>CM073588.1:77415001-77767501 GCA_037074715.1 Magnolia kwangsiensis
TGGAATAATAGATTGGCCTAAACCACCCAAAGACCTTCAAATTCATATATAGCCCATCTGATTATTGGACTTAATTTTTTGGCCTCACATGATCATCATGGTGGAATGAACATGTTGTATGGGTTGAATGTGATGAACACACCATGAGAGCCTAAAAATGCTTTACCTTGACACTTTCTAGGGGAAAATCAAAAGGGCAAAAAAGGTATTTTGGTCAATCGATTTCCTTAAAAGCATATTCTAGTTCTTTGCACAAGTCATTGTTGGTAAAATCTTTCAACCTTGTAATTAATGGCATATTTTTTAATTCATTTTTTTTATATCTTTGTTGAATGCTACATTTCGACTCTTTTTTTTTTTTTCTTGTGCAGGATTTTAATTAATTGTTCCTAAATTTAGGCCTACAAGCACTTCAGCCTTTTGACGCCACTCGTGCTAGGAGTAGACCACAGAGGATTTGTTATTTATTTATTTATTTTTATTCAAGACCATTTTCAATTTATTGTTGTAAATATTATATATTTTTTTATTGTGAAGTAATATAAATTTTTTTTTAATTGTATTGCAACATTTTTTTATGTTTAAAATATTAAAAAATACAGGTTTCAATTGAAATATATCAGATTTTTATTACTAGGTCTTTCAGAATCAGGGACGGTCAAAGACCGTCCTATTTAGGTTCATCAGAGACGACCCAAAACAGTCCTTAAAAAGGACGGTCCAAAACAGTCCTTTGTAAGGACGGTCTAAGACCGTTCTTTTTAGGCTCATCATAGACGGCTCAAAGCAGTCCTTAAAAAGGACGGACCAAAACAGTCCTTTTTAAGGACGGTCTAAAACCGTCCCTTTTAAGCTCATCAGAGACGGCCTATAACCGTCCTTTTTAAGGACGGTTGTCACGCCCCAAACTCTGAAACCGGGCTCACAAAATTTTCGATCACAGAATCCGGCGCCGACAGCCTCCGTAGAACCCCATTCTCGACTCCTAGCTCCCATTCGCCAGGTTCCGATCCTGGGATGCTACGAGGAGGATTTTCAACATCAGTTTGATTCATAATAAGCATAACCAAAGGCATAACCCACAAACAACAACCAAGAACTCCATTACATTTTTACTATGATCAAAAAACTTTACAAGTACAATGAGCATAAAGGGAAATACAGTGGTGTAGAACAAAAACTCCAAAACACTCTGCAACGTGCTCCTGCCTCAACGCTGCTGCGATCCAACGTCACCTGTACGCAACGGTCGTGCATAAGCTTACAGAAAGCTTAGAGGGTGGTGAAAGTGTGTGCGCAAGGTAGTAATATGAACATGCAATATCAGAGTAAAGCGGAAAATGCAGATGGAACCATGATATCATGAGCCGTACCAAGGCTATACAATGCCAGACATGAATGTAGAGGCCATCCTAAGGCCATGCGATGTCAATGCAACTCAAGCATACAGGTCCTCATCTATGTCCGCACTTTAAACCAGATTGTCGCCACATCACGTGCAATAAGGTAAGTGGAAGAGACCACACTATCCGTCTGCCAATATCGGGCGCGACTCGTCGATAGCGGACTCATTCCTCGAGCTGGTCAAACTCAGCCTAGCATTGCCCCCTACACTCGGGCGGGTAAGGCCGCACCCCCTTCCAACCGACCATGACACAGTGGAGAGCACAGCCAACTGGTATTCGGCACTCAGTGCTCATCTACCCACTCGGTCTAGACGTTGGAGCAACCTCTTGGTACCATAAGGGTTTAGGGACTTTCACCCAGGGATATCTATAGCACCCCATGTAGAAAAAGATTTTCGGTATCCAATCCTGCCAACCACGATCTGTCTGTGGAGGCTACGGCCCCGATGTCGCTAGGGCGTACAATAACCATGTCACACAAATGCGGAATGCATGAATCACGCTATCCAGTCATGCAACCAATCCTACGCATACCGTGCGCTCATGTAGGGCAACACCGCCTAACCGGGAGCCCATAAACAACCTGCCCTAAGGCAAATGCTATGATTTAGAAAATTCTCACGTCAAGCATACATATGATGCGTATGATCATGAGTCATGAACTGTACTAAACATGATATAACAAAATGAACTATCTTACAATGCAGATGGACCTGGACGGCCTATATACGATAAGTACGGCTCAGTAATGGGCCCTAAGGAGAGCCGTAATGTGGACATCCAACCAACATTACACTCGCAATGTGGACGTCAAACCAACATTGCTCCCAAGGCACGATCTTTATAAACATCAACACTTAGTCTGTAATGGATTTACACATTGCAATGGACCGTAGGTTATCCCCATTAGACCTTACATATATATATCAAATGGGCCATATCCTATGGGCCTCTTATTCATCAGATGGGCCACATAAATGGGCCACATCAATGGGTCTTATGTGCATTGCAATGGGTCAAAACCCGTGGGCCTAGCATTGCATCAAATGAGCTTAACTCATGGGTCAAATGGGTCACACCAATTGAATCCATATGAACGCCAAATAGGCCTTAACCCTTAGGCATTATATGAGTTCAATGGGCCTAAACCCCTAGGCCTTATGGTACATCAAATGGGCCTAAACCCGTAGGCCTTAAACAATCAAATGGGCCTGATCCCATGGGCTCAAAAATGTAACAAATGGGTCCAATTTCAATGGCCTTGGAATACATCAAAAGGGCCTAGTCCAATGGACTTAGAACATAACAAGTGGGCCTAAACCCATAGGCCTTTTACAAAGCAAATGGGCCTAGCCCATAGGCCTTAAATAGTCCAAATGGGCCTAACCCATAGGCCTTGCATGCATAACAAAGTGGGCCTAAACCCATGGACCTTTTTTGTAATCAAATGGGTTTAGTACCATGGGCCTTACAATATATCAAATGGCCTAGTCTTATGGCCTTAGAACGTATCAATTTGGGCCCAATCCCATGGCCTTACATAAATCAAAGTGGGCCCCAATGAATTACTATATTTGCATAAGGATGGTCCTCAAAACAGGCCAAGGTGGGGTCCATATGAGTTAAGGATCTAACTCATTCTTTAAGCCAATGTTATAAAACGAACTCTTAAAATGAATGGACGGTTTGGATGCAGCCCATGCATCATGGGTGGGTCCCATTACCACTGGACAACGCGGGTAAGGCACATACATCACCCAGGCCCCACCGTGGAGGCCACACAAATATCAGGTGGGTGCCACCGTCCACTGGACGGTGGACTTGACACAAACATCAATGTGGGTCCCATGTGGGGCCCACTCTGTAATATTTATTTGCCATCCAACCCATTCATAAGGTCACTCGGACTTGGATGAAGGGACGACATAAATTTCAGCTTGCTTCAAAACTTTTGTGGGCCCCAAAGACCCTTCAATGGTAGAATTCAATTCACACTGTTTCATGTGGTGTGGGCCACCTGAGTCTTGGATCTGTCTTATTTTTGGAGGGGACCCACCTGAGGAGGGGTCCCATCAAACAGATGGGGCAGATGATCGAAATGCATCATGATGGGGGCCCACAGCTGGGCCGTGAGGCCTGGCCGCCCGCCCGTCCGCCAGCACGCAGGCGCTGCCTGCATGCGCCCTGACACAGCAGCAGCAAGGGCTACTGCCTCTTCTTCCCTTTTTTTTTTTTTTGAAAAATCCAAAAATTTGAGGATTTTCGAAGGTGGGGTCCACATCGCCTAAATCCACACCATCCATTGGTTTCCCCGGCTCGAAACAAGTCCAAAGAGCCCAAAGTTTGAATTTTTTGGTGAAAGAAAATGAAATAAAAATAAGATGGTATTTGAAAAGTGAGGATGCAATTTTAGGCGTTATGGCCCACCAGGCGATTGGATCAGCTCCAAACTTCTACCCAACGGCTAAAATACCGTGGGTAAGAGGATGGATGGCTTGGATCGAACATAAACATTAGGGTGGGGCATATACGAGGGGACCACCCCAAACACTCCTTTTCTTCTTTCCTTTTTACTTTTTCCTTTGAAAACGTCCAGCGTCCCAGACGCTGGACTGTTATATTATTATTATTATTTTTTTTTTTTAAAAGGTGGGCCCTGATGAAGTGGGCCACCACGGATATTTGTCATGGGTACACATATAAGGTGGGCCCCACTTGAATAAAAAAAATTTGAACCAAATGAATTTCAAGGTGGGATCCATTCAAGTGGGCCACACCATCCTATTACAATAAAATAAAATCAAATCAAATAAAATAAATAGAAGAGAGAGAGAGACATGGAGAGTGGGACACGGCTTGTGATGGAGGGACCCCGACATTATGGGCCCTCCCTTACAAGAAAATTATACAATAAATGGATCCCTTGCACATGGGACCATTGAAAATGTAAATCAACGGTGGAGATCCATTCTCCACCGATATGGACGGTCTAGATGACCTTTCTAAATGAAAATAAACATCATGATGGGGTCCATGGAGAATGGCCCCATCATGGAATGATCATGATGATCCAAATGGTCCATCGGCCACGTATTAGGGTCCCAAGTGAGATCCACACCATCGATCGGTGGGCCTCACTTGGTCCACCATAAAAACAAGGAAAACTACTCTAAAGAGGCACCCACCGTCCGATTCTCGCTCCTAGGGGTTCCTTGGCACCTTGTCTTCAACTTCAATGGTTAAGATGAAGAATGGAGGGTTGAGATGGGAGATTTTGGGGTAGGAAGGTGGGCCACTTGGAGCTTAGGGATTTTTGCAAAAATTCCAAATGTATGGAGTTGGAATTTGCTTGGAGTTTTGAAATGAGAAAGAGAGAAAGAGAGAGAGTGATGTAAGGGAGAGAGAGAGAGTGATAGATGGATAGGTGAGTGATGGTTGTGTCAGAAATCTTTGACTTGTGTGACTTTTGTGTAAGAGAGGTATGGGTGGTGAAGACTTTTGTGGCTTTTTGTGTAAGAGAGGTATGGGTGGTGAAGACTTTTGTGGTTACTTGGGAAAAGGGATGAAAGTGATGTGTACTTGACATGTGATGGATTGATGGGTGATTGATTGATGGGATTGATGTGATTGATGTGACACATCGTAGAGATTCCCTTAGTTTTAGCAACGCGCGGCGTTTTCTCGCACCGAACGTTGGCCCACATCTCTTGATCAGGGTATCGCCTCGGCGCGCGAGTCGCGGCGTCGGAACCGCAACGACGGCGCGGTCGCTATGGTATTGGTCTCGGGTTGAGTCGACTCGGGTTGTCGGCACATGAATCAGGGTCACGCGTCGATATCGTTTAAGGGTCGAAAGTTGCCGAAATTCGACCGGTAAGATCGCGGAAGTGTACGGAAAGGTACGGACCAAGATACGAGTCTTACAACGATTGATGACCGTCCTTCGCAGGGACGGTCCATGTCCGTCCTTTAATAGTTCATCAGAGACTGCCTCTAGCAGTCTTTTTTGTTGATGGTCGTGGACCGTCCTTTTTACGGACGGTTTAAGACCATCCTTTTTAGCTTCAATAGAGCCATTTAGTGTCTACCCTTATAGACGGTTATAGACCGTCTTTCTTTAGAGACGGTCCATGACCGTCCTTATTTAGAGACGGTTTATGGCCGTCCTTTAAGTAATACGACGCCCTAAAATATGACGGCCCTTGCGACAGTCCAAGACTGTCCTTTATGGCCATTTGAGACGATTTTCGACCGTCATTTTTTCGCTGTTTTGGTGTAGTGTACGAGGCCTTAGGTAGGGCAATTTCTATAGGTGCCACAAAGTGCAACTCTTGCTACCAAGAATAATTAATGCATTATCTGATAGCAAGTTGAGGGAATCCCAGGTTCAGAGATAGCATGTATGTGCCCACTAGTATCAGCATTCATCTAATCTGTGTAATTTATTAGTTTCAAAAAGGGGGGGGAAATCTGTGTAATTTATTATGAGCTTCATGCCTTCCCTTTTGAGAGCAGTCTAATTCAATTCAGGCAATGTGATGATCCTCTTTTGTCATAGGAGAGCTTAGATGCTCTTATGAAATGTGTGGTCCAAAATATTGATTCAATCTGATTGGGGTTTTAATTTGTTATTGATTTACTTTTGGTCATAGCTTGATGGAAATTTTTAGAAATAGGTACTAGGTAGGTTTCTAACTGTGGATTAAATGCACCAATCAACTATTTATATAATCAAATCAGTATAATTTTTGGTATATGCTTCACCTAAATTATGGCTAAAATTTTGAATGGTTTAATTTTAGTTCTATGGTACATGTGCAATGTCATATTGGTTGTGTATTAACTATTGTGCTATCATAGATGTGTGTGTGTGTGTGTGTGTGTGTGTGTGTGTGTGTGTGTGTGTGTGTGTGTGTGTGTAAAAATAGCTGTGTTTAACAGAGAGGATGTGGCCCAATTTCCCATGCTCAAATGGACCAACCAATATGCTACAGTTTGGGCTGGGTGGTTTTGAGAGTGGCAGGTCTTGCTAATGGTTGGGTGGCAAGTAATATGTTTGTTGTTATCTTCCAAAAAAAAAAACTATGATTCAGGTAACTATGGGCATATGGGTGATGTAAGGTTCTATAGCTAATATGTTTCCTTATGGGGCAGCTGTTTGAAGGTCGGGGAAGGAAAATTTGTTATCTTGTGTCTTTTTGCTATTCTTTCCAGCATTCATAAAGATAGGAGCCATCCCCATTTCCAAGACAGTCAAAGTCTTCCCATCAATCGAGTGTTTGGTTAAATCATAAGATCCCTTGTAAGTTGGGCTATTGTAGGGAATTAGAGGCATTGAAAATAAGGAGCTTGGGATCCTTACTCTTGCTCGGGTGGTAGACTCGGGAGTTTCAACACCCGGTCAAGGGTTTGAGTATCCATAGGTGGTGAAATCATACCATGGCATGAGTGTGTGGGAGTGTGTGTGCATGTGTTATAAAAAAAAATAAGGAGCTTGAACTGCTGGAATATAGTGCCATCTCAGTTGGAGATGGTCTGTTCAAGGAATTGTAATGCAGCAAGCACAATGAGCCTGTAGTCATTGGCTCATTATTAGTTCTATGACTCATATAAGTGCCATTTTTTCTTATTGTAATGAAATTTCATGCATGTTGCGGGTATATTCCTTTCTTTTACTTTGTTTAAGAATAGAAGATGTATTTGTAGTAGATGTACTTATTTATACATTTATCAGCATATATGTGATTGCAAAAGGTATTATCATCACATCTTCACTTCTACAAATTCTTGTTGTTTTTACTTGGTTATTTTCATCTGTAGTCAGCATTTTCACTTGAGTTTATTGCTTGTTGTTCATGTCACCTAGAAACATCAAATGGATCACTATAATACAATAAACACAATCTCCAGCCACAGTAAAATTCTCAAACACTTATGGTGAAGTAGGGCTTTGCTCCAAGGAGGATTCGTCTACAAATTTCTCATACTACCAGCAAGGGCAGTGAGTTGAGCAGGGACAGAGAATGCTATAAGCCACAAATGGCTTGTACTACCAGCAAGGATAGTGAGTTGAACATGGACAGAATGCCGTGAGGCTGAAATGGTAATATCTGAGGTGAGATATTGTCCTGATTGACTCATTAAAAGGAGAATTAAGGTAGTGTTTGTATGTACCTTCAAATCATGGTTGACTTCTTCCCAAGCCAGCATAATGACCTTGGGATTTTGAAGTAGCATGGGAAATGCTACTCGTGTTGAGCGATCTAGCATATTCTACTAGAAAACATGGTTGAGATGCGAACATTTATGTTTTTGACTGTGCTTTCTACTAGCAAATCCTTGTGGTCTTGGGTGTCTTAATTGATGGTCCTGAATACTCTGTTGCAGGCTGAAGGAAATTATGTGGAAGATACCAACTGTAAAGGAGCGCAATCTAAAGAAAATGTGGAAGATACCAATGGAATTGGACAGCTGAAGGAAATGTGGAAGATATTAAAGGGAAAAGGAATGAAAGCATCAAAACCCATTCAAGTGATGTCCACCTATTCAAATATTGGGCAATATTGTATGTGAATAGATAGGTGATGTCTATAAAATGGAGAAATAAACTTTGGTATATATTCTTGTGCCTTGTAATGCCTTGAAACTAATGTTTTATGGAATTTGAAAGATATATTTGATTGTGATTTCTTCCTTTTGTATAGACTTACCTTATTAAATAGGTTGGTTGGTTGATTTCGGGCTTTGGAGAAATGAGTATATCTAATTTTGGATGTGTGTTAATTACGTAATTAATTTTTATTATTTTTTAAAAAATAATGAGAAATGCCGACGGTTTTAGCCGTCGGTGAACGGCCGTCGGACCGTTGAAAACGCCAACGGTTTTGGCCGTCGCCCTTACCCGTCGGAAGTGCCGACGGTTTTAGCCGTTGAAAACAACGACGGCTAAAACTGTCGCCCTCAGCCATCGAAAACGCCCACGGTTTTAGTTTTCGGAGAGACGGACGGTTTAAATCCGTCGGTGAGCAACACCCACGCCCCCTTTCCCGACGGACTGTTCGACGGCTTTTAGCCGTCGGGGAAGGTCATTGCCGACGGTTTTTAGCCGTTGTTGTTGCCCTGTTTTCTGGTAGTGTATATAAACCATCCATCCATTTTTTTTTCCAGATCAATTTTTTTAAATCATTGAGCCCAAAAATGAGGCAGATCAGTGCTCGAGTGGATAGTGGGGATTGAATGCTTACCATTGAAAACTTCTTGGGGGCGTAGAAGTTTTGGATCAAGCTGATAGTTTTATTTTCCATTCATCCATACAGGTCCACGTGACATTATGAACAGGTTGGATAGTAAATTAACATCATGGTGGGCCCTAAGAATGTTTTAATGGTGGGCGTTCAATGTTTACTATTTTTTGTGGCGTTGTCCACTTGAGATTTAGATCTGCCTCATTTTTAGGATGTTGTACTAAAATGATCTTTAAAAACTGATAGACAACATAGATATGTGACACATACATCATGGCAATCCCACGGTTATGGAAACACATGCCCATAGTGTTAGGAGAAAGTCTTAAATCTGAAGTTTTTGGGTCGTTCGACCGGTCGTGGGACAGCCACGACTGGTCCTGGGAGGCGCTCGACCGGTCGTAAGTTCGAGCTCTGGCATGACTCAAAGTCCAGCGAGTTTTTATTATTTTTCTCCACGGTCTACGACTAGTCGCAGGTGGGCTTCGACTAGTCGTAGGTGAGTCTCGGCTAGTTGAAGGAGGCTAGGACCAGTCCTGGAATTTCCATGACTAGTAGTAGGTTACGCAGTTTGTTCCACGATTTTGCGCGAAACTGCGGATTTGAGTCCTTTTGCAACCGGGATGCGAAAGGGAAGTTGCCTAAACTATAAATAGTTGTTCCTAGGGCTTTTCTAGTACATGGGAAAACTTTCTAAAGGGGTTCCAGGGAAATTAAAGGGTGTAGCAATGGTGAGATTCGAGGTTGTTCGAATCAGGTAAGTCCTTTCTCTTTGTAATTTCTGTTTTTCATAGTAGAGATCTGTCGCTTTGTGCCGTGGTTTTTTTCTAAAAGGATTTTTCACGTTAAATCTGGGTGTCTCTATGTTCTCTTGTGTGCTTGGCGCCATTGAATTACTATCCTAGATCTAGATCTGTGTAATTTCACAGGTCAAAATTCCCAACAAGTGGTATCAGAGCTATCGTTGGGGCACAGATCTGAATCTGAGGGATTAGTAATAATGGCGAGTGCTAAGTATGAGATTGAGAAGTACTCAGGAAAAAATAATTTGAGTTATGGAAGGTTAAAATGATTAACCTGTTAACCAAGCAAGGCAAAGATGGTACTCTTGAGGAGCGGAAGTCTACTATGAATGATGCTGATTGGAATGCTTTTGATAAGAAAGCTTTATCATCAATCCATTTATGTCTCACGGATGAGGTTCTCTACAATGTCATGAGGGAACGCTGATTTGTGGGCGAAGTTAGAGGATGTCTATGCGAAGAAATCTTCGAAAAATTGCTTAAACTTGAAGCGGCAGTGGTATAACTTCAAGATGGCAGAGGGTGGTGATCTGGAAGCTCACATCAACAACTTTAATAAATTGGTTTGTAAATTGCTGGATATGGAGGAAGTGATGAAAGATGAAGAACAAGCATATATGTTACTGAATTATATATGATATCATAGTGGGGCTTACAAAATTTCTGCAACATCAGTGCATGCATTCAAAATTTCTGCAACACCAGTGCATGCATTACCAACTTGATCAACGTAGAGACACTTTATGAATTATTTTGAGAGCAGGTTGTCTTTGAGACCTTACCCAACATGATGAGTCCTTGACAGTGGGGACCACCTATATGCATGTATTGTATATCCATGTCGTCCATCCATTATAAAACATACTTTGGGGCATGAATCCAAAAATCGAGTAGATAAAAATCTCAAAGTGGTAGTATAAGAGTTTCACTAGCATGTGTCATTATCATCTCTGCTTCCTGTGATGTGGTCCACTTGAGCCTTGTATTTTCCTAATTTTTGGGCTTGTACCCTAAAATAATATGAAAAAATTAAATAAACAGTGTGGATAAAACTCATACGGCCCCTCAGAGCCCCTGTACATTCCTAGCTAAATGAGCGGGATTAGTAGTCCATCGGTGTTAAGCTTCTGTAGACATTCTCCGTTGTTTCCAATCACACAGGGTAGAGGAAGAGAGAGCCTGATAATAAAAGAGTGCATTAAATGAGAAAGAGAAGGATTGTTTTAAAAGAAAATGGTATACGTAGGTGTGTGATATATTCATGAGATACACAGCATATGTAACAAATTCGATCGGTCAGTTAATTAGGTACAGTTTCTTATTAGCATGTGACGGATCTAAAATATTATTTTTCTATAATTAATAGCTAACTATTCTTTTATAAGAAAAGTGGACCTTTAGAAATCTATTCCAATAATCTAGATTTAGCTTGCATGTGTCTCTAATAATAAAGATCATTTACTAAATTTTAATAGATAAAATGTCACGCCCCATACTCAGTATCCGGACCTCACAAGGAACTCGATGACCGGTTCTGGTCGCAACAGCCTCTGTAGTACCCCATTCTCGGCTCCTGAGACAGGTTCCGATCCTGAGATCCTACAAGGAGGATTTTCATAACAATGTAATCATCTCCAATACGAGCATACCCAAGATCACAGCAAGTAAATCTGAGAATAACAAAGGCACACATCACAAAATCCACTATGAATTTGAACTTTTACAAGCTTACATCAGATCCAAATGGACATACATAAGATAACAGAAGAAAGAAGGAAGAGAATCTGCAACACTGGATCCTCATATTGCACACCTATCCAAGCTCCACTGCTAAGACGCCAACTTACGATCTCCTGCACGCATCAATCGTGCATAAGCTTATAGAAAGCTTAGAGGGTGGTGAAAGTGTGTGACAATGGTGCTTAGAAGAATATAGAGAATGCAGAAGGGGGTCATGATCAATATCAATACCACTAGCCTTATCAAGGCCATCATGAACATAAGAAGCTATACCAAGGCAGTATGATAATGTAGGAATCCATACCAAGGCTATATAGTGCAATGAGTAATGTAATGCAATGAGTACTGGGCGCCATGCCAAGGCGATGCATTATGAGGCTTACACAGCCGATGCAAATGTAATGCGAAGTAATGCCAGTGCTCATATCCAATCCACATATCAAGTACATTTCCATCATAAGGAAATCATCGGGGTCCATTACACTACTGGATGACTGCCGCTCTACAGACCCCGCACAGTCAAACGAGCGTAAGAGACCTCACTACCCGCCTATGGACAGCCAATCACCAACAAGGCTTAGAGGTAGCAGACCCATTCACGAGCTGATCAGACTCAGCCTAGCAATGCCCTCTTACATCAGGCGAGTAAGGCCACACCCCTATCCAACCGACTATACGACAGTGGGAGTCACGGCCTAACGGTATAAGGCCCTCGTGCGCTCATATATACCACTCGGTCACGGCGCTGGAGCAGATTCTTGGTACCATGGAAGTTTTGAAAATTTCACCCATGGGCATCCTATGCACCCGGTATGCTCAAGTAACATTTTCGGTATCTAAACATGGCCATCCATGATGTATCTGTGAAGGCTACAACCCTGATGAAGCAAGGGCGATAATGCTCATATGTTATGCAATGCTAGATGCATGAATCACGCAATCAACCATGCATCAATCTCAAGCATCCAACGTGCTCAAGAGGGGATACTACGTCCCTCGGGGAAAGTATCATGCAATGCCCAATGACACAATATGACCACACACACATAGTGTCAACCAAGCATACAATGATGTACATGGGCCATGAAGATGGGTCTAGACACATTATGTAGCGATATACAAAGTAGTACACTCCTCCTATCTAAAAAGGGACCAAGACTAGGTACTTAGACAATATCCTTAAGGAATCCAACCTCTAGTGGGGGCCCATTTACCTGGGGTAGCCCATGAGACTAAGCATACAAACTATGTGTCTAAGTAATACAGAAGTAAGTCTAGCAAGAGTTTAAGATGAGTATCTAATCACATTTAGATACAATCGGGCCTAAAGGGGTCCATAATGGGAATATTCAACCACCATTTTCCAAAAAGGCATATCAACCATGAACTATATGGATAGAAGGCCCAAGGCCTACATTTAGATAAAAACACAGGTAACCACATACATATATATTTCTCATAATAGGCCATGAGAAAAGGATATAATACCACCTTTAACAACATGGGCCCTAAGAGGAAAATCAAGGCTCAATGCTCAATTTCCAATAGCCACAGAATCCATGCATTAAGTTGGACTTAGTGGGCAACCCGTGTACACAATATACGGCCCAAAAATAAGTTTAAGTTTGGAGGAAATGGGCCCAACTACATCAGCCCAATAACTAATAAATTAAGTGAGCAACCAAGGGCCTAATACTATCTTAGCCCACAAGTCTATCAAAATGGTGGAAGTCGGCCCAATATATGGTTGGGCCAAGCTAGGACGTTCCAACCCACTCTGGGCCAATGGGATGCCCCAAAAATCTGATCTAAGATGGGGTCCTCATGTGATCACTAAAGGTGACCCAAAAGAATGCATTGATTAAGCCCAAAGATTATAAGAAAATATAAGCATGTAACACGTACACAAGTTATCAATATGGTGGGCCCCACAGCCAAACAAAGTTTTAACTATACAATTTTAATTTAAGGCCCTTTGATAAACTTTTGGCCCGTTTGACTTCCTGGGCCTGCTAAGGTCCAGAAATTAGTCAAATAATCTCATGAAGGCCAACAATACTCACAGAGGGCCCCACCAGATGGAGGGTGTGCATACATCATGAAAAGGTCAAGTGGGCCAACTAATGGACTGGGAGTCCAGCAGCAACTCAAGGCAGAGAGTGCCTCCATGATCGGGCAATCTAAGGCTTAGACAACCTGGACCAAACATGTGTTGAGGTAGGCTCCATATGCATCCATATTTATCCTCAAATAAACAGTCAAGGGTCTATGGTGGGCCTTTGATGTAGAGCGGGTCGCGGACAATTTCATGGCCAAGATGGATCAGAAAAGGCACGGTCGGCGACAGAAGTGATCCGGACCATCGGACCTTAGATCGGGCGTATCTCACAATCCGGAATGAGTTATCCGACGTAAAATATATGATTTTGGGGTAGAACGAGCTACTTTAGCCAACCAACCCTGCTATGCTGGGTTGCGCAGCCCAGATTTGCGAGAAACCCCCTGATCGACGGTCGTTTCCTCGTTTTAATTTTGTTTTTACTATAAATAGTCTGTTTTAGTTTGAGTATAACTTTTCATCCGTTGGGCTTTAAGAGTTGTGTCCAACATGAAAAGTGCTTAGGATAATTAGAGAACGATTTGGTGAAGCCAAATAGGACACTTACTATTTTTGGCCGAAAACCTTGCGCACTAGTAGACATCATGACCGTCTATAAATAGTAAGTTTACTATTTATAGTAAGTTGCGAATTCTAGGAGTTTTAGTTATAGTTTGAGTCTGATTTCTTTCTTATTACTTGGTTCCCTTATTTAAAGGGTTGTGAACTCGATTTTAGGAATTCATTAATCAATTTCGAATTTATTAGAAATTATTCTTATTTTCTACTTTCTTTCCTCGTGGATTCGAGAAGTCTCTGTGAGGAGTCTAGAGAAGTTCCGTGGATTCAGAATATTTATCATCTTGAGGAAGACGGTGCTCAACCTCACGTCCTTCCCTGTGTCAGTTTGGTATCAGAGTGAGTTTTTTCCTCGGGCCGATGGCAAACAACGAAGGTATGAATCAAAATCCTGTGGACGGTGATCCAGGGATTCATTATCTTTCGGAAAGAATGGAAGTTTTCCATCGGGAGAGTCAGTTGACCATACAAGGGCTGCAGGCAACCCTCGACCGTCTTGCGGATGCGCTATTTTCACCCTGAGCCCTAGGCAGTGCTCCACCACCTATGGGCGCTCCACCACCCGTGGTTGCTGTACGACGTGACCCTGATTATCGCAGAGTACTACCAGCGGCAAATCGTAGGGCTACACCAGATGACTCTAGTTCCTAAGGACATTAATGAGGGTTTTGACCGACGGCCAATCCATGGAGGCGATCGTCTAGATCGTGCTGAAAGAGACTATCGAGGTAAGGCTGAACTTCCTAGTTTTAACGGTTTATTACGTATCGAAGATTTTCTCGATTGGCTAGACGAAGTAGAGAGATATTTCGATTATATGGATGTGCCAGATCATAAAAGGGTGAAATTGGTAGCGTTTAAATTAAAATCTGGTGTTTCTGCATGGTGAAAACAATTACAACTCTCACGAGCCCGCCAAAACAAGGCGCCCATCTCATCATGGCCTCGGATGAGACGTCTTCTTCGTTCACGATTTCTCCCCAGTGATTATGAGCAGATATTATTCCAGCAATACCAGAATTGCCGACAAGGAAATCGAACTGTTACAGATTACACTGAAGAATTCCAGCGGTTGGCTACCCGAAATGATTTGTCAGAATCTGAGTCACATAAAGTGGCACGATTTATAGGTGGGTTGCGACCGGTAATTCAGCATCGAGTTCAGATGTACCCAGTCGGGACCGTAGATGAAGCAATTCAATTGGCAGAAAGGACAGAAACACAGCTTACAAGAGCTCCTGCTCGTCCCTATCCTTCAAATCGACCCCTTATGACAGGTCCCACACAGGATCCAGTGCTGGCTCGAGGAAAAGATCTGGTAGGAAAACGTCCACAACCTCCTCCACCCGCGAACTGTGATACAGGGAGCGGACCATCCAGACCTCAACGGGCAGCACCCACAACAGCGGGCCCGAGTAGGATTCCGAATCCTTATGCTCGGCCAAGGCCAAACAATTATTACCGCTGTGGCCAACCAGGCCACTTATCAAACACTTATCCTCAACGTCCGGCAACACACTTGACTATAAACGAAGGGGGCACTGAACATGAGGCCGCAGAAGAAGATCATGGCTTTGATGAATATGAACAAACCACTGAAGAAATAGCAGGTGGCGATGAAGTGACAGGCGAGGATCGTAGCGAATCTCTCGTTGTGAGGCGACTACTGTATATCCCACGAAAGGAATTACATCCACAGTGGTACAATATATTTCGTACTCGGTGTACTGTCAACGGAAAGGTCTGTGATATGATCATAGACAGTGGTAGCAGCAAGAACATCGTCTCAAGAGTGATGGTGGATAAGTTGCAGCTACCAACGATGAAACATCCTTCCCCGTACTCAATTGGCTGGATAAAAAAAGTGAACGAGACCAAGGTAACTGAACAATGCACTATCTCATTTTCAATTGGTAAACATAAGGATCAGATACTTTGTGACGTGGTTGACATGGAAGCCTGCCATATGCTACTCAGTCGACCCTGGCAGTCAGACCTTGATGCGACCCATCGGGGGCGAGACAATGTCTACATATTTGTCAAGGATAGTCAAAAAATAATCCTTGCCCCTATGGCACTAGAGAACCACCCTGAAGCCTCTAAAGTGGAGGGGAGTTCTCTCTTAACCATTCGAAATTTCATGGAGGAGTCCAAGGAAACCGGCGAGGTATATGCCGTAGTGGTGAAGGGCGAGAAAGAGAAACCCTCAAACATCCCTCCAAGCTTAAGACTGTTACTAAACGAATTCAAAGAAGTCTGGCCTGAAGATTTACCTGACGGATTGACCCCCATGAGAGACATCCAACATCACATAGACCTCGTCCCTGGGGCTAGCCTGTCCAATCGCCCTCATTATCGGATGAGTCCGAAGGAGTGTGAGATACTTCAGGGGAAAGTGGAGGAATTGATCCGTAAGGGTCTATTGAGAGAGAGCATGAGCCCATGTGCTGTACCAGCATTATTAACGCCAAAAAAAGATAGAAGCTGGCGCATGTGTGTCGATAGCCGAGCAATTAACAAAATTACTATTAAATATCAGTTTCCAATACCACGGTTGGACGACATGCTCGATATGTTAGGAGGGGCTAAAGTGTTCTCTAAACTCGATCTAAAGAGCGGGTACCATCAGATTCGTATTCGATCCGGTGATGAATGGAAAACGGCATTCAAGACAAAGGAAGGGTTGTATGAGTGGCTGGTCATGCCTTTCGACCTATCGAACGCACCAAGTACTTTTATGCGTTTGATGAATCAAGTTCTAAAACCGTTCACTGGCCGATTTATGGTAGTATATTTTGATGACATATTGATATATAGTCAGGGTGAGGCGGAGCCTAAGAAACATCTCAGGCAGGTGCTGCAGGTCCTACAAGATAACAAGTTGTACCTCAACTTGAAAAAGTGTAGCTTTTTAACTGACAGCCTGTTGTTTTTAGGATTTGTTGTAACGTCCACAGGAATTCGGGTGGACGATGAAAAGGTGAGAGCTATTAGGGAATTAGGGAAACCACTTAGGATTAATTCCTATGGAAATTTAGTGTAAGTTAGCTAGCGCAACGCTGGAGTAGCTGGGAAACAGTCCCTGATCACTTTAAATACGTTCTACAAGACCCAAATCGAGTAGAACGTATGACTCCATAATACTCTATAACCTCGGATCAAACTCTAAGCGGGTTTGTTCTCTGGACCACTTTGAATTCTTGTATTAGATTTAGACCGCGTGTCGAAAGTTCGTTACTTCCTATCTTAGACCGTTAGAACCGCCCAGCTGGACTTGACAATCATTTCGAAAATCAAGTCAACCCGATAATCACAGACTATTTCATTGAGCCCGGACTGAAGAGACCGCGAATAGGGACAGAATTAGAATTTCAAATTCAAATCTGGCACACGACTTGACACATCAGTATTAAGCGTTCTGACCGTCAGAATTCATCCAGATTACACCCTCGGATCAGGAAAAATTTCTATTTCATATCATGAGATTTGTAGGCCAGATCTATGTGCGGTGATCGCTGAACCGAAACTGGTTCGCCACGTGCGATCTGCGAACCCTGCCGGACTGAAAACTTGATGTATGCTAGATCCAGTATGCATGAGCTTAAGTCCGATCGCATTCGACCAGGGGACCACCAGAAATGCCCTTTTGGACCGAAACAGCCCCGATTTGGATATACCTCAAGTATACTTTGTTTCCAAGCCTGTTTTGGGCACATTTGAGCTTATAAAAGGGGTTAAAACCCTCACTTCTCTCACCCATCCGAATTTGCTAGAAATCCTAGCTAGAGTGAGAGAGAAAGTGAGAGTTTGTGAGAGAAGGTGGGAGAGCTTTTCCTGCTGCTGCTGCACATGCTTAAGCGGCGTATTCCAATCACTTTGCCTGTGATTTCTCCGCGTTTCTAGGCAAGAAATAACCCTATAAAGTTGCTGATTTGATGCTTCTTTAGTTCCATAACTTGTTAGTTGATAAATCTCGTAAATCAGGTTCTCTATTCGCCGTAGACGAAGCGTATACACTCCGTTCGAATTTACTCATCCATAAGAGACAAGGTGCGGATTTTAGATGCTTTGATTGACTGTTTCCAAAGCCTCAATGTCGTTTAATAGTAGATTCTTGCCTTTTGACATGTACAACATGCTCTCCGTTTCCTGTTTCGTAAATTAAGGAAGAATATGAGATTTAGGGCATTTTAGTCATTTGTAGGAAGTACAGTTTACATTCTTATTTTGCTGATGTGATTGACATGGTTTGTTTTCACATTAGGAAGTTAAGAATGCGTGCATAATTAGTTTGGCGAAGAGATTCGCCTAAATGCGCACGTCGGATCGACATACTATATGTAGACTTAAGTGTGTAGTGTAAGTGTTTGTATAAATGCTTGTATTAGTATGTATTGGCTTAAATGGTGTTATGGATTAGTTTGAGATTGATTTCTCAATTAATATGTTGATGTGAATGATTTCCTACATGTTAGCCATATGTACGATTTCATTATATGTATGAAATGCATGTGCTTAATGATTCATTTAAGTGGTATGTTATAACATGTGCTTGATGATTTTCTTATGACTTAGTTGGAGATTGAATTCTCAATTAATACGTTGATGGTGATGATTTTCTATATGTTGGCGATATGTATAATTTCATTATATGTATGAAAGGCATGTGTTTGAAGACTCGCTTAAGTTGTATGTAATAACATGTGTTAACATGCTCACATGGTTGCATTTCATTTCCATTACCCTTACACAACTGCTGATGTGATTCTATGATTGTTTGGGACTATGCCTAGTCCAGGCAGTCGGTAACCGAGCGAATTCGTGGTTAGCTTATCTTCGCCACGAACGACGCGTCGATGAACGCGAGTCGTGTTTGGAGTTGACGGCAGTGGTTAGGCCACGCGAAGTGTTTTATGCACTTCATGTCGTTCGACTTGAGATGCGATCGCGCTAGTCGAGCCCGTCAAGTAACCCGACTGGCCGATGTATGTTCACCTTGTATGAGTCATAACTGCTTGAACCTAGGGTACTGAACTTACCATTGTAAACCCTGTTAACCATGGTACCTTGATCCATAAAGACTCATGAGCCGGGCATGGTGGTATGGGACACCGTGGTCGAGCTGTCGGCCTACGCTGGGGCCATAAACCTCCCCGTAGTGACCAGTGAGCACCTAGTCTCGTGAGCAGATTATGGTGGTATGGGACACTATATTCTAGCTGTCGGCCTACACTGATCAGGCGACGATTCCTTTGTAGTGACCGCGAGCGTATTCTGAGTCTACGGGAGGCGACGACCCTTCAGTAGCAGTAGAGTACATTAGGCCTGTATTGATAAGGTGATGGGGGAGCGGAGCAACGAGTGTGTGCAACAGCCCTTGCAGCGACCTACGAAATATACATCGTATGAGATTACTAGGAGTGACGACCCTAGACAGGATCTGTGTTGGGATTGATATAAGGGAAGTACCTTAGTTTCCCAATCCTGCTGTTTGAATGGACTAATAATAACTCGAAAATCATATCACCATAGCATTGCATGTGCCTGGAAGATGTGGAGCACTCTAGGGAGTGTGGCATGCCGCGGTCGTAAGATGTTGCCGTATGAGGGAGATCGTCGGTGAGGGCATATATCACGTCATGTCATAATTGGATTAACAACAGTATTAGGATTGTTTGATTTATTGCTTTACTATTATCGCGTGATTGATTTGAGAATATGTTAATCCTTGCTTTATTATTCCACTGAGTTAACTACTCACTCCCACGTTACGGGACGGTGTTCCTGGACACCCACCAGACCTTTTTGTGATTGCAGATGATGGCGCGGCCTGTGAGGCGGAGCCGGACTTGATGATGATGAGGAGGATCCCTCCTTTATGCGTGTTCTGATCGACGGGATTACAGGGAGGTTGATTAGATACTTTGACATTTGTCATTTTATATTTTTAGCGCACTCATGTATATTCGTTTCATCTACTTTTGGAGTATACATGTATGTGTATAACCTGGTAACATGTTCACACTCTGGAGACATACAACAGTTTATATATGTTATACATACTATTACAGACTTCCGCTGGTTAATTTAACTGTCTCTGGAGTATGATATGCTGTTTTGGCTTAATTTCACTCATGTTTAATACATTATCACAGACAACATTCAATCATACATATCTATGTTGCATAAATAACATTTTGGAACTCGGGAGTTGGGTTTTTGCTCGACCCCCCGATTTTCGGGATGTTACACTGTGCCTGACGGTCCTTGGGAGGATTTATCAATGGACTTCGTACTTGGTCTTCCACGAACACAACGCAGCATGGATTCGGTGTTCGTAGTGGTCGATCGTTTCTCCAAGATGGCGCACTTTATCCCATGCAAGAAGACCCTCGATGCAACACATGTGGTGAATTTATTCTTCAGGGAGGTTGTACGGCTACACGGGGTCCCTAAGACCATTACTTCTGATCGTGACACGAAGTTCATTAGCCACTTTTGGAGGACTTTGTGGACTCGATTCGATACACGACTTCAATTCAGCAGTGCTTACCACCCACAGACTGATGGGCAGACCGAAGTTGTGAATCGCACTTTGGGAAACCTCCTTCGATGTATTTCAAGAGAGAAACCGAATCAGTGAGATTTGGCCTTGTCTCAAGCGGAGTTTGCATTCAACAACATGGTGAACCGCTCGACAGGGAAATCCCCGTTCCAGGTTATTTACGGACGAGTACCTCGCCACACACTAGACTTGGTCCCTCTGCCCAAGCTCCCAGGCATGAGTATTGCAGCAGAACATATGGCAGACAGGATCATGGGTATTCATGCGGAGGTGCAGACTAATCTACATGCCTCGAACTAAAAGTACAAGAAACAAGCGGACAAGCATCGTCGACAAAAGGTGTTCGAGGTGGGCGACCAGGTAATGGTCCATTTGTAGAAATAAAGATTTCTGACCGGGACGTACAACAAGTTGAAGAATAAGAAGATTGGACCGGTACCGATCATCCGAAAGATCAATGACAATGCTTATGTTGTTGATCTTCCAGATGACATGGCGATCTCACGGACTTTCAACGTTGCGGACCTGACCGAGTATCATGAACCAGCGCAGGAGGAGAACTCGAGGACGAGCTTTTTTCAAGTGGAGGGGACTGATGTAGAGTGGGTCGCGGACAATTTCATGGCCAAGATGGATCAGAAAAGGCACGGTCAACGACAGAAGTGATCTGGACCATCGGACCTTAGATTGGGCGTATCTCACAATCCGGAATGAGTTATCCAACATAAAATATATGATTTTGGGGTAGAACGAGCTACTTTAGCCAACCAACCCCGCTACGTCAGGTTGCGCAGCTCGAATTTGCGAGAAACCCCCTGATCGACGGTCGTTTCCTCGTTTTAATTTTGTTTTTACTATAAATAGTAAGTTTTAGTTTGAGTATAACTTTTCATCCGTTGGGCTTTAGGAGTTGTATCCAACATGAAAAGTGCTTAGGATAATTAGGAGAACGGTTTGGTGAAGCCAAATAGGACACTTACTATTTTTGGCCGAAAACCTTGCGCACTAGTAGACATCATGACCGTCTATAAATAGTAAGTTTACTATTTATAGTAAGTTGCGAATTCTAGGAGTTTTAGTTGTAGTTTGAGTCTGATTTCTTTCTTATTGCTTGGTTCCCTTATTTAAAGGGTTGTGAACTCGATTTTGGGAATTCATTAATCAATTTTAAATTTATTAGAAATTATTCTTATTTTCTACTTTCTTTCCTCGTGGATTCAAGAAGTCTCTGTGAGGAGTCCAGAGAAGTTCCGTGGATTCGGAATATTTATCATCTTGAGGAAGACAGTGCTCGAACTCACGTCCTTCCCTGCATCAGCCTTTAACCATCCATAGAGGAACCCATGGGCCTACCCTAGGATCACCCAGGAGGACATCCAACCTCAACTGATTTCCAACAGATAGCCCGCCACTACTCGTATAATGTAAGGTCTAAAGCCCAAGCAATGCATGACCTAATAGGCCATACACCAAGCTCAACTCATAGGCCATATAGTGGGCCCTCAAGTAAGGTTTGGGCCTAACCACAAAGGCCATAATTCCACATATTGTGGTGGGCTTCATGGGCAGCCCAGTAATTCATTTACATGGCAAGTTTAACATTTAACATAAGTGAGTTGGGCCTCACTTTTGGCCCAAGTACAGGGTCAGTTTAGAGGGCAGCCAATGGCCCGACTTCTTATGTATATTTGCCCCTAAGCCCATCACAATAGATAGGAGAGTACAGGCCTAAGATCAATGGGCCTATCCAAAAGAATTGAGTCCACAAGGCCTACTTTCTATTACAAACATGCATATACTATATCACATAATGGGCCCTAAAGAAATGGCCCAAAATAAAAACCATCCAATTCATACATTATAGTGGACTTAAGGGCAGCCCATTAGCCTAAGAATACACATGGGAAAGGTCTATACTGACAGTGTGGACCTTGCCACATCAGCTCAAAGACTTAGCAAGGCCCTCCACAATATACATTTATATGGGCCTTGCAAGTCAGCCCACAATTAAGCATTTTATGAGGACATCAAGGCTAATAAATACACATTATCAGCTTGTAGACGGCCCATTGGGCCCGTAAATTAATAAGGTCAGCCCTTGCATAATCTTGGGCTCAAGAAAGAAGTTTCCAGCCCATTGAGCCTATAAAACTATTAAAAATTCTAGTTAAGGCTAGCCCACAAAACCACCACCAAGGTGGGCCTCAAGGGGGCACTCATTAAGCCCAAAATATCTAAGGAAGGAAAGAAAGGAGTGTGTGTAATACTCTCTCAAATCTGGTCTGCCACAGTAGTTCCTAAACAATCAACCATGTAGTAAATTTTGGGCCCCTTGCTAGAATTCCAGCCCACCCATTTCCTAGGCCTGCTGGAGTCCAGAAATTTATTTAATTTAGATAGGTTACTGACCCATGGTGATCCACATATATCATAGTGGGCCCCACCAGATAAAAGAGAGATATACAACACTTACTTCAAGTGGGCCATGCCATTAGAATGCAGGCCCAGCAACCCAAGGTAAGGGTGTGCTTGGGTATTTGACCCAAAACTGGTCCAAATTGCAGGCCACACCACGGTCGGTACAGAGGCCCGATGGCCCTAAAAATTTATAGAGTGGTCCTTCCATGGGTATACCACACTCCCATAAAATTTTATAATTTTTGGACATCTAAAACTATTTTAATTAATTCAAATAATACAATCTGTCCTGAATCTCGGACTGATCTGGACACCATATAATAGTGGGCCGGTCCAGCCACCACCATGGTGTGTACAGGTGTCCAATGGCTCCAAAATTTTGCAGGTAGGTCCTAACATGAGTTTAACACATCTCTGTAAATTTTTATAATTTTTTAGACACTCAAAAGTATTTTAAAAAATTTTAAGAATATAATCTGTCCAGGGTGAACTATTGTTGGAATGTAACTGTCCTGAATTTGGGCCGTCCAATGGGTGGGTTCTGGGCCTCCAAAATCCATGAAATTTGGACCCAAGGTCCCTCATCAAGCCTAAAATGATTTTGGACCCATAAATATGGCCCAACTTCTTAGAAAGTATTTTTAGAATTTTATTCTTTTGGGACTATGCTGCTGGACTGAACAGTAGAAATTTCTGGCAGTCCAGTATGTTGTCCCACCCTTTTGGATGCCCAAATAGGATCCCTTGACCCTGAAATTGTGTAGGTAGGCTCTATCATGGGTAGGACACCACCCTACAAAAATTTAGAATTTTTGGGAAAGTAAAAATATTTTATTTAACCCCTTCAATTTGTGTACAGATAAGTATTCCTGAAGAAATCTACTGCTAAAAAAAATATTGCTGGAAATATGATTGTCCCTATGTTTGGGACCACATGGGGTGGGCCTGGACCCACCCAAACCCTTGAAAAATTGGAAAAAAGGTGTTCCTACATCTGGATAACAAGTAGGGTCCACTAGGGTGGTCCACTTATTCCAGAAACTCAGGTAAAAATGCTCATTTCCAAATTATAGTGTTGCAGAACTGTCCAGAAATTTCTAGACAGTTAGCTCACTTTGGCCTATCCCATGAGTCTCAATCATGAGGGAAAAGGTGTGGGCCCCATTCCACATCAAAGTGGGGTCCATGCACTACAAAATTCTCAAGAAAATTTTGGAGAAAAGGGCATGTAAACAGATCCAAACATTAGCTCAAAAGTCATGTTTCAACTAGGCCTGGAATCTGGACAGCAACATATGTTGTCCATATTTCAGCTCATATAAATTAATCAAAGAGTTTATGGCCCTGATTCAACATGTGGGGTCCACCTTGATGGGTTAACAAAATTTCAGACCCATGAGCTCACTCAGACCTCCATGAAAATGTCATTTTAGAGGTCACCCAAACCATGCATGCATGGTGGGCTTGGACATCTAGTCAAAGTGGGCTTGGACTTCCCATCTAGCTAAGGGTCTGAGATGTTGCTGACCTCTCCTTGGTGGGCCACACATCATCATAATACAGGAGAAAGAAAAAAAAAGAGAGAGAGAGAAAGGGAGAAGGAAGAAGCAATCGGCCATTGGTGGAAGGTCCCACCACTAATGGACCTTCCACTCCACAATCTACACCATCCACCATGTATATACTTACATGCAAGCTATTATGTATCAAGATAATTTGCTGGAGGGTAGGGACACCCTCTCCACATGCATGCAAAGGCCTAGATGGCCTATAAGATGCAAGAATAAAGGAGAATGCATTTTGGTGGGTCCATGGAGAATGGCCCACCATGGAAGGGAATGAGTAGGATCTAGGCCCATGGCCTTCATCCTAGGAGCCATGTAGGACCTCCACCATGGATTGGTGGGTCCTACATGCTTCCATGCATGTAGCAAAAGGAAAGGGAGAAAGGAAAGAAGAAGAAGCACTCACCTAGATTAACCTTGAAATTTACATCACCATCATCTAGAGGCTCCAAGCAACATGGATCAATGGTTGGGATGAGTTTTCAGTGGAGGGATTGAGAAGAAAAAGGAGGAGAAGGGGCTGGAATGGAGGGGAGAAGTGCTGAATTTTTTGCAAGGGAGAAAGAAGGAGAGAAAATGAGAGAGAGAGAAGGGAAAGAGAGAGAGTTGTAGGGAAGCAATCATGGCCTCTCTCTCCTTGGTTAGAGAAACCATAATGGCCTATGGTGATAATAACAAAGTGCTATGCTTAGTAGGTCTCTTGATGGTATTTTTGGTTAGTAGTGTTAGTTATGGATATTTGTATAGTGTGTGGGTAGTGTACCTTGGAACTTGTGCCAAGGGAGGTGGTGATCCACACATGCATTCCACCTAAGTGGGCCACATGATCAATGATCATATAATGAAATGTACACAACTTTTGATCTACATATCGAATGGACGCAAAAGATGCGGCGTTGGAACCGCAGTGACGATGCAGTCGCAATGACATAGGTTTCAACTCGTTCCGAGTCGGGTCTCACATAAAATTAAATTAATAAGCCCAATTTGATAAACTAACTAGATCTATGATATGTATTTCCATCATGTGGATATAAAATTGAATGTCTCATAAATTTCGATGAGCAGAAATTACATGTGAATAAAAAAGATATTCTTACTATTTATGCATAGCTAGCTAGATTAACTTAAATTGTCCAACTAGTTGTATGTGAGCATTATTATTATTATTATTATTATATTGACCAAGAAATCAGTACAGCTTGCAATCGATCTGGACCATCTAAATGATGGAACACAGATTAAGCGGACTTGTATCCGGTAGTGATCCCTCCATTGCCGTATTGGGTGGTGGAAAAACTCCTTAGGTCCATCATGATGTATGTATTTTACCCACACCGTTCATCCATTTTCTCATCTCACTTAATGGTGGGCATCATTATCATCATTGCTTCCTGTCTACCACTTTTGTGCTTATGCTCTGAAATGATCCAGTAAAATGGATGGCTTGGATTAAACACAAAAATCATGGTGGGGATAACTTTTCTGGGACCCAGATTTTCTTGAAAACCTTTCAAAGGAATTTCTTGTGATGGGCCACGGTGATGTTTGTGTGAAATTTACCTGTTCATACGTTTTTCTATACCATTTTAGGACATGGAAATTTGATAGATTCAAAACTCACGTGGGCCATACGATAGAAAATAATGAGGATTGAACTAACAAGCTAACAAAAAAAAAAAGTGATGATTGAACATGCACGATTAAAACATCTCAAAAGGCCACGAAAATTTTGGATCATGATAATAATTTTTTGTTTTCATTTTATCTCAGTAGGAATAACCTTATGAACAATATGGATGGCATATAAACATTACAGTGGACCAGGAAGGTTTCAACAATAGGCATTTCCCTACCCTCTGTTTCTTGTTATGCACCTCGCCTGAGTTTTGGATCTACCTCATTTTTGTTGCCATGTGCTAAAATGACCTATAAAAATGGATACATAAAGTAGATTTCTCACCAACATCACGATGGATCCTACTTAGCTTCCCATCAATCTGCATCCATTTGTTGGCACTGAGGGTTTACTACCGAATCCAAGTCCCTGACGAACCATTATCAGGAAAGTTTGTGGTTGAAGAGGAATTACATGATGCGAGGTCCACGTAATTGTACACAACATGCACGAGTTTTCGTTCTGACAAGCGGCCTCCATGGTATGGTGATCGTGACCATTGGTATGATGTATCCATTGGTGGGTGAACCAGGCCTTAAAATCTACTTGATGGAGTTGTTGTTGTTATTTCTATGTCGGTTATTTGCTTGAATGTATGCTCAATTCAAACCAAATAGCTATGACCCCAAGTGCTCATTTTTTCTACTATCATTCATACCTGTTTCAGATCTTCCAAAGCTAATGCGCACTCTTCAAGTACTTGTCTGGTGCAAACGATATTCATCCACATACACAGTGTTATTTAAGATGATTAAAATGATAATCAAAAGGTGGAGTTCATTGTCTAAAAATGGGTCACACTTTTGCCTTCTCTATAAAAATGACTTTTTTCTAATATAAATAAAACAAAAGAAAATTTCTTACAGTCTATCATGAAAAACAAATGCAGAATGTCTTTCTGAATAGAAATTTTATTTGATATTTGAACAGATTCTAGTGTATGAGCGTAACCTTGAATTACAGCTAAGATCAATGACTACTTAATTAATGTTATGGCTTACACTAAGGAATCTAAATTGAAAGTAAAGGTAAAGGATTACACCATGAAATGTAAATAACAAATAAATATAATGATTACACTAAAGAATGTAAATGACTAATAACTCAAACGATAATTGAAAGATAAATTTAGTTTGGTTTGACTGGTATGAGACCATTTTTCCTGTTGAATTCTCTTACTATTTATAGCCTCAAACTGATTATCTGGATGCTTTCCACGTTCTAATAGTTGCTATAAATATTTCAACACTACTGATCTTCTGGAACCATCCTCCCAAGTCTACCACATGTACCAATAACCGCTACAAACCTCTGTGCTGACTCGACCACATTCTTCTTGGTTATAGTGCTTTATGGATAATGTAGCACCACTCAATAAATGCCAGTTGTATACTCGCAAATTCCTCTTTGGGTATATTAACAGATCTTAAAGACACTGCATCTCAAGCAGCATTACATGCACTCTCTAATTGGCTTTTGAAGAAATAAATGGAAATAGGGTACAATATATTGCCCCCCAGCTGCTTCGCCTTTGGAGAAAAATGTAATGTCAGCGTGTGACCTCTCATAAATATGATCATTTTGTAGGACACCTAGCGATGCCTTAGTACCACGCATGACTGAGATAATTCTGAATGACGGTCGTGCTTTTCTTTTTTGGATAGATAACTATTCCTGTGACAACGCGTGTATAAGCATTATAGCAAATGAGATCATGATTACATCCTCATTAATGCACCCGATTTTGATTGTTATATATATATATATATATATATATATATATATATATATATATATATATATATATCTCATAATTTTAACACGTTTCCCCATTTCTCAAGCTTTCTTCTATGTTTACTTACTCTTAAAACCCAAACATCCTCTTGCATTAGCGATGACAACTTCATCATCCTCGGTTTCTTCATCTTTCTAACAAGATGATTTGATTTATGCACTAGAAGGTCTTTCCAAAAAATTCACCAGCGACACAATCTTCAAATCGTCGCCTGGCAATTTTTTCTACCTCGGCCCTGCTCTCTCAAAATTCGCTCCATAGATCACTTCTTTCCAATCTGTTTAGGCGAGAACTTGTTGATTCAATCTTAGTCGCTCCTCGATCCTTTCAATGCTATCAAGGCTCCACGAACCTAGCTGAAACCTTTGCTAGGATGGCATGGCTAATTCGAGAGTGTGGTTACATAGCGTGAGATTTCTTGGAGAGAGTCTGACATCTATGAATGCATTAAGTTATCATTGCAAGATTATTCATAGGATCCCCCTCTCCTTACCGAAGCATCCTTCTTCTGGAAGTCATCCATCAACACCTTCTTCAGTTGTGGCCCTATGAGTCCAACAATCTTGGACATCTGTGACCTCACCCAACTTACTCCCTTTGGCGAGGTAGTTTTTCCCAACTTCACTAACAATGAAAAGAGATATTTTAGCAACAAGGTCGAAAGGCCTATTCCCATTTCATGCTTGCCTACCAAAAACATGAAGGCCCTATCAAGTATGAAGAACACACAACCTTCTTATTACTATGGATCTATTGGCATCTACTCTGTGTGAACGCGCTCCAGATTTCCAACGAATATGTTCTATTGGCTAAGGTGGTCGCACAAGACAAAAAACTAGCACTTGCACCCTACCTTTACAGAGGCACATACAAGATAACCACGAAAGATCTTTACCACAATAGAGGACCACATGGCTTCTCCAAATGTGGATCTGTGAATACTTCTATTCTACTCTTGTACATTCTCCCACCTCCTTTGATGTTGTTTATACTTCTTATGGCCACCGTATTATTCATTCACCTGAGGAGATCTACAGATTCTTTAGTTATATAGACTCATTATTCTTTCTTCTTAACGCTAACAAGTGAAACTTCACTTTCACCCCTTTTCACTGAAAGAATTTGGTCCAACCTGGTTCACTTGTGATTTTTGAAGAAACTTTCTAGCAATCGGCTTCTTTGATGCTTCAAGGTTGGAAGAGTTACCTTATTGGTTGGGATCTCCCCTATGGCGGTATAGCGAAGACTAGCAATAATACCGAGGCTAGAATCTAGCAATATTGTTCGAATTTTCTTACTTGACAATTCAGTCTAGTTCAATGTATTCCATGTCCCTTTAATTAAAAGATTTGCAATCAACATCCTTATTCCTGACCAATCATTGATAAGGTTGAGGTCTACCTTCATTCTACTTTCTAGTCAGCCAACATGTCTTTTGAGCTACCAAAATTTCTGAATCATTCCCAAGTGATGAACACTTTTCTGGTATGGTGGGGGGAGCATTATAAGCAACCAGTCTCCACTTCTGCTGAACGTATCACTGCTCATCTTTACTCCTTATTGGACATGCGAGGAAATAGAAGAACTGCTCCTCAGTCGGCTATGAATTTTAGCTGACTTTCAACTAGGTCGAGAGATACATCGATTGAAATAATAATAACAAGAGTAACTCCAGCAATCAAGGCAGCTCCTAAACTGAAACACAAAAATGTTTTAATGAAAGGACCTTCTCCTCAATCAACTCCAATCCTCCAACCATCTCCTACTCCTGCAAGGATTGTCGATCTAGGATGACCTTCTATCGGTCCAGCTCCTGAAGCTCCAATCCTCGTCCTCCTCTGGCCTAATACACTAACGTAGTCAACAACAACAAGCTAACCATCCACAACTAGGACACCCAATTCACCATCGCTACAAATCTAGGTATTTATTCAACCGACGTTGTATCTTCTTTTGAAAAATATTTCCAAACTGAGTACTGGTAAGAGTTTTTCATTGAAGATTATGTCATAGAAATTGTGGATGGCCTCAAACGTTAGTTATCTCATCTCTGACTTTACTTTTTTTATTCACAGTGACTCAGGAGATATCAGCTAATGAAAAAGAAATCATTCAAATAATCAATCAACCTCAAATGCCCATAATTATCATAGACCAAGAAGACAGAGAAGACGATGCTGAATGGACAATCCTCCCTTAACTGCCCACCCCCGAGCTCTCGAAAAGCATCCACTTCCCAATCTACTCCGACATCTACTTAGAAAACATATCCAGTCTTGGAAGCTTACCTTAAAGAAGAACCACTTTAGTCGTGCATGGCACGTATAGCCATCGTCTCCGACCAAACAACATTAGAAGTTTAAGTGGTCAATTTTTCAGCTCCTTACTCAGAACCGACTCCTGATCTAGTGTGATATTAGTCGATGATGCTCCAACATCTTCCATGACTACTAAAAATGCACTTCCAATCGAAGATATCCTCTCTTCTCTCCAACAAGCCCTTAGTAGTGACATTTCCATGGTCGAGTCTCCTGTACCCTCAACCGAGCTATAACTTCTCAAAAAAGAAATCCAAACACTCATACGATTGAGGGTACTAGAAACTGTATCGATCGAACTGATTGAGAAACTTAATGAGTTGATCGACTGATATCAAGTCTTCTCTCATTCAGATAAGAGTCTTACGGTCAAACCTCCATCACTCAAGAATTTCCTAGACCTGACTAAGGAAAATCACAAGCTCCACATTATGATTGACTATCTTGAATCCAAGCATGCGAATGAACTTCCTAAGTAGTTACAGTTAGCAATGTTACTACAAAAGTTTTGGCCTGACATGAAGAGCTGAAGAAATCTAAGGCCAAGTAAAAGGACATGAGTGTACAGATTGTCACTCAAAAAACACAATTGATGGTGTTGAAGAGGAATTTTGAGCAGGAGAGAGCTTAGCATGACTAGAAGAAGAAGGCAATTAAAGACCTGACACTTTTTTCCAAGGACGAACAGAGGAAATCGGCCAAGTTACACTATCAGCCTTGAGACATTATGTAACACCCCAAAAATCAGGGGTCAGGTAGAAACCCAACTCCCGAGTTCCAGAACGTCACTTATGCAACATAGATAATGATAAATACATGTTGTCTGTACAATGGCATTAAACAAGATTGAGACTAAGCCAAAACAGCATATCATACTCCAGAGACAGTTAAATGAGCAAGCAGAAGACTGATAAATACATAAAATATATAATTGATTGTAAGTCTCCAGAGTGTGAACATGTTACCAGGTTAATTAAATACATGTATACTCCAAAAATGAAAAGAAAAGAATAAACATGAGTGCTCCAAAAATATAAAATGACAAGTGTCATGGCATTTAATTAACCTCCCTGTAATCCCGTCAATCAGAACATGCATAAAGGAGGGATCCTCCTCATCATCATCAAGTCTGGCTCCACCTCGCAGGTCACGCCATCATCTGCAATTACAAAAGGGTCTGGTGGGTGTCCGAAACACCGTCCCATAACGTGGGAGTGAGTAATTAACTCAGTGGAATCATAGAGCAAAGATTAGCATGTTATCAAATCAATCACGCGTTAATAGTAAAGCAAACAATCATACATTCCTAGATACTGTTGTTAATGCAAGGATAAGATGACATGATGGATGCCCTCACCGACATTCTCCCCATACAGCACCATCTGCGTCCGCGGCATGCTTGCGTACCACTCAGTGCTCCACATCTTCCAGGCACATGCAATGTGATGTGGATATGATTACCGGATTGTTATTAGTCCTTTTCATACAGCAGGATTGGGAAACTAGGGTACCTTGCTTATATCAATCCCAACACAAATCCTATCTAGAGTCGTCACTCCTAGTAATCTCATACGATGTTATATTTGTAGGTCGCTGCAAGGGCTGTCAGGGCTGTTGCTCGCACTCATTGCACCTCTCCCCCATCACCTTATCAATACAGGCCTATTTATCCTTAAGACTGCATCAGGACTCGTCGCCCCCATGCGGTGTCAGGATAAACTCAAGGTCACTACAAAGGGCTACCAAGGCTGTTGCTCGCACTCGTTGCTCCACTCCCCCATCACCTTATCAATGTATGCCGACAGCAAGAACATAGTGTCCCATACCACCATAATCTGCTCAGAGTAGGGTGCTCACTAGTCACTACGAGGAGGTTTGTGGCCCCAGCGTAGGCCGACAGCTGGACCACGGTGTCCCATACCACCATGCCCGGCTCATGAGTCTTTATGGATCAAGGTACCATGGTTAACAGGATTTCCAATGGTAAGTTCAGTACCCTAGGTTCAAGTAGTTATAACTCATACAGGGTGAACATACAATGGCCAGTCGGGTTACGTGACGGGCTCGACTAGTACGAGCGCATCTCAAGCTGAACGACATGAAGTGCATGAAACACTTCGTGTGGCCTAACCACTGCCGCCAACCCAAAACACGACTCGCGTTCATCGACTCGTCCTTCGTAGCAAATAGAAGCCAACCACGAATTCACTCTATTACCGACTGCCTGGACTAAGTATAGCCCCAAACATTTGTAAGTCAACATCAGTAATTATATGTGAGAAATGGAAATGAAATACACAACATAAGCATGTTGAAACATGTTATAACATACCACTTAAGCAAATCATCCAACACATGCATTTCATGTATATAATGAAATCAATACATATAGCCAACATGATGAAAATCATTTACATCAGCATATTACTTGAGAATTCAATGTCAAAACTCATTCACAACACCATCTACTCAATACATACTAATACAAACATTTATACAAACACTTAGCCTACACACTTTAGTCTACATAGCGTATGTCGACTCAAAGTGCGCATTTGGGCGAATCTCTTCGCCAAATAGATCATGCATGCATTCCTAATATCCTAACATGACAAATAGCCATGGCAAATATTTTAGCAAAATGTGGATGAAACCGTATTTCCTACAAATGACTAAAATGCCTTAAATCTCATATTTTCCATACGTTTACGAAACGGAAAACGAACAGCATGTTGTACATGTCAAACGGCGTTGTCGTCGATAATCTACTATTAAATGACATTGAAAGCTTTGAAATCAATCAATCAAAGCGTCTAAAATCCTCACCTTTTATCGTAGACGTGTATCGCTTCGATTAGAACAGATACGCTTCGTCAACGGTGTAACGGTGACCTAATGCACAAGATGTATTAGCTACTTTGCTATTTGAATCGACGGAATGCTAAATCAGCAAATAGTTAGGGTTTTCTTTACCTAGAAATGCTTCGGAATCACCAACAAAGTGATTGGGATGCGGTGCTTAGGCACGTGTAGCAGCTGCAGCAAGTGGCGGGAAGATCTCTCCAACACTCTCTCATAGTCTCTTACTTTCTCTCTCTCTTTTCCTAGGGTTTCAAGCAAATTCGGATGGGAGGGTTGTGAGAGGGTTTAAAGCCCTTATATAGGCTAAAACCTTCCCAAATTAGGCTTGGGAACAAAGTTCACTTGAGGTATAACCAAATCGGGTCTGTTCTGGTCCAAAAGAGTATTTCGGAAGGTCCCCTGGCCGAACGCGGTCGGACTTAAGCTCATGGTCACTGGATCTAGTACACATCGAGTTTTCATTCCAGCAGAGTTTCCAGATCGCACGAGGCGGTTCAATTTCAATTCAGCGGTCATCGCACCTAGATCAGGTCTACAAGTCTCATGATATGAAAGAGAAATTTTTCCTGATCTGAGGGTGTAATTTGGCTGAATTTTGAAAGTCAGAACGCTTAATAATAATACGCCAAGTCACGTCCCATATTTGGATTAAAATTTTCAAATCTAACCCATTTCTCACTTTCTTCACTCCAGTCTCAATGAAATAGCCTCCGTACATCGGTTGGGCTTGATTTTCGAAACGATTGTCAAGTCCAACCAAGCGGTCATAACGGTCTAAGATTGTAGATAACGGACTTTCGACGCGCGGTCTAGATCCAATACAAAGTTTCAAAGGGTTCCAGAGAACAAACCGGTTTAGAGTTTGGTCCTGAATTTTAGGGTAACGTAGCATCAACGATTCTATAAGTTTTGGATCTTGTAGAACGTATTTAAAGCGATCAGGGACAATTTCGCAGCTACTCTAGCGTAGCGCTAGCTAACTTACGCTTAATTTCTAAAGGAATTTATCCTAAGTGATTTCTTTGGCTTTGGAATTGGGTTCTAAGTGGTTACCAAGGTGTTTTGGTTGACCCATTGCCTAAGGACGTCTAATCCTAGGTCGGCAAAAATCTGGGGTGTTACAATCTACCCCCCTTAAAAAAAAATTTGGTCCCCGAAATTGACTAAGGGTAATGAGTACGTAAAGAGAATAAGGAAGGTTCAAATCCTATTTAATGACCTAACCTTACGTATAACCTAATCAACTGTTTCAATCCTGGGCCAGTGGGGAAGAGCCAACCACGCTTCCGCTGCGCAGTTCTAACAACTACTAAATTGGGCTCATAAGGTTCTACCCCCCTTAAAACTTGGTTCTTCTTAAGGTCCAAACATCTATGTCTCGATCCGTACATCGGAATGAGGTGTAACTTAGGGTCTATCCTTAACACGAAATGGGAAAAAACCTCTCACTACCTTGGCCTTCCTTTGTTAGTGATGCGTTCTATGGCATTGGTACCTATGGTTGTAGAAATAAGCCTACTCTCTATTGGTTAGATGTCCTCAACATTTTTCAAAGGTAAAGCAATAACTTTTGGTTATAGGTGGTCGGGCCAACACGGAAGAAACGTTGTGTAGTAGGTCTGAGCCGGATACATAGACTTTCTGTCTAGCAAGGACTGAAAATTTATTGTATCAATTCTTAATCCGAGTCGATGCCGATCTTCTGCTTGTTCAGAGCATTGGATTTATTGGTAACCACTAGGATTAAGAAGTCGATTCAAACCGCGAATACATCGCTTACATGCAGTTCCTTTACTCCGCATTTTCGAATGCAATAAGTCCTTGGGGAAGGCAATTCTAAGGGGTGTATTGGTTTATTCTACGTTCAAGCTTAGGGATGTAGAAGTTTTCCCTGAGAATGAATAGTTCTAAGGTAAATAAGCCTCCTGAGAGTTACTAAAGGCGCCTATGAATGTTATGAGGATCTACCCAAGGTAGGGAGTCCCATTCCAACCAAATCTAACCTACTATTCCTTAATATATACAGGCTTTAGACTACTTAAGGTAACTAGTAGACTCTATCGCTTAGGGTCACAATTGTCTAAATGGAATTGGATTTCCTATATCGTCAGATCCTTCAAATCTAGGAGCACTAACTCTAAGTCCAAAACTCCAAGGGCCTATATGACTAGTGGTCTCAAATTGTGTTAACTGGGACCGCATTACGTCGGGATTGGGAGTGGCATGCTTGGTAGGAGGGTGGGTTAGGATAAAGTTAATTTTATAGGTTTAATACCGGGATTTACAACATGATAGTGGAAACCGTAGGATACACCCAATCTAGGGACATTACCTTACAGTGAACTAAACGGCATTCACTCCATTCAACAAAATATGTCACAATATATGGAATAAAGTTCCACATGAATTATGACAGGAACGCATTCATCTATATTAAGCCCAAAACATTACGCAAACACATTTCTACCTATGACATCACTAGACCCAATAACAACAAAACACAGAAATCCTTTAAACGGTAATCAACAAGAGAAGAAGGTGGAGAAAGGGGATGGGTAAGCAGGTTTCCACGAGTCTGAGGATCAAATAAAAGGGACATGAGAGAGGACGGTGGGAAAGGAGAAAAAGGCTAAAATAGCCTTTGCAACAGCCATGGAAAATGAGGGAAATGGAAAGAAAGGGTTGCCCTAATGGACTGAAATGAATCTAGGCCCCGTAGAGGGGTAAATCAAGCTCCCAAAGGCTGGATTTTCAAAGGGAAAGGAGAACAATAAGTGGGAATGGAGCTCACCCGACTTTCAGCCACAAATGGAGGTTGTGGGAGCTTCAAACAACGAAATTGGAGAGAAAGAGAGAGCTATGAACAGCCACCAATGGGTGGGTAGGCATCGGTTATAGCAGAAAATGGAATTAGGGACGATTTGAAATGGGTTTTGAATGAAAGGACAGTAACAAGAAGGGAAAAGGAGAGCTTGGGTGGTGACATTTGTGAAGGAGGTAGGGTATTTGGAGGGTTTCAAGGTGAAAACCACCCATGGGAGGGATGCCCTACCCCATTTACGGCGTGCGACCGGATTTCAGATCAAATGGGGCCCACCGGTCGGCGATGCATCTCCGAACCGGCGATGCCATCGCCAGCCAAAGTAGTTTTTGGCGATGGCCACCCCATGGGACGTGGTCCCCCTGTCCTGTATGCCCCAAATGCACATGGGTCCCACCCTGGTTCATTGCATATTGGCCTAGATAGGCCCAAGACTCTGTTTGGGGTGTTCCAGGGATAGTCTATGAACCAGAATGAATTTATACATCATGTAGCATATGATTTTGGGGTAGGAGAAGCTAATCCATCCAATTAACCTATTTTTTACAAGAGATTTCATAACTAGGATGACAAAAAGTCCAATTATTACCTATATTTACTATTTATAGTAAATTTTTGTCGAAGTATGATTTTCTATCATATACACATTAAGATTTATTCCTAGTGTGAAAATACTTAGAAAAAGTTGAAGAATGGGGTGGTAAGAGAAAGGATTTTGAAGGAATTGGGCGAAACGGAGGTTTTTAAGCCCTGAGATTGAGTATAAGGGTTGTGGTTGCCCCACAACCCAAGGACATGCATTTTAGGGTTCAAAATTCTCCTAGGATCATCTCAAACCTACCTGCTAACAACCTAGAAGTGACTTAGGTCGCTTCACGCGACCATAGATGCGTTACAGACTCGAACGAATGATCGATTTGAGTAAACTTCACCTATTGGCGAAACTGCGATCCTATAAGTATTTCTAGGTTCCTTTCGCACCCACCTAAGTCAAAGGAGCAACAACGTACATCGCGTGTCCATAACCCAGGTCCAGTTTAATCTCAAGCATACTATGATACCAACTGTAACATCCCAAAAATCGGGGGTCGGGTAGAAACCCAACTTCCGAGTTTCAGAACATTACTTATGCAACATAGATAATGATAAATGCATGTTGTCTGTACAATGGCATTAAACAAGATTGAGACTAAGCCAAAACAGCATATCATACTCCAGAGATAGTTAAATGAGCAAGCGGAAGACTGATAAATACATAAAATATATAATTGATTGTAAGTCTCCAGAGTGTGAATATGTTACCAGGTTAATTAAATACATGTATACTCCAAAAATGGAAAGAAAAGAATATACATGAGTGCTCCAAAAATATAAAATGACAAGTGTCATGGCGTTTAATCAACCTCCCTGTAATCCCGTCGATCAGAACATGTATAAAGGAGGGATCCTCCTCATCATCATCAAGTCTGGCTCCGCCTCGCAGGCCGCGCCATCATCTGCAATTACAAAAGGGTCTGGTGGATGTCCGAAACACCGTCCCGTAACGTGGGAGTGAGTAATTAACTCAGTAGAATCATAGAGCAAAGATTAGCATGTTATCAAACCAATCACACGTTAATAGTAAAGCAAACAATTATACATTCCTAGATACTCTTGTTAATGAAAGGATGAGATGACATGATGGATGCCCTCACCGACATTCTCCCTCATACGGCACCATCTGCGTCCACGGCATGCTTGCGTACCGCTCAGTGCTCCACATCTTCCAAGCACATGTAATGTGATGTGGATATGATTACCGGGTTATTATTAATCCTTTTCATACAGCAGGATTGGGAAACTAGGGTACCTTGCTTATATCAATCCCAACACAGATCCTGTCAAGGGTCGTCACTCCTCGTAATCTCATACGATGTTATATTTGTAGGTCGCTGCAAGGGTTGTTAGGGTTGCTCGCACTCGTTGCACCTCTCCCCCATCACCTTATCAATACAAGCCTATTTATCCTTAAGACTGCATCAGGACTCGTCGCCCCCATGCGGTGTCAGGATAAACTCAAGGTCACTACAAAGGGCTATCAGGGCTGTTGCTCACACTCGTTGCTCCACTCCCCCATCACCTTATCAATGTATGCCGACAGTAAGAATATAGTGTCCCATACCACCATAATCTGCTCAGAGTAGGGTGCTCACTGGTCACTACGGGGAGGTTTGTGGCCCCAGCGTAGGCCGACAGCTCGACCACGGTGTCCCATACCACTATGCCCGACTCATGAGTCTTTATGGATCAAGGTACCATGGTTAACAGGATTTTCAATGGTAAGTTCAGCACCCTAGGTTTAAGCAGTTATGACTCATACAGGGTGAACATACAATGGCCAGTCGGGTTACATGACGAGCTCGACTAGTACGAGCGCATCTCAAGCTGAACGATATGAAGTGCATGAAATACTTCGTATGGCCTAACCACTGCCGCCAACCCAAAACACGACTCGCGTTCATCGACGCGTCCTTCGTAGAAAATAGAAGCCAACCACGAATTCACTCTGTTACCGACTGCTTGGACTAAGTATAGCCCTAAACATTTGTAAGTCAACATCAGTAATTATATGTGAGAAATGGAAATGAAATACACAACATAAGCATGTTGAAACATGTTATAACATACCACTTAAGCAAATCATCCAACACATGCATTTCATGTATATAATGAAATCAATACATATAGCCAACATGATGAAAATCATTTACATCAGCATATTACTTGAGAATTCAATGTCAAAACTCATTCACAACACCATCTACTCAATACAAACTAATACAAACATTTATACAAACACTTAGCCTATACACTTTAGTCTACATAGCGTATGTCGACTCAAAGTGCGCATTTGGGCGAATCTCTTCGCCAAACAGATCATGCACGCATTCCTAATATCCTAACATGACAAATAGCTATGGCAAACATTTCAGTAAAATGTGGATGAAACAGTATTTCCTACAAATGACTAAAATGCCCTAAATCTCATATTTTTCATACGTTTACGAAACGGAAAACGGACAGCATGTTGTACATGTCAAACGGTGTTGCCGTCGATAATCTACTATTAAACGACATTGAAAGCTTTGAAATCAGTCAATCAAAGCGTCTAAAATCCTCACCTTTTGTAGTAGACGTGTATCGCTTCGATTAGAACAGATACGCTTCGTCAACGGCGTAACGGCGACCTAATGCACAAGATGTATTAGCTACTTTGCTATTTGAATCGACGGAATACTAAATCAGCAAGTAGTTAGGGTTTTCTTTACCTAGAAATGCGTCGAAATCACCAACAAAGTGATTGGGATGCGGTGCTTAGGCACGTGTAGCAGCTGCAGCAAGTGGGGGGAAGATCTCTCCCACACTCTCTCATAATCTCTTACTTTCTCTCTCTCTTTTCCTAGGGTTTCAAGCAAATTCGGATGGGAGGGTTGTGAGAGGGTTTAAAGCCCTTATATAGGCTAAAACCTTTCCAAATTAGGCTTGGGAACAAAGTTCACTTGAGGTATAACCAAATCGGGTCTGTTCTGGTCCAAAAGAGTATTTCGGGAGGTCCCCTGGCCGAACGCGGTCGGACTTAAGCTCATGGTCACTGGATCTAGTACACATCAAGTTTTCAGTCCAGCAGAGTTCTCAGATCGCACGAGGCGGTTCAATTTCAATTCAGCGGTCATCGCACCTAGATCAGGTCTACAAGTCTCATGATATGAAAGAGAAATTTTTCTGATCTGAGGGTGTAATTTGGCTGAATTCTGATACTCAGAACGCTTAATAATAACGCGTCAAGTCACGTGCCAGATTTGGATTAAAATTTTTAAATCTAACCCATTTCTCACTCTCTTCACTCCAGGCTCAATGAAATAGCCTCCGTACATCTATTGGGCTTGATTTTCGAAACGATTGTCAAGTCCAGCCAAGCGGTCATAGCGGTCTAAGATTGCAGATATCGGACTTTCAACGCGCGGTCTAGATCCAATACAAAGTTTCAAAGGGTTATAGAGAACAAACCGGTTTAGAGTTTGATCCTGGATTTTAGGGTAACGTAGCATCAACAATTCTACAAGTTTTGGGTCCTGTAGAATGTATTTAAAGCGATCAGGGACAATTTTGCAGCTACTCTAGCGTAGCGCTAGCTAACTTACGCTTAATTTCTAAAGGAATTTATCCTAAGTGATTTCTTTGGCTTTAGAATTGAGTTCTGAGCGGTTACCAAGGTGTTTTGGTTGACCCATTGCCTAAGGACGTCTAATCCCAGGTCGGCAAAAATCTGGGGTTTTACACATTAGACCATCTTGGCCAAGAAGAAGGGAAGACAGGAAGAAGTAAAAGCTACGATCGCAGGATTTTCAACCTTTAAATTTTAGCTTTCTTCGTGTACCTCTTTTTTTTGAATTCATTAATATAATAGGCCTCTGTGCCATTTTGTTTCCTTTGCTGTCTTTTCCTTAGTGTTTTTCTTACTTCTTGCAATCCATATAACTGACTGATGATGTGGCACGCAGAAAATGAGGAGTAATGTGTAAGCCCCGTATCCTAGACCGTACCGTTCCATAGACTTCCATGGTCTTACCGGTCGAATTCCGGCAACCTTTGACCCTTAACCAATATTTGCGTGCGACCCTGATTCGTATGCCGTCAACCCGTATCGACTCAACCCAAGACCTTTACCATAGCGACCGCGCCGTCGTTGCAGTTCCGATGCCGCGACTTACGTGCCGAGGCGATATCCTGGTCAAGAGATGTGGGCCAACGTTCGGTGCGAAGAAAATGTTGCACGTTGCGAAATCTAAGAGAATCTCTACGAGGTGTCACATCAATCCCATCAATCCATCAATCCATCAATCCATCACATGTCAAGTACATGTCAAGTACACATCACCTTTCACCCATTCCCAAGCAACTACAAAAGTCAAGAATCTCTTACAAGCGCATACCTCTCTTACACCAAAAGCCCTCAAAGTCAAAAAGTTCTTACACCACCCATGCTTTTCTTACACCAATGGCCACAAAAGTCAAGATTTTCTTACACCCATCACTCACCACATCCATCACCCATCTCTCTCTCCCTTTACAACTCTCTCTCTCTCTTTCTCATTTTCAAACTCAAAAAAACTAAGGAGAGAAATCTCATACGTATGAGAATTCTCCAAGCCTCTCCCTCTCTTTCAAAACTTCAAGTGTGGCCCACTTTCCTACCCCATGATCTCCCATCCTAACCATTCATTCCTCATCTCCTCCATTGGAATCAAAGCTAAGGTGTTAAGGAACTCATAGGAGCAAGAAGATCGAACGGTAGATGCTCCTCTAGATGTGAAAAAATATGATTTCTATAGCCTAGATATTTTCTTTCTTTCATGAGGAAAGTGTAGGACCCACCAATCAATAGTGGAGATCCCACACAATCCCATGGTTGTGGCCTAATGGCCTAACTTATGCATGCATGATCCATGCATGGGGCCTTTCTCTACGGGCCCCATCATGGTAGTTTTATTTCATATCATATTATGTTTGGGTCATCTAGACCTTATAACCATAGTGGGGATGGCATTCTCACCATACATTTTAATTATAGGCCATGCATGTGCAAGATCCATGTTGTAAATGTAAATCTAGGTATGATGTGCGGGTGTGATTGATCTTGGGAGGGCTCAATAATGGCGGAGCTCCTTTCCCTATGGCCGGATTGTCCTTCTATCTCTATTTTTCCTTATTTTATTTCCTGATGTGTGTGGCCCATTAATGTATTTCCCTTTTTATTTAACTTATATAATAAATTTTATCTAAGTACATGTTGTTGTCCAGAATTTTTTGGACAGTTTCTGGTTATTTTTGGACCAGATTTTGGGACTATTTGGGGGACTATTCATACCTATTAAATATACTTTTTTAAAAGGTGGGGATCTCATCTTAATGTCCCCCAAATTTCAGCCCCAATTGACCTTCATTGGGGTCCCAAAGGTGTGGTCCAAGTGAGGCGGACAGTCTGGGTTTTCTGCACTGTTCCAGCAACATTCCACCATGGACAGTTGGATTTTTTGTAATTTATTAAAATACCTATGGGTGTTTAAAAATTATAAAAAAATTTCAGGGGGGTGTCCTACTTATGCTAGGACCCACCTACAAAATTTTGGGGCCAATGGACGCCTGTACACACCATGGTGATGGCGGGACCAGCCCATTATAATATGGTGTCCAGATCAGTCCGATTTTCAGGATAGATTGACTTATGTAAATAAATTAAAATATTTATAGATGTCCAAAATTTTTAAAATTTTTTAGAAGTATGGTCCACTTATGTTAGAACCCACCTACCAAATTTAGGGCCAATGGACCCCTGTACACACCGTGGTGAGGGCCGAACTGGCCCACCACGTTGGGACGTCCAGGTCTGTCCGATTTTTCTGCACAGTCTGTTTTGTTTAAATTAATTAAAATACTTAGAGATATCTAAAAATTATGAAATTTTGTGTGGGTGTATCCCACCTATGGAAGTATCACTCTTTGAAATTTCAACCTCAAGTGACCCCGTTTGAGTATCCAAAAGAATGGGCCAAGATGGTTAGACTCCCAGATTTTTTTCTGCTGTGCAATCCAGCAATATGCCTTGATAAAAAAATCATAATTCAAAAATATTTCTTCTGATGGTGGGCCACCTTTTTGGGTTTCCTCTCATTGTATGCATGATGAGGGACCTTAGCCCTTAATTTTCAGAGTTTTAGAGGCCTTGGACCCACTCCAATGGAGTGTCCAAATTTAGGACAGCAACATGTTATAATTATGCTGACCTTGGGCTGAAATTTTAAGGAGTGAGGCCCACCATATTATAAAGATCTTAGAGGAAATGATTTATACCTTTAGTTTCTTAAATGTTGGGCTTAATGAATGCACTTTTGAGGCCCACCACAGTTGAATTTAATTGGGTCCATGAATGTAGCTAGTTGTTGAACTATTTAAGGCCCATAGAGTGGACCCATTTGATGTGTTCTAAGGCCCATGGGATTTTGCCTATTTGATGTAATTTAGGGCCCATAGAGTGGACCCATTTGATGTGTTCTAAGGTCCATGGGATTGGACCCATTTGATGTATTTTAAAGCCCATGGGATTAGGCCCATTTGATATGTATAAGGCCCATGGGTCGAGAACCATTTGATGCAATCTAAGGCCCACGGTTTATGACCCATTGCAATGCACACAAGACCCATTGGTGCGGCCCATTGATGTGACCCATTTGATGAGTAAAAGGCCCATATGACATGGCCCATTTAATGTATTTAAGGCCCAATGGGGTGTACCTAAGGTCCCTTGCAATGTGTGATCCCAACCTGGTTTACGTAATGTTATTCACTACGGGCTACACCTTGGGAGCAATGTTGGTTTGACGTCCACATTGCGAGTATAATGTTGATTAAATGTCCGCATTGCGACTCTCCCTAGGGCCCATTGGTAGGCCCGTACTTGTTGTATGCAAGCCGTCTAGGCCAGCTGCCTTGTAAGGATAGGGCATTACTTTATAACATGCTTAGTATAACTCCATGACGCACAACCCATTTGTATCGGTCCATTTGATCGGCCTACTCGTATCGGCCATTTGATTGATCTAGCCCGTTGTTGAGGCCCACCTTGATGTGTATGAGGCCCGTTGTTGAGGCCCACCTTGATGTGAATGAGGCCCGTTGTTGAGGCTCACCTTGATGTGTATGAGGCCCGTTGTTGAGGCCCACCTTGATGTATATGAGGCCTGTTGTTGAGGCTCACCTTGATGTGTATAAGGCCTATTGTTGAGGCCCACCTTGATGTGTATGAGGCCCGTTGTTGAGGTCCACCTTAAATATATATGAGGCTCATGTTGCAAGGCCCATTGTGATGTATGCAAGGCCCATGGGTCATGGCCCATTGTAATGTATGTAAGGCCCAATTGGTGCGGCCTATTCGATATATTTATGGGGTCCATGTCATTAGGCCCATCCTATTGTATTGGTGACCCGTCCATTGAGGCTCACCCGTGGTATATATTTGAGGCCCATGTGTAGGGCCCACTTATTGTGTATTTAAAGCCCATGGGTTGTGGCCATAGTGATGTATATTAGGCCTATGTGATGTAGCCCATACTGATGTGTATTAGACCTAGGTATGTGACTCACCTGTGAAGTATATTTGAGGCCCATTATGATATATCTGAGGCCCATGGGTGCGACCCATCCAGATGTATTTGAGGCCTATGGGCAAGGCCCATTGTGATATGTGTTAGGCCCATGACCAGGGCCCACCTGTTTCGTATATTTGGTCCTTGTGTGAGGCCATGTGCCCATTATATATTTGATTCGATGTGGGTCATTCCTTGGGGGCAATGTTGGTTAAGAGTCCACATTGTCGACGCCGGTTATTGATACCGTTTATGAGTATGTGATATCATAACATCATGATAGATGCCCATTCGCATCATCTGCATGTTTGTTATGAGATGTGATTGACCATTGCATATGTCATTAGGCAGGATGATGTGAGACTCCCTGATAGATGGAGATTATCTCACATGAGCGCATGACATGCGCAGGATTGATGCATGATTGGATTGTATGACTCATGCATCTTGCATTGTGTTGTGATTACTGTACGCCCTAGTGACATCAAGGCCGTAGCCTCCACAAGCATATCGTGGATGGTCAGATGGGACACCTAAAATCTGTTCGAGCATCGGGCTGCCATAGATGGCCCTGGGTGAAATTTCCTAAACACCCTCTTGGTTCCAGAGGATGCTCCAACGTGTAGACCGAGTGGGTAGATGAGAGTTGAGTGCCGATTACCAGATGATTGCGCTCTCCACTGTGTCATGGTGGGTTGGAAGGGAGTGCAGCCTTACCCGTCCGAGGGAGTAAGCATGGCTAGGCTGAGTTTGACCAGCTCGAGGAATGGGTCGGCTATCGGTGAGCCGGGTAGGTATTAGCAGACTACTGACAGGTGGATAGTGAGGTCTTTTCCACTTACCCAGTTGTGCACTTAATTGGGGCGGCAGGTGGTGTGAAGTGTAATAGACCCCGGTGATTTTCCCTGAGAGGAACCGTACTAATATGAGGACTGATATGATATTATGACACCTCGTCACTGTTGTGCATATGGGCGGGCGCACGTGGGCGGACGCTAATGTGGGCGGGTGTGATGTGGGCGGGGTTGAGGCCTGGGCGAGCTACCAGCGGTTGGCAGGCTACTGTGCTGACAGGCTACTGAGTAGGAGTTGCATACTCATTCATTCATCCATTCACTATCCACTCGGGCTGGTGGTGCGCAACTAATTGTTGTGTATCTTCGTTATGGCAAGGATTTCGGTTGGGCGCGCGACTAACCTGAGATCATGAGTTTATCACGTTGAGTCAGACTATCCAAATTTAGGTATGGGACTGGTTTAGATAGAGGTTCCTTGTGGTGGACCCCGTAGCCTACGATACTACGTACTATCATCCCGACATCACACTCAGCATGGTCATTCCATTAGCACCATATACTGCATATTCCATTACATCTTCGGCGTGTGGCATTGTGAGTTTTATGTTTCTGTATTCCTGTGACTTAGATGAGAGTGATGATATTTGTTATCTCTTTCGAATTGTGTATTACATTATATCCTTGTCATTCGACATTTGATTATCTATGACTCATCATTTGCATAGTTGTCCTATATTGCGTATTCTGATATTGATTAACTTATGGACTTGTTCATACTTCCGCTTATTCTGTTATCGCATGATTATAATCTTGTCAGTATTTCTGTTTATGATGATAATTCCTGCTCTTATCAGTGTTTCTGCTTATTCAGTCGTTGTATGATTTATGGATTAATAGCTTTCCGATATTGTATGATTATGATATTGTATTGAATACTTGGCACTTATCTCGTGCACACACTTACACCACCCTCTAAGCTTTCTATAAGCTTATGCACGATAGATGCGTGCAGGTGATATTAGGTTGCAGCAGCATTGAGCTTGGAGCGCGCAGCTGTTTTCTAGAGCTTTGATTTTGACATATATATTTCCCTTTCAGCATTGTATTCAAATGATTATATTAGTGGATATGTGATGATGATGTTGCCTTTACGATTTGGGTAAACTTATAGTTATGCTTATTACTAGTTAAATGTACAAAAAAAAAAAATTCCCCTTGTAGGATCCCAGGATCCAAAATCTGGCATATGAATGCTAGGAGCCGAGAATGTGGTACTACGGAGGCTGTCGGCACCGGATTCGGCGATCGGGATTCTTGTGAATTCGATTTCTGAGTTTGGGGCGTGACATCATGCGCTAACTTAGATGAAATAATTGTCATAACGGCTACATGTTCCTTCTTTTTAAGAACATAAAATGTCACTACATGCCATAACTGCCCCTGATAATCATGGGGCGCCTAATCTCTTATATAAACAATAGTAGGCTCCATTATACAACTCACTGAAACCTAATTTTAACCAAACTCGTCTACCCAGTCAATATGGCCCTCAGCCAACCGTCTCCCTCTTTCCTTAGTCAAACTAAGAGCTACATGAAAGAGATTTTCCGCTACAGCCTTGTCGATTATGGTTAATGCTCTCTATTGTTTAACACTGACCTCTTCATCAAGGATGCCTCTGAGGTTGTTGAATCTAATCCTCCTCTAGGGGAGATTTTAGAAGTGATGATGAAGCTTCACTATCTCGAGAACTGATACTTTCAACTCAAATTCAAGTTCTAAAGGATCGTTAAATACTTGAGACAAAAATCCGTTGCTTGGGAAGAGTCTTGTCCCATGGGTGATGCTTATGAGAGGGCGTAGAATGATAGTCTCTGATGGAATAGAGTGCATTAGTTCAACTGCACCTTACTTTGAGTCCTTCAAGCAAAATGCATTGAGCTTATGGATAACATCAAGGAGAAGGAACAAGCTTATGTCGCAGAGGATTCTGCCATTCCAGAGGATCTCCTCTCTTTTCTAGATTTCCAGATCACTGATTATCAGGGTCGATCGTGGGTGAGACTTGCTAGCAAGAGAGAGGCTGAGTGTAGAGTCTCCTCGACTGACATTTGTGTCAACCAACTTCTGCACTTCCTAGCCATCTTCATGTAGCGCAGATCTAACTAGAAGCTGCAAAAGGATGCTATTAAGGTAGAGAAGTTGCACATCATTCAAGAATTTGAGGAAATAAAGGCGGCATATGCCTAAACTACCTCTCTCAGTCAATGGTCGTTTGTCTCCCTTTTTTTCTTTTAGCTTTGTTTTGTGTAAATCGGTCGATGACCCATTTTACTTTTCAAACTTATTTTTTTATCATATCTTGCACACCACTCATACATTATTATTTGATTGTCCAGTTCTTAATATACCAAATAATTGGGATATCAATACTTTGGAGAGTAAAATATCAAATAATTGTATCACCATTACGATTGGCTGCATTCAATTAGGAATACTTGGTCGATGAGGATCTTTTGGTCGTGTGCATCGTTAAATGAAAAGGAAAAAAATTGCCGCTTAGACTGACCTCATGCAACAAAATATTGTCGATCATGACACTGGCCATCCTCATTCGGTCACACCGACCGATGTCATCTTCTACACTCGGCCGCTGAGAATACTTAGCATTTTTTCTTGTGTGTAATAATTGTTTGGCTGATAGGGTATGTGAAAGTAAGGGGGACGTATCCACTGTTTTCCAAGGAATCGACATTTATTGCAACCACCCATTCCACTTTCCTTGGAATACGAATCGATGACGCACTCTTTCATCTATCCCACATGCCACATCTCATCACCTGCGATCATCAAATGCCTTTGACGATGCTTATAAAATCATTATTCTTCTTCATTCTACAACCCACGTACATCTTTTTTACTTCTGCTAACAAATCTTGAGCCTTCATGTCTTCTTCAATCTTCCACTCGCAATCGCTGGTCCATTTGAAGGAAATCCTCACTATGGGGATTAAATATTTCTCTCAATCTCCCCTCCTTCATAACATTTACCCTTTCGTCAGAGATGTTATAGAAGTATTTTGAGCTGACGAACCTCTTAAAGAACTTTTAGATGTTCTGATGAGACTACATCCCCTCAGGAATATTTATTCCAATGTCGATATGGAGATATAAAAGAATGTCAGTCTGATAAGGAAGTGGTCTACCATCTGCTCATAATCCAAAGCTCTCTCAGTCCAATACGATGCTTCGTGGAGCCATTGCTTGTATTAGACCCATCAGCACCATTTCAATGAGGACATGCTGCACACGCTAGAAGCCCAGTGCAAAGAGTTGGTCAACGATCTCTCTGAGACGACATGTCTCCATCTAGTCAGGGATCGGCTTGACTCCCATGAGCCCATGGCTTTCATTGATTCTCAGATCGACCTTCACTAGGTTTGATCGTGAGAGAGCAGCGCTCATAAGGATGAAGCTGACAACTAGGTTGCCGCAATTGGCTGCCGCATCGATGAAGTGAGAAGCTTCCTTAACCAAATCATGGTCAAGCGATCGACATAAGAGGGATCAACAGGCAATGGCCGAGAAGGCTAAAGCATCGACACTAAAGGAGTCCTAGGAGATTTAAATGGCTAATGTTCGAATCCACGCAATTTCACATAAGCCTTAGAGTTTAGTGTTTTTGCGTCTTATAGTAGAGAATATGATGCTTTTAGACATACAGACATAGAGTTTGTCCTACCATGTACCTAGTAAGACAAAAGACTCTCACTGCACCAAGCACTAAATGGGTAACATAACCGAAAAGCCTTAACAATCTATTTAAAAACTGACATCCCATGTAGAGTGTATATAAGGGCATGTGGTTGCCAGCCAATACAACACCCTACATGAACTCAGTACAAAATTCAAAAAACTGACATCCCATGCAGAGTATACCAGGGCATGTAGTTTCCAGCCAATACAATACCCTACATGAACTCAATACATATACAGTCTCAAAACAACAAAAAGCCTGTAATATAATCAAATGTCAACCTCGAAGCGTTTGCTTAGACTGTGTTGTCCTCCCTCGTGCATTGTATTGAACATCCACATATGCGACTGGGGCATCGTTGATGTTTGTAAGGTCTCGAGACACAACTCACATCAACATCTGTGGGATTATCATCTAGGGTCTAACATGACCTTCAAACCATCATAAATATAATATAGGGGCTGATTTGAGAAAAGTGCATGATTGTGCCTCCCATTACTCAATATGGACTCTTGATGTGTTCCCCACATTAAACTTGGGCTAACCATCAAGTTACAGACCGATCCAATCTCTAACGGGTGAAATCAATCCACCAAGGATCCAATAGTCCAGATTCCACTCTAAACAAATCTGATGATCAAAAGTCATATCCTCAACATCTATAGACATCCTCACAAGGAATAGCACTTTTCCGTGAAGTATGGGACCAAATGGCTAACTAGTGAGTGAGAACAGTTCAAATAAGCACAAGTGATCAAAATCATCCAACATCCAAGGTCCGCGCAAAAGAAAGAAACAGGGTGATCCAATGACCAGATCACTCAGTGTCTAGGGTTAGATCATCACTCTATCAATCCACCCACATTTGTCCAAGCCCGTAACCGTAACCGGGGATTAAATAGAAATCTCACCAATCAAGCGGTTCTCATGATTGCATGGGCAGGCTCATCAAAATGAGGCCCCACACGACCATCACGACTGTACTTGTGATGTCATTATTCACCAAGGATGTGTGGGCCCGTATATGCCACATGTATGGTCACTAATTGCAAATAAAAAAGATCCAAATAATCATATACATGAATCATCAATTTTATATGAAGTAACTGTCCAAAATGACTCCATGGACTAATCTAACTGGATCTCCATGATCAAGCACTCTATAAACTAGTCATTGGAGAAAACAATTTCATAAAAAAAGAAAAAATTTCTCATAGATTCATAGTAAAAAAATCAGAAAATTAATCTCTTTTAGAAAAAAGAATATTAAAAAAATATTTTCAGGTGACATATGATAAGATAACATTATTTTGTTAAAGCTTTTTTAAAAAATAATAATAATAATAATAATAATACCAAAAGAAGCCTTTTGAAAACCATCGGTTTCACAAGATTATTTTACTTTCAAACAAAAATTAAATTAATCAATGTCCATGAATATAACTTTTCTGAGTCTAGCTCATTTGTATGCCATCATGACCTAGACACCATGTGTGCATCTATGGCACATGGGCACAAGAACTAAGCCGTCCATTAGTTGGATCCCACAATAAAGATGCTTTGGCCTAAATCAGGCTAGTTCACTTGTCAACTTGGACATAGTTTTTGAATAAAATGGAAGGCTGAAAAGAACTTGGCAATTTTTTTTCTAAGAGATCTGGTGGTTTCTAATATTGTGGCCCAGATATAGCATGATTTTGGACCAGATCAGTTACATGGTTTAGACCCATATGATGGATGGCTTAGATCTTACTCCAATTTGTTACACTAGTGCATGTAATGTACCATTTCGAATTACATTCATGAGATGTGATTTAAGTACTAGGGAGTTTAGTGAGACTTGCACATTTGAAAAGTGAAGTGGAATATGATATGCAATATTTCTTACTTTAAATCCAGACCCTTGAAAATGCTATTCATTACAAGGAGTTCAAATCAAATGTCTATATTCAAAGGGCAGAAATGGAGAAGTGGGGAGGAGTCTGGAAGTTATGGCATTTCTTTTTGTAGAAGATATGATTACTCGAGAGCGTTAGGCCACCTTAAGGCACTTAGCTATTATTCACCACGGAAAGTGTATGATGACCTGGCCATAAAAGAGTTATTCTGTATGAGGTCTCACACAACTAGTTGGACCCAGCTTATTACTATCCAACTTATCTGTAATTGCTTATTTGTCACGAGTGTATTACATCCTACCCGTCAAATAGGTTGATCCAGATCCGACATGTGCAAAAATCAACCTGATCAGCTCATCATGTGGGGCCCATGTGTATTTTGGACCAAATTGGTATGTTGTTTACATATATATGGTACTGGACACATGATTTGTGGATCGTGTGCATGTGTATGTATTTGTTGTATTTATTTTTTAAAAAATCATATATTCTTCGTGGTTAGGCCAGCCTCTCTGAGGTAGTTTGGATGTTTTATACACTTGATACATGGAGACTTAGTAGCTAGTTGGAAGATAAAAGTACGGTACAACTAGTTATGTTTGAAGCCTTAGAATTTTCTTAGTAGGAAATTCTAGGTTGTCTTTTATTTTCAGGAATATCCTTCAAACGGACGGAGACAGTCAGAGAGGCATTTAGTATTTGAAATACAAAGATGTCGGTTTCGATTTCATGCATACATGCCACGTGTTTAGAAATGATATAAGGCACTAAAATGACATTTATGGGTGGCAATGGGCTGGGTAGCCACGCAACCCGGCTTTGGTCCGGGCTTGGACCTACTAGCTTGGCTTGTGATCAGTGGGGCTGGCCTTTGCTTGCATGGCCCGGTCGTACGTGTAAACCATTGGATTCAGTACATTAAAAAGTAGGAATATTTCATGTATATACCATCTACTGTTTTTGTCATGGCTCACTTGATCAAGGGATAAATTAGGAACTTCCGTGAAATATATATATATATATATATATATATATATATATATATATATATATATATATATGGAAAAAGGTACTAAGCACTCGAGCTCACGATAAGCTTATCGTGAGGTCAAGCTGTGTGGGCCCCACCGTTATGCATGTCGACCATCAACACCATGCATTTGATGGTTCCCCTTTAAATAATGGGATATCCCAAAAATCAGCCGTATACGGAACTCAGGTGGGCCATACCATCTAAAATCATGTGAAGACACCGTTAAAACATATAAAAGCACTTGGTGGGGCCCACTTGAGTTTTGAATGCTGTTGAAACTTGGTCTGAACCCTCATACAAGTGGAAGACACATAATGGATGGGCTGGATTTGCAAACCACATCTTCTATAGGCCCCAAAAATGATTATGAATGTTTTAATGGTTGCACATCCCCTCTCCACTTATGTACCTAGTGTGGCCCACACAAGTCACGGATTGACTTGATTTTTGAGAACTAGGTCCACGGTGGAATGGCGCATCTGACTGATGGGGTAGATGTCCGAAAGGCAACACGGTGGGGCCCACACAGCTCAACCGCATGGAACAAAGCCGTGAGCTTGAGCGCATTGTACCTTTTCCATATATATACTATGCGCTTGACCTCACGATAAGCTCCCGTGAGGTTGAGCTATGTGGGCCCCACCATGAGGCATGTCGACTATCAACACTGTGCATTTGATGGGTCCCCTTTAAATTATGGGATATCTCAAAAATTAGCCGTATATGGAACTCAGGTGGGCCATACCATCTAAAATCATGTAAAGACACCGTTAAAACATATAAAAGCACTTGGTGGGGCCCACCTGAAATTTGCATACGTCTGAAACTTAGTCTGAACCCTCATCCAAGTGGGACACATAATGGATGGGCTGGATTTGCAAACCACATCTCGGTGGACCCAAAAAATGATTATGAATGTTTTAATGGTGCACAGCCCCTCTCCACTTCTGTATGTGGTGTGGCCCACACAAGTCACGGATTGACTTGATTTTTGAGACCTAGGCCCATGATGGAATGGTGCATCTGACTGATGGGGTAGATATTCGAAACACATCACAGTGGGGCCCACGCAGCTCGACCTAAGGGACGGTCTCATGAGGTCGAGCGCATAATACCTTTTCCCTATATGTGTGTGTGTGTGTAATGAGGTCGACAGTTCCCTTGGGGTCGAATTGTGTGGGCCCCACTATGGTGTGTATTGAACATCTACCCCACCATGATGGGTCCCCTTTAAATTATGGGATATCCTAAAAATCAAGCGTATATGGAACTCAGGTGGACCATACGATCTAAAATCACGTGAAGACATGCCTAAAACATATAAAAGCACTTGGTGGGGCCCACCTGAAAATTAGATGCATCTGAAACTTGGTCTGACACCTCAACCAAGTGGGATGCACATAATGGATGGGTTGGATTTGTGAACCACATCTCGGTGGGCCCAACAAATGATTATGAATGTTTTAATGGGAGGGTAACCCCACTCAAATTTTGTATGTAGTGTGGCCCACACAAGTTATGGATTGACTTGATTCTTAAGCCCGAGGCCCACCATGGAATGGTGCATCAAACTGATGGGAGAGATGTTCGACACGCATCACAGTGGGGTCCACACAGCTCGACCTCATGGGAAGTTCCCATGAGGTAGACCGCATATAACCCTAATGTACGATCGAGTCATGTTTCGTTTTCCATCGTTGGATGATAAATTTGAAAAATATACTGTATGCATCCCGCCAACATAAACAAAGGCAAAACTGGCGGAACCAGCACTACCCGTTTACTACTTATTAGGTAAGTTCTCAATTCAGTGTGATATCCACACCGTCTATCATTTTAGAGATATCATTTTAAATCATGAACTCAAAAATTAGGCAGATCCAGCTCTCAAATGAATCACACCACAGAGGGCAATAGGGACAATGATGGCCACCGTTGAAAACTTCTAAGACGCACTATGATATTTATTTGTTATCCAACCTGTTCATACTATCACACAGACCTGGATGAAAGGACAGAACAAATACGAGCTTGATCCAAAACTTTTGTAGCCCTTGGGAAGTTTTCAATATTTTCAATGGTAGACACTCAATCTTTATTGTTTTCTATGTTGTGGTCCACTTAAGCTTTGAATCGACCTTATGTTTGGGCTAATCCCATAAAACAATCTCACCAAATGGATGGATGGTGTGAATATAACACTTACATCATGGTTGAGCCATGATGGCAACACAACAACACCAAGGTCGTTGCACATGGCGGACGAGCGTAGATTAATTTCCAGAAAAGCCTTTGACAGTAAGTTCCTGTGTTGGGAACTAGGTGGGACCACCTTGATGTTTGTGATAAATCCACCCTGTCCATCCTTTTTGTGACCTTGGTTTAGTTTATGCAACAAAAAACGAGTCAGATCCAAGACTCCAGTGGGCCATACAATAGGAAACAGTGAGGATTGAACAGTTGAAACAATATTCATATGCCCCAAAAAAAAAAAAAAAATGTATCAGGCTCAATTCTCTGTGTTTTCAGTTCATCCCAATGGAAATGACCTCATAAACGGTTTGGATGTCATGTAGATATCAAGTTCCAACCTAGGAAGATTTCAACGGTAGGTATTTTTCCCCAGTTTTCCCCTCTCGTGTGGTCCACTTCAGTGTTGGATTAGGATTAAAAAAATTTTATGTCTTAGAACGAGCTCGCAAAATAGACGAACGGGTGGATTTCTAACAAGCATTACGATGGCCCCACCTAAGTTCACAAGAACTTCCTGCGAAAGGCTTGGCAGGAAATCCACGCCCTGGCACACGAGGCATTCTACTTCGACATGGTGGGAGCAAATTATATGCAACCCCGGCCTCACCATTGACAATATGGCCCTTTTTGTTGGGCCAACTTAATCCATTTATTTTATATCCATGACGTCCATTTGTTTTTCATGATCATTTTATGGCATGAGTCTAAAAATGAAGAAGACTTAAATCTAGGTGGACTATATTATCAGAAACGGTGGTGATTGAATGCCTACCATTAAAACTTCCTAGGGCCCATAGTAATGTCCATTGTAATGTTTTGTTTCCATCAAACCCATTGATAAGGTCAACCATACAAGGATGAGGGGAAATTTTAAAGATCAGATTAATCCAAAACTTTTGTTGCCCATAAAAGGCTTTTAATAGGCATTCACCTTTCTAGTAGTGTTGTCCACCTAACATTTGAATCTGCTTAATTTTTAGCATCACATCCTAAGAATATATAATAAAAAGGATGGAGGACATAGATATACAAAAAAATCATCAAAGTAGGCCCACATGGTAAGTGTAACAAAGATGTTACCCGACAACACCTAATCCACTCCCCTACTTTCTGTAAGCGGCTTGTGCAGTGTGCAACACACCTCCAACTTAGTTGCTGCGAGAACGTCACCAATTTTGTGGGCTCCACCATAATGTATGTGCTATATCTACACCATCCATCTATTTAGAGAGGTCAATTTAGATCATGAGCCTGAGAATTATGAAGATTCAAAGCTCATGTGGATCTCACCACAAAAAGGAATGGGGCACCGTGACACCACCTTCAAAACCTTCACCCCCCACATAGATGAAGAGAAAAAACAAATATCAGCTTGATCCAAAACTTCTATGGGCCCTAGCAGTTTTCAATGATAAGCATTCAATCCCCAATGCTTCATGTGATGTGGTCCGCTTGAGCTTTCAATCTACCTCATTTTTATGATTTTTCCCTAAAATAAACTTGGCAAATGGATGGACGGTCTAGATATAACACATTCATCATGGTGGGTTTATCGGCAACACACCGCTAATGTCACACCACGCAATCCAATGCTTGATCTCTTTCTTCATGGGCGGGTAAAATGCTCCACCAGTTTCACTGGTTTACTTTTCATTACAAGCTATTATCTGAGCAGTATATTTTTAAAATTTATCATCCAACAATAGAAAACGAGACACAACTCAACCGTATGTTAGGGTTGCATGTGCTCGATTGCATAGAACCTTTTCCATATATGTGTGTGTGTATGTGTGTGTGTGAGTGTGTGTGTGTGGAAGAGGTTCTATGCAGTTGAGCAACTTCCCATGAGGTCGAGTTGTGTGGGCCCATTATGATGTATGTCGAACGTCTACACCGTGCATTTGAAGGGTCCCCTTGAAATTATGAGATATCCTAAAAATCAACCGTATAGGGAACTCAGGTGGGCCATACCATCTAAAATCATGTGAAGACATGCTTGAAATATATAAAAGCACTTGGTGGGGCCCACCTGAAATTTGGATGCATCTAAAACTTGGTCTGACCCCTCATCCAAGTGGGACACACATAATGGATGGGCTAGATTTGTGAACCACATCTTGGTGGGCTCAACAAATGATTATGAATGTTTTAATGGAGGGTAACCCCTATCAACTTTGGTATGTGGTGTGGCCCATACAAGTCATGGATTGACTTGATTTTTAAGCCCTATTTACATCATGGAATGGTGCATCTGACTGATGGGATAGATGTTCAACATACATCATGGTGGGCCCCACAAAGCTTGACCTCATGCGAAGTTTCCATGAGCTCGACCGCATAGAAACTTTTCCATATATATGGGGTAAGCTCCGCACAAAATTCTGGGCCTCACTTATCATATAAAACCTATAGTGCAACAGCAGCTTATACAACCAAAAAAAAAAAAAAAAGCGCGCCAAAAAGAAGGCAGACAACAGAAACGTAAGTCTGGAAAAACATGGGGGACCCATTATGTAAATGATTTGGTACATGGAAATAGAAACGTAATGTTATATCAAGGGTTATGTGTGAACTACTTTAACAGACGTCTTTGTCTTGTGGACTTGGGTTCAATTTTGCTGGAAAACCCGTTTCTCTTCCATCATTGACAAATGACTACAATGGTTGTATGCGAAAGATCACATGCAGCCATATCTTTCCCACCAACATCTCACATGTGCAGAATATTCTATCCGTATAAAAGGTGGGCCACACAATGATGATCTATCAGTAATAGGATCAAGTTGGTCCACTCGGAATGAAGATCAGGTTGACCACAGCAGTATAATTTGTGATGTCATTGGCTATCCGTTGATATCGATGTTGTGTCCTGCTCAAGTGGATCCTCTTGATTTTCGTTTCGGGTAATCATGGTGGTGTGGCCCACCTTTTACACTGCTTTCATATTCTACATGTGCGATATGTTAGCTGGAAACCACCATTTGTACGTGAAAATTAACGTACAGCTGCTGGACTGGCATGTATATGACTAACTACCAAACTACATTTGATTATTTAGGGCCATTGCTTTTGAAAACTAGGAATGTACTCTCTTGACCTGGCCTCAAGACTTTCGTAATCACCTTTTGATAGGCTACGATTCTTTCCTATGTTTCGCTTTCATAGGTTTGCTAGGCCACACGTAATATTAGATTGTAAATCTGCAGCTTAAATTACAAAATATATATGTAACTTGAAATTAGGATTTGTTTATATCTCTTGTACAGCTGATTCTAGAATAGGAATCTAATCATTATTGCTTGTATCTCCTCTTCTCTTTCAATGGAATATATAGACAAACTTCTCAAATTCACATGGTATTGCTGCAAATTCAATCAAACACAAGGCTATACATGTGAACGAGGGCATATATTTGGTTTACATAAGTGAGTATAATGCGCAGGCGTACCAGAGTCTACTCGGCTCAAGGTATAATTGAACTGTTGGTGTTCCCCCATATTGAGATGGACTAATTAGAGACTAAAAGCAAGATCCATGTATCCTCTCAACCACCGATTGCATTCATTATTCAGGCGATTTGTGAATGGGTAGGGGTTAGCCCTTCCGAAATGATTCTTTTTGCCCTGTGACAATAGATTTACGTCTACAGACTTAAAGACTTGTGTTTTCACCGATACTTTAACTTAATATTTCTCAAAGAAATAAAGATGGACAGATAAATAAAAGAATGCTAAAACAATAGTGATTATTTGAATGTATGACCCCATTACAATTGACAAAATATCAAACAACCAAATAAATAAAATAAACTAGAGATAAAGACTTAATTCATCTATTGGAACAAATAATTAAGACAGATGGTTGGCAGGATGTGATCGATCGAGTGGGTATGATCAACTAAATTGTAATCAATTAATCATGATCCTACAACTTAAGGTTGTGGATATTTTATCTCTAAGGTATTGTAGTGGAAGTCATTAGGCAGTAGTGATTTATGCTAAAACTAAGCTAGGTTAAGCTAAGATAAATTAAAAACTAAATAAATGTGTTTGGCGTAGGGTCTCGAGCTCTTCATCGCGTGCTCCTTTTATAAGCTTCTAGGGGTGGCCTTACGATCTTCAGCATTGTGAAGGATTTGAATAATTGGTTGTGAAAATCTTCTTGAATTTTTCACATTAACGTAGCCTACTGTGTATAGTCCTATGTACAAGAGAGAGAAACTATGTCTTCTTTGGATCGTGCATTGGATGGAACCCTCTGTCATTGGACACCCGCATAAAAAAGTTATTGGAGTCCTTACGTCACTTAGCTTTAACATCCATAGAGAGTGTTTTTGGCATGAATCTAGCATTTAATACTAAATAGAGATGTTTTGATAGAATTTTGGCATTTAATGGAGAGAGAGAGAGAGAGAGAGAGAGAGAGAGAGAGAGAGAGAGAGAGAGAGAATTGCTTTAATGAGACTTTTTTTGTAGATAATACTTTTAATAAAGCTGTAACATTTAATACTCTCTCATGTGCACATCTCTAATCTTCATCTTGAAATCATCTACACCGTATATGGCGCGGATACTACGTAGCACCTTCTGGACCATTTGTTCTGGGCATGCCAGACTAAGTATAAACATTCGCTACATGAGTAGGATTTTGCACATTATTTCGTATATAGTGTCAAAACGTGGCAGCATCTCATTGATCCATGTAGGTGTGCCAAAAATAGGTGTAAACACATGGTATTAAAGAATATGTTATGTAAGAGAATCTTAGATCATCTTTCAATTATATGAACCATTGATATGATGGGTCTCACCTTGGATGGATATAGTCCAAGAAGAAAACTCATAGATTGAAATATTTCAACCCTCCAATCATTTGAAGCCTCTTTCTTTAAACATGGATAATCGCCTCAGCATGAGAGTTTGTTAAGTGGGTCAACCCTAATCGGAAGGCTAAAGTTTGGACATATCCTATTACACTACATTGCCATGTATTCTGGCAAAGCTCCATATACAAATGGCAAAACACAAGGTTTCTCTGTGATAACTTGAGGGCTACATGGTGGAAACCTCGTCTGTGTATGAAAAGTACTATGAGGTCGAGCTCATGGGAAGCTTCCCATGAGATCGAGCTGTGTGTGCCCCACCATGATGTGTGATGGACATCCATCCCATTAATCAGATGCGCCCTTCCATGGTGAGCAATGGGCCAAAAAATCAGGCCAATCCATACATAGGTTGGCCACACCACAAACAAAAGAAAGTGTATGCCCTCATTAAATTGAACTTCCTGATTATATATAGATAAACATCTAATAACATAATCTACCTCTATTGTACTCTTACGTACAGCCAGCTACTATGGTATCTATCCTCTAATAATCCACTCAATGGATGTGCCACTCCATGTGAAAAGAAGGGCCCATTGAAAATAATAAAAGGTTAATTTCCACATTCAACATACTTGCTGTCTTCCTGATAAATGGATGAGCCAGATTTTTTATGTGGTCATCTTCAATGTGGGTCCATCTCATGGACCGGTGGAATGCTCCAAGCATTTTTCAGTTTGGCCGATGTGAGGTAGGTATTGATCGAAGGGAGTGGTTGGAGGTAACAGGTTTCTAATTTTCAATCATCATTATCCTTTTCTTTTGTTTCAATTTCAAAATTAAAGGCTGTATACATTTTTCAAAGCTGGGAATCTAAAATGGGATGGAGGCTTGAAAATAAGTCCATGATATTGGACTACCTTGACCTTGTGAGATCATACATGCCAAATTTCTCTGTGATTTTGTACTCATTGAATATTTATGTTACCCGAGCATGAGATACAAGCCGTCCATTAGGTGGGTGACGATCTTTTAATGGTCTCACAAAAAATCAGGCGATTCGATCAAAAGTTGGGCCACCGATTTGCAAAAGAAGTAGAAAGATTCGAAGAAATTAGGCGGAGTTTCACTAAGCCGTCTAACTATTTCTAATGATGCACCTGACTGGTGGGCCCACGTGTATAATAAACTGTCATCTACATATCCAATGGATTCCTGTGACAAATATTGCCAATATTTGGAAATCTCCCAACTTTTTTTCAAAATCGTGTGATATTTTCGTGAAACATTAATCAAGGTATTTAACATTTTGATTTTCAAAATCTTAGAATTTTTTATTTTCTGCAATTTTAATGCAAAATTGTTGTATATTAACACCAAATTTATTAGACATTAAATACACACACACACACACACACACACACACACACATATATATATATATATATACACGTGCTAAAAATCATGCCAATCAGTGACTTAAATAGGCCACACCATAGACAACAGTTGAGAGTGGGTGTCCACCCATTGAGAACTTCTTGATTGTTTCTATTCCCATAGATATATAGTTAAGACATCTAACCCATCCATTATGTGTGTCACTTGGATGAGGGGTAACACCATGTTTTAGGCCATTGTAAAACTTAGGTGGGCCTCACCAAGTGCTTTTAGATGTTTTAAGCATGATTTTATATGCTTTTAGATTTTATGGTCCAACTAAGTTTTAAGATATGGCTGATTTTTTGGACATCCTAGAACCGAGAGGGGACCCACCAAATGCATATGCCCAAAACATACAGATATAAGAAAATCGTACTATAAGGTTGACCTCATGGGAGCTTCCCATGAGGTTGAGCTATGTGGGCCCACCATCCATTGGTGGGTCCCTCTAGGTTATGGGATATTCCAAAAATCAGCCATATCCCGAATTTAACTGGGTCATACTATTTGAAATTGTGTGAAATCATACCTGAGATATTCCAATTATTAGTCATATCTAGAGCTTAAGGGGGTTATATCATAAGAAATTGTTTGAAAGCATACCTAAAACATCTAAAAGCACTTGGTAGGGTCCACCTGAGTTTTAGATATAGCTGAAACTTGGTGTGACCTCTTATCCAAGTGAGGCACACACAATAAATGGACTTGAAGTGTGGATCACATCTCAATAGGCCCTTTAAACGACCGTAAAGGTTTCAATGGATGGGTATCTAATCTCTTTTGGGATATGGAGTTTGAAAAATTATTTAATTAAAATAAATTTAAATTGAGAAAAAGAGAAAACTTATCGATTTATAGAAGTCGATACGCGACATGAGTCACTCGACTTGAAATCGAATTTGCTCCCCTTGGACAGCGTCCCAACTGCAACAGGTTTCTAGAGCAATCGACCTCCAGGATACAACAACTATGACCCGATCCCATCGGTGCACTTACTGTACACAGGCTCAAACTAATTTGTACTCTTAACCCGAACTAGAAAACACTTAAACTGTACTTTTAATATAAAACAAACTTTTTCTTACTTTTTAAAACAGATGAGAGCTATTTATAGACTTTGTAAAGACACCCTTTTACAAAGGGTTGTGACTATTGGGTTTAAACCCAAGTGGTGTGACCCTTAGGCTTCAAAAGACACAACTTTTCAAAATAAAAATTGAAAGGATATAACCTTTCAGTGAAAAGACACATCCAGGCACATGCGCACTTATGGCCACAGCCATGGTCCGTCCCAACGGTTATTTCGAAACACTAAATTATTTTAAAATAATTTAAAATACAACAATCTCAACTGTTGTTTATTATATGGCCCACCATAAAGTAGACAGTAAACCATCCACTTGCAATTCATAAGTTGGACATGTAAGATTGTCCAATGGAAGAATATTTTGGTGACACATTATACATAGTCCGTCACATTAACTAAATAGTCTTAAGCATCAAAATTGAGCCAAGATTAGATTATCCAACAACATATATCATATAGAATTATAGATTGCATGTGTATGAACCACAATGATCTGTTAAAGTATTAAAAGGTTGTCTAGGAGAGGAAACTCATAAAAGTATAAACCCATGAACAATTAGGATAGATGATTCTAACCGTCCACTTCATTTCTTTTGAACAAGTGATTAGAGTATCAGTTCATTATTACTTTTTTTACACCCCTTTGGATTTGAGTCATTTCCACCTATTTATTTATTTATTTATTTATTTAATGAGATTGTCCAAGAAATCTCATTATTGGAACATTTAAGTCTTTCCATATTTTGCGATTTTGTTCCCATGTGAGGTCCATCAGATCAGTGGACTAGAACAAGGGTCATCAGAATGTCGTTTGCTCTCATGTAACATGTCAAGTTCATATAGAACTATTATAACCACCAGATGCTCCTTGTTAGAACCCTTAAGGGTTGCATCAACTTGAAAATGATGGGAATACATATAATTAGCAACTACATTTCTCAATACTAAGAATTTTATTTCTACCACGTACGTGATGGATTTAGATCTATCAACCGGTTGACTGTACAATGAATATTACACATCCGCATGTGAGCAACTAGCAGACTTATGAGATAGTGACCACACCATCGACCTATCAGGCCCATTTTCGAAGATACTTTGAAAGATTATATTTTTAAGTTTCTTTCACATTTTTCTTTCCAAAGTTTTCTTTTTAACCATGTATGGTGGTCTACAAAGAAGAATTTCTAATATGATGGGAATCCCAACATAAAATCTCATTTTGAAATGCATTTTGGGTTAATCTTTATTCTACATGGATGTTGAGATTAGTGTATGTCCTACTCAGTATGGTTCAATAGTTTGATTTATTTTCACATAAAGGTTACGTTTGCTCAAGCTATGAGAAAATAAATCACAAATTTTGAGATCTAAAAAGAAATGTTTCTTAATGTCTTATCATGATTTTGAGAAAATCTACTAAATATAGGCTTTCTTACGAGTGAACATGAGCCTAACATTATCCAATAGGTAGGCACTATAGATTTTTTAGATTTTACATGTGTGTGATAAAATGACGTCTTTGGGACATAAAAACCATATGTAGGTTATAGCTCTAGTACCCAAGATAGCCTTAGCCCGACCTATCTGACAACTTGAGGATCATACTTTGTGCTAACGAGGGTTACAACGAACTCGGCCAATTGTTCAGGAATCCAAGCCTCTTATATGTTTGATCATAATCTAATCATTCTCATTTATAGATACCAAGATCTAAAATACTCTAACCATTATAAGTCGATGCATACGTTCACTTTTGTACATGTGGTCCAAAGAACTTACATAATAAGTATCAACAAGATATTGAGCATTAAGTGAGATATGACAACTCTAGATTATATGAGTCATGCCCCACAAATCGATTTGGTGTGGTTTCATTTTGGGTTATTCCAACCAAATAGATGCAACCGTAATTCTTAAATAGTTTTTCAAACAAATTCAATTTCAAAATTGTTAGGATATGGAGTTTGAAAAGCTATTTAAATAAAATAAATTTAAATTGAGAAAAACAGAAAATTTATCGATTTATAGAACTCAAGGCGCGACATGAGTCACTCAGCTTGAAGTCAAATTTGCTTCCCTTGGATAGTGTCCCAAGTGCAACAGGTTTCCAGAGCAATCGACCTCCAGGATACAACGACTATGACCCGGTCTCAGTGGTGCACTCACTGTACACAGGCTCGAACCACTTTGTAGTCTTAACCTAAACTAGAAAACACTTAAACCGTACTTTTAATATAAAATAAACTTTTTCTTACTTTTTTAAAACAGATGAGAGAAAGTCTATTTATAGACTTTGTGAAGACACCCTTTTACAAAGGGTTGTGACTATTGGGTTTAAACCCAAGTGGTGCGACCCTTAGTCTTCAAAAGACACAACTTTTCAAAACAAAAATTGAAATGATAAAACCTTTCAGTGAAAAGACACATCTGTAGATATGTTTTATATTCTATTGAACTGATAAAACCTTCAAAGTTTCAATATTCTTGCTTCACTATTGAGGTAAGATTGACCTTAGGTTGACCTTTAATGTAGGCCATTTTGGATACATAATCCATATATGTTTTATACGTAAATTTGGTCTGTTCTAAGACTAGTCCTGAACCTTGTTCAACTAGTCCTAGCACTGGTTCGACCAGTCCAAGAAATTTCATGACCAGTCCTAAGTTGTTAAGAATTTTTGAAATTTTTTTATTACCCTACGACCAGTCCTGGTGACTGTTCGATCAGTCGTAAGAATAGTGTCGACTGGTTCTTCGACTAGTCGTAGACCTTCGACTCAAAGTCCAGCAATAAAATTCATTAGTCTACGACCAGTCGTGTGCAACCTACGACCGGTCGAAGGTAACCTACGACCCGTCGTAGGGTACCCACGACCAGTCATAAAACCGTCTTATCTTATCCCGCTTGAAATTTTAAATTTTTGTTGGTTCTAAGACCAGTCGTAGGGGTCTTAAGACCAATCGAAGACGTGATTTACTCACCTATAAATTGAACATGAATTTCAGAGGTTTGATATATAATTCAAGTATATTCAAAGCTCCACTCTGAGATAAGTTAGTGTTCATTTTAAGCTACATTGTGCATAATTTCTATTCTCTTTTATTAGCTTTTATTATTTGATTTTGTTCTTGAATTCCAATCTAATTTGAAAAGAGGAATTTCTGTATTCCTTCTTCTTGAAATTAAAATCAAATAGAGCTACGCCCAATTTGATTTAATTTAAAATCAATTAGAACAAGAACCATTGTAATGTGAGTTTGAACATTGAACTTGGACATTCAATCATCTACTCTAACTTGGTTCTTCTGGGCTGTTATAACGAAGGAGATATTCAAGTTTTTTACATTTAATTGTAAATTCTTTTTTTTTTTGGTTTTGTTTGGGATTTGCCAAAAAAATCTCATTGTATTAGTTATCTGAGGAGAGCCAGGAAAACTCAAAAGTGGAGTTTTTTTAATTGTGTAAGCCCACATAGAAAGACACAATTGTAAGGTTTTGGGTGAACCTATAAAAACCTAACTTGATAGTGCAAGCTAATATCCCCTACATGACGATATTAGGAGTGGAGTAGCATTTTGTGTGGCTGTTATTAAACAGTTGGTGAACACACAAGTGAACCACTATAATCCCTTATGTCTCGTGGTTGAATGGTTTATATTTCATATCTTTTATTATTCATTTGTGGGATGTATATGTGGATGTGAATGTTGTAATCATTTATTTCAAGCATTGTGGGAATGTTGTAATAATTTAGCAATTATTTCTTTCGATTCTTTTTTCAGCATTCTTATTTGTTCTAGTAAGGTTGCCTTGTCATTTGTATGGTGCATAGTTGTCCTTAGAACAGTATATAATTGATTGCAGTTTATTCTTCAATACAGTTTGCATTTAATTTTCTTTTCCTCTTCGATTTGAGATTTGATATAAAGACCTTTCTAAAAATAAGATCGTCCTACCATAAATGCTGGTTTTTGGTGTAAGGTTTTCCTTAGAATAACATTTGTATCAACCTCTCAAGATCTGAATTTTGAGGTTGCTTTACATTCTTTACATTCCTGCATTGGGATTGGTTTACTTTAATTGTTAGCTATCATATTTGTTTAATTTTCGTTGTTACAAATTTTATTTGGCATTGTCCTATTCACCCCCCCTCCCCCTCTAGGACATATAGCTAGGCCTTTTCAAGTGGTATAAAAGTCTAATGGCTCTTGTTAATTTTTAATTCTTGAATTTATTTCTTGAGCTAACGATTTAAGCTATTTAAGATGTCAAATTTTGATTGCCTATCAGTCACTAGGCCACCACCCTTTGATGGCTCCAACTATGCTTATTGGAAAGCCAGGATGAGAATATTCTTAAAATTCATGGATGAAAGTGTGTGGCTGGCCACTGTGAATGGTTGGAACCCTCCTACCACTGAAGTAACTGGAGTTGATGGTTCAAAATCAATGAGAATAACACCTTATTTCTCGTGGACCATACTTCAGAAAAGTGAGAGTAGTGCAAATGCTAAAGCACTAAATGAATCACTTGCACACTATCACCGGATAAATTCAAAAGAATTATATCCTCTGATTCTGCAAAGCAAGCATGGGATATATTAGAAATGACACACGAGGGTACCTCAATTGTCAAAAAATCGAAAGTCCAACTCCTTACAACCAAATTTGAAGAAATTCATATAAAGGAAAATGAAACATTTATGGACTTTTATACACGATTAAATAACATTGTAAACCCTATGTGGGGTCTTAGTGATAGAATCCTAGAAAGTAAAGTGCGTGCAAAAATACTACACTCACTTCCTAAATAGTTCAACTCTAAAGTAACCACGATTCAGGAACTTCGTTATACGAATAATATGAGGGTTGAGGAGTTAGTTGGTTCTTTACAAACCTATGAGTTATGTTTTAAAGCTCTAAAAGGAAAATCAATTGCTCTTAAAACTTCTAAAAATAATTTTCAAAAAAATTCTGATGTAAATTATTCTGAAGATGATATGGCTCTTTTGGCAAAAAAGTTTTATAAAATTTTCAAAAGTAAAAAGAGAATTGATTTTCAAAAAGAAAATGATAAGAAAAAATTTATATCTAAAACTAGAAAATCTTTGAAAGATAGTCAATGTTACAACTACCAAGAATATGGGCATTTGGCTAACAAGTGTCCTAAAAAGGACAAACCCAACAAGAAGGGTATGTTGGCTACTTAGGATGAATCTTCTGATTCTGAAGCTTCTTCTGAATCTAAATATTTTGAAACTGAGTAGGCCAATGAAGTGAAAGCCCTTATGACTCTAGCCAAATTCACTTTTTCAGATAATAATTCAACAAGTGAAGAAAATCTAAATAGTGAATGTGAAAATAAAGATGATCTTCAAGATGCCTATAATGCCCTATACAAGGAGAGTTGTAAAATTGCGGTAAAACTGAAACTTCAAAAAGAGAAATTTTCTAAACTCAAAGAAATTTATGAATCTCTTGTTTTAGAAAAGTCTCATATTTTAGACTATTTTGAAAAGACAAAATGCAATTTGGATTTTAAGACTGCCCAAGTTGAAACTCTTAAATCTGAAAATGACCAATTAAAACATGAAGTTTCTTCTTTCTTGAGTTTAAAGGAAACTTGAAAATATGCCCAAGGTGATTCTAAATTAGAAAAACTCTTATCAGGATCGAGAAAATGTGGTGATCGATCCAGTCTAAGTTATGATAAGAATATTTCTCCTAAACTGAAGATTGCACCTCCTAAGTTTGTAAAAGGAGAGAGACCTTAAACTCAAAAGGAAAAGGACAAGTGTTTTCTAAAGACCCTAAGTTTTTTCAAAAATTTAAAGAAAATTATTTCAACTATAGGAAGCATAACCAAAACCCTTTAGCTAAAAAGATAGTTGATTTGCTTAAGGAGCTTCTAAAGTCTAACTCAATAGATCATACTTATAATTCTTACAATTGGAAAAAAAAATCAACTATCCACCCAAACCCAAAATGGTTATGAAATGGATTCCAAAGGTCACTTGTTTGGTTGCCCACGCTGCTTTCAAAGCTACAAGCCATTCAAAGTGGTACCTAGATAGTGGATGCTCCAGGCATATGACAGGAGACAAGGCTCTATTCATCGATCTAAAAGATATGACTGATGGTTCAGTCACATTTGGTGATGGCAGTAACTGCAAAATTATGGGCCAAGGTACGGTTCAACTCTATAACCTTCCGTTATTCAAAAATGTCTTATATGTTAAAGGACTAAAACATAATTTGCTAAGCATATCTCAAATATGCGATAATAACTATAGTGTTCGGTTTTCTAATTAAAGTTGTGAGATTCTAAACAAAAAGGGCTCAGTAATATTAACTGGACATAGAATGTCTGAAAACTACTATATTGTAAGTGAATCCTGCTCATCTAATCAAACATGTTACATAGTCCATGCAGACGAGACTAAATTATGGCACAAACGTCTTGGACATGTAAACTACCGAAACTTATTTAGATTGAGTAAAAAGGAACTTATAAGAGGTCTATCCAAACTTCAAAAGTTAGATAAGATATGTGGTGAATGGCAGTTTGGCAAACAAACAAGGAACTCACACAAAAAAGTAAATTCCAATACCACATCAAGACCACTCGAACTTCTCCACATGGATCTGATAGGACCTACCAGAACGGAGAGTCGAGGTGGCAAAAGATATATCTTGGTAATAGTAGATGACTTTACTAGATATACATGGGTAGTCTTCTTAAGAGACAAATCAGAAACCCTTGAAGAAGTAAGAAAAGTTCTCAAAAGGATTCAAATTGAAAAAGGTTCTCAAATAAGTAAGATTCGTAGTGATCACGGATCTAAGTTTGAGAATAGCGGTTTCGAGAAGTTCTGTAGCAACTAAGGAATATTACATGAATTGTCAACGCCCAAAACTCCACAACAAAATGAAATAGTGGAAAGGAAAAATAGAGTGCTATAAGAAATGGCTAATGTCATGTTGAATAGCATGAAGCTCTCTAAGAATCTTTGGGCTAAAGCAGTCAATATATTTTACTATATTATTAACCGAGTTTATACTAGTAAAGGTAATAATAAAACGACTTACGAAATGTGGTTTGACAAAAAGCCTACTGTCAAATACTTTCGAGTTTTTGGCAGCAAGTGCTATATTTTACGAGATCGTGAAAATCTGGAAAAATTTAATACGAAAAGTGATGAAGGGATCTTTTTAGGATACTCTTTAAATAGTCGTGCTTATAGGGTTCTAAACAAAGGACCGGTGTGATTCAAGAGTCTATCAAGGTGGTCATTGATGATCACTTAAATACACCATTCTCAAATTCAGATATCGATGACGTTTTTATAATTGATAAACCTGATACTTCATCTAATCAGACTGATTCTGAACTAAGGACTGTTAAAGATCATCCAACTACTCAAATTCTTAGAAACCCTCTCACTGGTGTGCGTACTCGTAGACAACTTGAGGATATATGTAATTATGTATGTTTTACATCCCAGATAGAACCTTCTAGCGTAAAAGAAGCTCTTGCTAATGAAAAATGGATTGTTGCGATGTAAGAAGAACTTAATCAATTCGAAAGAAATGATGTTCGGTATCTCGTACCTAGACCCAAAGATAAACACATCATTAGAATAAAATGGAATTTTAAAAATAAGTCTGATGAGCTTGGAAATATAATTAGGAACAAGGCTGGGCTAGTGGTACAAGGTTACACTCGAATTAAAGGTATTAATTTTGATGAAACATTTGCATCAGTAGCACGTCTTGAATCAATCAGACTATTTATATCCATTGTATATTTTAAAAAAATTAAAATTTATCAAATGGATGTGAAAAGTGTTTTCTTAAATGGTGATTTGCATGAGGAAGTCTATGTTGAACAACTAATGGATTTCGAAGATCCCAAAAGTTCTGATCATGTGTATCGCCTTTAAAAGGCACTTTACGGATTAAAACAAGCTCCCAGGGCATGGTATGAGAAACTAACAAAGTTTCTGTTAAGTCATAATTTTCAAATGGGATCTGTTGATAAAACTCTGTTTATTAAAAAATATAATAATCATATTTTAATGGTACAGATTTATGTTGATGATATTATTTATGGATCTACCTGTACTAACATGACTACTGAGTTTGCAGAATTGATGAAGTCATAGTTTGAAATGAGCATGGTTGGAGAAATGAATTATTTCTTACGGTTGCAAGTAAAGCAACAACCTGAAGGAATATTCATTTCTCAATCTAAATATGCCTTGAATTTAATTAAGAGATTTGAATTTGAGAATGGTAAGAACTTTGATACTCCTATGAGTACTACCTTGAAACACTGAAAAGATTCTGCAGTTAAAAATGTTGATCCGAAATTATATCGGAGTTTGATTGGTAGTCTATTACATTTAACTGCTAGTAGACCTGATATCGCTCGAAGTGTTGGTATTTGCGTCAGATATCAATCTGATCCTAAAGAATCTCACTTGATCGCTGTCAAGCGGATTATTCGATATGTCGCAAGTACTGTGAATCTCGGTTTCTGGTATCCACATGACATTAGTGTTCAACTAGCTGGGTACTCGGATGCTGATTGGGCTGGTAATCTAGATGATTGAAAATCAACCAGTGGTGGTTGCTTTTATATCGAAAACTGTTTAGTTTCTTGGCTTAGTAAGAAACAAAGTTTTATATCACTTTCAACAGCTGAAGCTGAATACATTGCAGCTAATAATGCATGTACGCAGCTTGTTTAGATGAATAGAATGTTAAGTGATTATGGAATTAAACAGGATTCTATGTTATTATATTGTGATAATTTCAGTACCATAAATATTTCAAAAAATCCTATTCAGCATTCTCGTACTAAGCAGATTGACATTAGATTTCATTATATCCGAGAGTTAGTAGAAGAAAAGGTTATATCTTTGAAATATATACCTACCGAGAATCAACGTGCTGATATTTTCACTAAACCTCTCGATAAAAGCAGGTTTAACCAAATGAAATTTGATCTTGGCATGTGCATTTTAAGATGATATGTCTTTTTGTATTATATTGTATATTCATGCTAGTTTAGACTTTAATTTTTACAATTTATATTGAAAATTTATGTAAAACTTAATGGTATACTGCATTTTTGGCTGGTACTCAACCAGTCATGAATATACACGACCAGTCGTGGTACGACCGGTCGTGTAAATCCACGACCAGTCGTGAATCGCGTGGATATCTTTTATTTGTAAAAAATTCATCATCTTCCTCATTTCTATTTCACGCTCCAAGGGGCCGAACCTCGACTAGTCAAAGTCAACTTTCAAAATTTTCATGGTTAGTGCTCCATTTTCATTTTTCTTTAGTTTTGTATTTAGATTACTTCCATTTCTCTCTTGAAGTTATCTATTTTAAATTTCTTTGTGATTTGGAGTTTTTCTTTTGAAAAATTTGATTTGAGAAAACCCACTTCTCAATCGTTTGTAACTCTTTATTTCTTTGAAATCCTTGTTGCAAATGGCTTCTAAGGAAAGAAAAATAACTTCTCATGGTCCATCTTCTTCCAGATCGGCCACTATCACTAAGCGTCATCTTAGGGCTCCCAAGGATGATTCATCTTTTGTTCGGGACATCCGATTGCATAATATTATTTTTGAACATCCTGTTGATGTTAATCATACTACTCTTTTCAATATCCTTCATACGCTCCAAGCTATAGGTTGGGATAACTTATTGCATTGGGGTGGGCCTGCATACTGGTCCATTGCTCAATCCATGTTTGCTTGCATATCTGATTTTTCACTGAAAAATCTAACGTTTAGAATTGCCACAAGAGAAGGACCATTTGACATAGATCGTCACTTGATTTTAGCTCTTTGAAAATTCCTGTGAATGATGAGGAAGTTTCCATTTATACACTATCTAAAAAATCCTCATAATCTGAAAAACGTATGCTAACTAAGGACTTATGCAATCTGGATGCTCAATAGACACAAAAAGGAAATGTGCTCCCCTTAAGATTTTTGTTACCCAAATACAAAGTGCTTCATAGGATCTTTGTGTCTAATTTGTATCCTCGTTCAGGTAATAAAACTGAGTTAACGACATTCATGGTTCGTGTTCTTCATAATATTGCCAGAGGTGCTAATATTTGCTTACCATCCTTGATTTGTCACTCTATCATTCAGTTTCGACTCCATCATGGTCATAGTGATATCCTTTTTGGTTATTTGATGACTGTATTAGCCACCCATATGTTAATCGATATGCCGCTTAATGAAGCCTCTATCCATCATCTGATATTTAACAACACTAATATCAATAAGATGAAGCTAGAATTTCTTCCTGGCCAAAGAGATGGTGTTGATACGGCTGAAGCTAAACATGAGGAAGAAGCTGGTGATCTTCCTCCTGATGATATTAATATGGATGATATTTTTAAAGAAACTGAATCTGACTTTACAAATGATCCAGATTATGAGTCTTCTGTCTTTGATGCTCGACTGAGTGCATTGGAGGAGAAAGTTGAGAATATAAATGTTATGATAGAAAACATGTCCATGACCTTCAATTTAAGTATACGCGCAAGTATCTTAGGCGCTTGAATAAGGGCATGCATAAACTTGATCCATCCATTCCTGCTCCTTCATCTGGTTCAGATTAGTACATTTTCTATTTGCTGGTCTATAATAACTATATTTCTATTTTGTTTACTTGACTGGATTTGCTACTTTCACTATTACTATTATTTAGCTCAGTTCTCACTTTATATATGTTGTTTATGTTATGTTATCAATCTCTTGTCTAATATCCTCTTCTTTATCTCCTTGTTTATTACTCCTTACCAATCTGTTTTCGTACTTCCTTTGTCATGTTGTGACAAAAAGGGGGAGTCTGATATCTCTATTGTTTTTTGTCTAATGATATTTTTTTACTGGATTAATGCTGGATTGGTGCTATAAGGAGGGAGTAGCATTGCATTGCATTATGCTAGTGCCATATTTGTTATATTTTTGAGATATATGTTACTCGGGGGGAGTATGTGCAGAGATAGACTGTATGAGCATGAGTCTGTATGAGCATGAGTGTATGAGTATGGATTGTATGTTGGTTGAATATTGATTTGCAGGTAAATGAATGTGTGCTAGTTGATATCAACCGGTGCATGATTCTTTAATCAGATATTTGATGTCATATCTTAGTTGTGTTTTGTCACGAATTTGATAAAGGGGGAGATTGTAAGTGTCATAGTTTATAGCCCCTTGTTATTATCAAATTTGTGGTGATAAAGACACTGCTTTGAAGCTTGTATATGTGATAAATAAAAAAAACTTTCAAGATCTCAGAAGTGTTCAAGTTCAAGAAGCTTTCAAGATCTCAGAAGTGTTCAAGTTCAAGTTCAAAGATCTCAGGCTTTGTTATACTCAAAGGTCACTTTTTTTCAAATTTCAATGTTCTTGCTTCACTATTGAGGTAAGACTGACCTTAGGTTGACCTTTAATGTAGGCCATTTTGGATACATAATCCGTATATGTTTTATACATAAATTTGGTCTGTTCTAAGACTAGTCCTGGACCTTGTTCAACTAGTCCTAGCACTGGTTCGACCAGTCCAAGAAATTTCACGACCAGTCCTAAGTTGTTGAGAATTTTTAGAATTTTTTGGTTACTCTACGACTAGTCCTGGTGACTGTTCGATCAGTCATAAGAATAGTGTCGACTGGTTCTTTGACTAGTCGTAGATCTTCGACTCAAAGTCCAGCAATAAAATTCATTGGTCTACGATCAGTCGTGTGTAACCTACGACCGGTCGAAGGTGACCCACGACCCGTCGTAGGGTACCCACGACCAGTCGTAAAACCGTCTTATCTTATCCCACTCGAAATTTTAAATTTTTATTAGTTCTAAGACTAGTCGTAGGGGTCTAAAGATCAGTCGAAGACGTGGTTTGCTCGCCTATAAATTGAACATGAATTTCAGAGGTTTGATATGTAATTCAAGTATATTCAAATCTCCACTCTGAGATAAGTTAGTGTTCATTTTAAGATACATTGTACATAATTTCTATTCTCTTTTGTTAGCTTTCATTATTTGATTTTGTTCCTAAATTCCAATCTAATTTAAAAAGAGGAATTGTTGTATTCTTTCTTCTTAGAATTAAAATTAAACAGAGCTACGCCCAATTTGATTTAATTTAAAATTAATTAGAACTAGAACCATTCTAATGTAAGTTTGGACATTCAATCATCTACTCTAACTTGGTTCTTCTAGGCTGTTATAACGAATCAGATATTTAGGTATTTTACATTTAATTGTAAATTTTTTTTATTTTTTATTTTGTTTGGGATTTGCCAGAAAAATCTCATTGTATTGGTTATCTGAGGAGAGCCAGGAAAACTCAGAAGTGGAGTTTTTTTAATTGTGTAAGCCAACATAAAAAGACACAATTGTAAGGTTTTGGGTGAACCTGTAAAAACCTAACTTGATAGTGCATGCTAATATCCCCTGTGTGAGGATATTAAGAGTGGAGTAACATTCTATGTGGCTATTATTAAATAGTTGGTGAACACACAGGCGAACATTATAATCCATTATGTCTCGTGGTTGAATGGTTTATATTTCATATCTTTTATTATTCATTTGTGGGATGTATATGTGGATGTGAATGCTGTAATCATTTATTTCAAGCATTGTGGGAATGTTGTAATAATTTAGCAATTATTTCTTTCGATTCCTTTTTCAGCATTCTTATGTGTTCTAGTAAGGTTGTCATGTCATTTCTATGGTGCATGGTTGTCCTTAGAACAGTATATAATTGATTGCAGTTTATTCTTCAATATAGTTTGCATTTAATTTTCTTTTCCTTTTCGATTTGAGATTTGATACAAAGACCTTTCTAGAAATAAAGTTGTCCTACCATAAATGCTGGTTTTTGGTGTAAGCTTGTCCTTAAAACAACATTTGTATCAACCTCTCAAGATCTGAATTTTGAGGTTACTTTACATTCTTTACATTCCTGCATTGGGATTGGTTTACTTTAATTGTTGGCTATCGTATTTGTTTAATTTTCACTATTATAAATTTTATTTGGCATTGTCCTATTCACCCCCCCCCCCCCCCCCCCCCCCCCCCCCCCCCCTTCTAGGACATATAGGAAGGCCTTTTCAGTTTTCCCAATAATATCACAAGAAGAAACTCAAAATCTGAATATCTCCCAACTGTAAATTATGTAATTATGAAAAAATCACTATATTTTTTGTCCAAATACTATTATCATGTTAATATTGTGATATTTTAACAATTTCCGCATATCTTGATTTCTCCTGATGTTGTCCACAAATTATCTTGCATCATGACTTTCTAGTTAAGTATTTGGAATGAAAACATGTAGATGTATCTTTTAACTTTAAATTTATATATTAACTTATAATAAATATTTTAACATGTTTATTTCAAACAATATTTTCATGATAATATCCCATAAAAAAACTTAAAATCTGAAAATCCGGTGAAATTGTGGAGAAAAGATTTGTGACCATCACGTATGGTTTGTACATGAGCTGCCTTATATAAGTGTATGAGATTCATTTTTCGTAGTATCTTTTTCAAATAAATCATGATGAAAAATGGGGTCCCACAAAGTCTGAGTCGACTCAGACGAGCTGCACAAGACTCGTCTCCGCCTTAAAACCATCATCTCAACGCAATGCGAGGCAAATGGGCTGGCTTGGCCCAGTCAGTGTTAAAATAAGAAAAACTAAATTGCGCTTGGACTAAGCCTACATGCCTGTTGGGTCCAGTCCAGCGTGTAAGATAATGATTCAGGCATTATATTGGCCAGTCTTTCTAATTCCTGTAGATGCAAGACCAGATACAACTAGGGTTGTACACGAGCCAAGCTAGCTCGAAAATCTTGCTTGGCTTGGCTCAATCTAGATCATCTTGACTCAGCTTGAACAATTACTCAAGGCAAGCCAAGATTCATATGACCCAGCTCACTTTGAAAACAAGATGAGTTCGAGGATAATGGAGCTTGACTCGACTCAACTTGAACTCGGCTCGAGCTTGATCGGCTCGCCCCAAATATATATTATATTATATTATATTATATTATATATATTTAAAAAAAAGTTAAAACATAAATCCTACCCTATTTGTCTATCCATTTTTTACCATTTCCCTTCCTTAATAGCTCTATTTAATATATATATATATATATATATATATATATATATATATTGAATATTTGATTTGAGGGTTGAGTCAGGTGCCGGTTGGGTCAGTTGGCTTGGGTGGCTAGGTTGGGTGCAGGTTGGGTGCAGGTTGGGTGTGGGTTGGGAGTAGGCTTAACTCGACTCAAGCTAAGTTCACCTCCACTCAATCCACTAGCTCAACTCGAAAGGTTTGGCAAACAAACCAAGCTCCAATGGTAAGCTCGAGGCCGAACTCGAGCTCGAAGAGAGCAAAAAGGAGTCAAGCCAAGCTTGGCCCACCTCAACTTGAATCGACTCAATGTACAGCCCTAGATACAGCCAACTCACTATTGGATGAAAAAATCAAGCAAGGTCACAACCCCACGACTCTCTAGTGGAGCCAGTCTATCCAAAATGGGTGGAAAGCTAAAAATTTATTTGGGGACATTTTGGAAATATATTCGTAAATGTGGGAGAGACATTTTAGGAATAAATGATATCTTTAAAGGGTTACGTGTTTGAGATGCATGCAATGGTAGACCACATTTTAGGAATGAAATGTATACATTTAATATTAGAATGGGAGGTAACACATACAACTACTTAGACAGCTAATTTGTTGTCCAACAAGCATATAATCGCAAAGGTTTCAATATGTATATGAAATCCCATCCGCCCCAAAGGTAGACTCCATTTCAAGGATCACCTGGTAGAAAATTCAAGTTGACCCATACATTAGGTGGGCCACGAGTGTATCTTTTATAAGATGGGTGGTTGTCGATTGTTTCCTACAGTATGGTTCACCTAGTTTTTCCATCAGGCGTTCTCCATGGTGGGTGTAACGCATGTTTTATATATATATATATATATATATATATATATATATATATATATATATATATATATATATATATATATATATATATATATATAAATTGAATTTAAAATTTTAAATTGAATTTTGACTGAGAGAGAGAGAGAGAGAGAGAGATTCATCAATATCATCTCATATCTCCTCTTATCTCTCATTATCCCAACTCTCCATCGTATCTCGTAGTCTTCCTACAAACCATCTCTCTTAAAGAGTGAGTGTGTAAGAGCAAGAGTCTTAGTAAGACTCAAAGAACCAAAGAAAGAAACTTGTATAATAAAAAAATTAAAATTAAAAAAAAAATTGAGAGAAAAAGTGAGAGAGGTTTTTAGAATTCATTTATTCAAGTCAGTATAATAATCTTTTCTTTGTTTTTTTTCTACAATGGTTTAATTCGATATTAGTCTACACAATGGATGGATTGGATCAATCAAACATCCATTGTATATGTCTAATTCATCCATATGGAAAGGTACACTGATGCGCATGGCTTTATGACTAATGTGCAGAAGGTGTGATTTTTCTATGATGGACAGTGATCGAATGATTTGTACAGTTCACGAGTTTTCTAAGACATAATTATGTAATGATCTCAAGAATCAGACATATTCGATACTTTAATGGATCGTACCGATCATACATTTATCAAGGTTCTTCCTTAATTTAAGCAAATTGAATTAATACAGAAAGAATAATTCTCTGCATAAGCTACAACTAATCAAAGAGAATTATATGACATAATCTGAAATGTGTTATTAAATCATCACTGTTCATCATATTCTTAAGAATAAAATTAATTAACATCCTAAATAACAGACCAATTTAACCATTAGATGGGCCACATCGATCTGAGGAAATGGTAAGCTATGAATCATATGTTGATTTATTATATGGAACCATTGGATAAATGAGATATAACTTGATTTGGACATACCATCAAAATCTAGATATTAGATGATGATGACATACAGACCTGATGATTGATCTGACCATCTAATAGTCCCCATTGATCAATCAATATAATAATTAAGAATTGTAATAAATTAATATATGGATGATTTTATCAAGATAATCATCAGTTGTCCCTCGAAATTTATCAAGTGACGATTAATGATTGGCTTGTACTCATCCATTGAAGGTAATTTGAACTTTAAATTATCAAAGTAAATAAATTTCAAATTTTTCTTGTAAATTATCACAAACTACATAAAAATTTAAAATTTCATAGCTAAAATACAATTTTTTGCGAAGTCAGAAAGCCGTCTGAACTTTCAGAAAAAGTAACTTTTAGGAGTATTACTGAAAACAGCCCGAATCTACAGAAATTTCAGGGGGTTAATGCTAACCGCAACTTAATTTTACAATATTGTTTCCTAATTTATGAATTCATTTAAATAAGGTATCTTGTTATTTAAATGGATTTAAATCAATCAAAGGTGGGCCCCACCATGTGAATTAGTTAGATTAGAAAATATTTTTTATTTATATGATTTTAGAAAATTCTAATTCAAATCAAACCATTGGTTTATGAAATCATCTCTACCACATTAAGGTGAGTGATCCCGATGTGTTTCACCTCCATTGAGTTAAAATAGATTCATTAGTTACGTGTTGTATGAATGTTTTAACATTGTTATTATGATCTCTTATTGAATTTGATTAAATATATAATCTTAATTGTTGTATTATTAATGAGGTGATTTGTTTAATATACTAGTATGGCCAATGATATAATTTATCATGTTGGTGAACGACTTAATATACTTACGTATCTATCATTTTCATGCACAACATGTGTTAAATTCCTAAGAGACTTCCATGGATAGTTTACTTGGTAGAATCGTTACCAAAAGCCCATTATACTATTGAAAGCTTACTCAAATAAGTATATGTGGGCATTGTTTATGTTTACCAAATGGTAGAAGCATACCAATAGGTAGATGCGAGTTGACAGGTTTCCAACTCAAGCAATTAAACGAATTCTCACTTAATGCATTCATCCATTCACGCATTGCATAACATTTGTATTTTCTTTCTGAAATTATATTTTATATGATTATTGTTATTTTATTTTAAATGGATTTGAAGAAATGTCGAGACTTCCCACTAACCCTGGGTAGCTTACCCTGTATTGATGTAAAACCGTACAAATGTGATTGATGGTGAGGCAATGGCTCAAGAACAGGAGTACGTGGTTGAGTCAAAAAATGACCTAAGGGACACGTGACCCTAATTGACAGAGGAAGAAGTTGCTGCCCTAAACTAGACATAATTATCATTTTAATTATATTTAATGTTATTCGATTATTAATTATTTCTTTCAAGTCTGTCGAACAATATTTATTTTATTGCATAAGACCTTGTATGGAGGGTCCTTAACTGTGTTAATAACCTATGATTGAAATTTATGATCAATTTTTTATTCATGAGATGTGACTAAGTATGTATAAAACTTAGATATATGGTAGTATTATTAGATATGCGAATACGTGTTAGCATATTAAATAGTTTAGGTACTGTACAAGTCATGACCTGGATCTCAAAGTATACACCAAAATATCCCAAAATCTGAGTCGTGCCAGTGGGTCCAACCTTCTGGACTGGTTGGATGTTTTACATGTTCGAAAAGATGAATTCTAAGTGGTAACTTACAATCCAAGTACTCAGCTAACGGGTATAAATAAGAATGCAACTTTGCAACAAAACCAACGGTGCAAATACGTGATTATATGGCCCACTACAACCAATGGATAGAGTTTTTTCACGTGTACAGCAGGCACCATGAAGTGAACATTCTTCCCAATCATCGTCGTTCATGTGTGCCGTCAAGGTCCTAAGAAATACATGGGTGATATCTTACACGACGGTAAATGCACCTGTGACAAATCTAAATTACACGAGTCTGATGCTAAGGATCGTTTGGATCCACGATCAAATTGAATCGCGATTACTAGAGAAGAAAAGTTTTAAAAAAAAAATTGAGGCTACTTCCACATCCATGCATTTCACTTCCTCCCAATCAAACGGACGGTCTACAACTCATTTCACTTGCGCATGCATTGAAAGGTTTCCATACACTTAGCCCACTGGACCATCTCTCATTAACTTGCCTAAGCAGAGGTACACGCGAGCTGGGCCCACCACATAAATGACCGACCACGGACACGGATTTCCCGCGAAAGCCTTACGCAGGGAGTTCCTGCTGTGGAAACCTATGTGGGGACCACCATGATGTTTTTCAGAAATCCCCCCCGTCCATCCGTTTTGCGAGCTAATTTTAGGACTTGGGACCAAAAGTGAGCACGATCATATACTCAAGTGGGCCGCACTAAAGGAAAACGTGGCTAGGGAAATTTTTTGCCGTTGAAACCTCCCTAGGTCGACAGTGATGGTTACATGGCATATATACCGTTCATGACATCATTCCTACTGGGATGAACTGAAAACATAAATATTAGCCTGATTCAAAACTCTTGTGGCCCCATGAATATTTCAAACTGTGGACATTCAATCCTTACATTTCAGGGACACTTGAGTATTGTATCCGGTTCATTTTTGACTTCATGTCCTAAACTTAGCTCACAAAACGGATGGATTTCTCACAAACATCACGGTAGGCACCAGATAGCTTCCAGTGCAGGAACTTCATTTGAAAAGCTTTCACAGGAATTCTGCGTCCGACAGAAACTTCATGCGAAAAGCTGTCTTTGTTCACGTGGATATCTACGCCATTGGATAATCCAATAGTTGGGATAGCCACGTGCAAACTCACATGCTCTCTGCAAGGTTTTTAACTTTTCTAAGATTTCCTCACGAGCATCTTATTATCTTCCCATCCACGAAAGCGTCCAAGATCAAAGCACGCTTCTTCCACATCCACATCCAAAAGAGAAGGGAAATAGCCTAGAAATTAGTCTTCTCAAATGGATGACTAGGAGAAACCACATGCTATGCACGTGGGAGGAAAGGATCCTTGCAGCACACGTGACAACATGGTGCACGTGTGAGATACGGACCATTAATCCTGTTATCACCCATGGAAACGTAACCTTGTTAAGAAACTATGGAATGTAACTCATACGCCGAGGCGAGCACAAGACGGGCGCGGATTGGGTACTAACCCCATCAGGACCCAGCTAGAGACGGACGGTCCTGTCAAGGGCTTAATCGGGCCCACCTTGATGTATATGTTTTATCCATGCCATTCATCCATTTTTGACGAATCATTCTAGTTTATGAGCTCAAAAACGATGCATGTTGAATACTGAAGTGGACCACACCATAGGAAATTCTAGGGATTGAACATCTTGGGAACCACAGAAGGTTTGGATGAAGCTGATATTTATGTTTTCCCTTCATCCAGGTCTATGCAATCTTATGAACAGGTTGGATGGCAAACAAACATCGTGCTAGACCCTAGCGAGGTTTCAACCGTGGTGGTCATTGTCACCACTGCTTCTTGTGGCGTGGTCCACTCCAGCCTTTGATCTGTCTCGTTTTGAGGCCATGCCCTAAAATGATCTTTCAAAATGGATGGATGGACAGCCTGGATAAAACAGATATTATCAGTGGCCCCACGGAGGCCCTAACAGGACCGTCCGTTTCTTGCTAGGCCTGAGTGGGGGTAGTACCCAATCCGCGTCCGCACAAGACAAGGAAAACAAAATGATCAAATGGTCCATATTCATTGTGGCCTGCGCATGCAAGGCGATCTGTTCACTCACCAGGTTGGCACGTGTATTCGTTGCACATGGGCTGTCAGATTTTTTTTCCTTTTTTCCTAACCATCTACTTTTCTCATACAAGTGTGGCCCTCCCTGATGAACGGCCAAGGCACAAAACTGCAACATCCATCTCAAACAAGCCAGATCTCACTCCTCACCATCACAACATCCATCTCAAACAAGTAAGATCTAACTCATCACCATCACAAAACCTAGCTCTCAAAACCCAAAATAAAAAATAAAAAATAAAAATCCTCAACCCGGATCAGTCCAGCAGCCCAACTGTCTTAATTTGACTCGTTTCATATCTAATAATTAAATTAAATTATTTAGAATCGCTATAGATATTTAAATTAATTATGTTACAACATATATGAAGTAGAAAGTTTAGACGTATATGCATCACATAGCTCGATGGTCACAGGCATTCGCATGAGATTTCGACAATCTGGTGATTTTTTTTTTTTTGCAAGAATTTTTAACAAACTGATATACTAATGAAAATATCATAATGTTTCAAAATCTTGTTGATTTTTAATTTCCATGATCTTAAGAAGGGTTTGTGAAGGGTTTTGCTAACATCCCCACCTACATGGGAATGTTAGCAATATCCCCAAACCTTTCAACCAGCACATAAAGTGACCTATCATCGATCTGAACCATTCAGTCATTCATACAACTAATTGCAGGCCGCCATGGTGCAAGCATCATGCCGATCAGATTATCCTAACCATTTGAATTGTTTACAAGCTATAATCACATGGTTAAAATCATCAAATCAAAGGGTTACTTTAGAATCATAAGAAATACAAAGTGGGATCTATCTACTAGATGTTCCAAGATGATGATTGGACCTGTTTTGTTTCTCTGGCCAATCTTGACTGTCCATTTTCCTGCTATTGATCAGAAGCTTAGGATCACCCAATAGGCATGACTTTTGCCCCATGGCTTGCCCCTAGTTGTATGAATGAATGAACTGTTTGGATCAACAATGAATCACCATGTCTGCTATTTAAAAGGGTTGGGAACATTAGCATAACCATATTTAAATTTTGAAAAAAAAAAAATCATTACATGAATGCAATTTAGAAATATTTATTTATGGTAAATATTTTTTAGCGAGTTTTTATGTATTTCATTTTTATTCCCCTTTAAATGGTTCAGTAAGATATTCCCAATAATATTCCAATAAAAACTTCAAAATCTGAAATTTTCTGAGAAATTCCTGAACAGAGAAATTTCCAAGAACAAGATTTGTCAGTATACTTTTTTCTTTAACAAAGAATAATTGAGTAGACGAGTGGCTTGGCTCAACTAGTCACATCAACTTGACCAAATCAACACATCAACTTCACAAATCATGTCAGTTCAAGACCTGAGTAACCCTCACAAGCAAGCTTCCTGATGAATGGGCTTGAGGTTGAATTAACTTTGAGAATTTTGAGTAGAGCCGAGTTCTAAAACTCAATAAATCAACCAAAAACTCAGCTGAATCAACTAAATGAGATTTAGAAAGTCACTATGAAACTCGGTTGGGAGCATGAGTTGGTCTTGACTTGGCATATGACCTAGAAATTGACTCAGTCAACTCAATTGTGACTTGAACCCAGTGTTGTCAAAATTCTATGATCTACGTTTACGTTTAAGCGAAATGATTTGAATCCCACATTGAATCCCTTTTTAGATGAATCCTATGATTCTATGATTTACAATTCAAATTATGCTTGTTATCTTCCATTTTAAGCCTCACCTGGCTTTCGTTTTTATGTTTTTAAATTGGTGGGGCATTAGGAATTATTTAGAAAAGATAAATTATTTTATTTTAATTTTTATAGGTGATTAAATGATATATAATCTCTTCAACGTTAAATCATGAAACTTTCATTTATGATTTCTTACTTCTTAAATATTCAAAACACCAAATTGATGTATGACTTATTTGGAATGCTTTTATGGATGGTTACGATCATGTTAACTATATGTACTGTGGAATGATGGTCAGAAATCAAAATATCTTTTTTCATTGGTCTACAAAATCAAATGCTACTTTTCCAACATGTCCACATTCAAGAAAGGTAACAAGCACATAAATTATTAAAGGATCCTTGTATATTTTTTAAGGAAATTTTCTTAAAAGATGAAAAAATAAAGGTAAGAATCCCGTAACACCATCATGACATGGTATTTCTTGGTGCATATTGATGGAAAAAGGATGATTTATGAATTTTTAATTTTTTTTCTTCTTTATTTATATTTTTACATACTTTTTTCAATTTTTTAAGTAAATCATAATACGATTTTTTATTTGATATGAATCAACCACTATAAGATTTGCGATACGATAATGATTTTGACAACATTGCTTGAGCTAAGCCACTAGCCTGTAAACAGTTTCTGTATAATAATAAATAAATAAATGAGAAATTTTTTAACACAATACCTCTACCAGGGGGTACTAACACCCCTAACCAGCACACCAAGCATTTGAGTTCTTGGTACTTTGCAACCACTTACATATTTTACCTATATAGAGCTTCCTAGAATATTTATAAACATCAACAATTTAATTATTAAGTATCGAATCAAGTAAAGACTTAGATGAGTCGAACCAACCAGACTGGACAGAGTCGAGTCGAATTTTCCAAGTTTATGAACTATGGAGCCGAGTGAATAAGTTTTAGAATTACAGCAAAAACGAGTTAGATCATGATATGTTATAAAAGCATTGAGCTTTAGCAGCTTTCTTCCTTGCCTTGCTAGTGTGTAGTGAGCTCTTGCTCTTTTTGAGAAATCTATCCTTCCTTGTCTGTCGTAAACAGCTGACACCGACACCGTAACTAGCTGAAATGTGGTTCATTGATGGTTTTTTCGCACATGCAAAGAGCTTTTATGTAACTAGAAATAGAATTCTCTACCATCACAATATCAAACAAGTGAATAAAAAATTGGAGTCAATATCCAAGCCATGAATGAAACACGCCCATCCAACAGACGGATCTTTCAGACCAAAATAGATGCTGTTAATGAGTTTCCATCACCGCATCCATATCTAAGGCTCCACAACAATGGTATCCATGAGTTCTATAGATTCCAAAGAAGAGCATATTATGTAATACACACAAGCAAAAGGGTTTTTAAAAAAAAAAAAAGAAAAAAAGGCAGCTTACCATTCTTTCCCATGGAATGCTGCTTAGAATTGGCAACCATGACAATTTTCTCAAAGGTCGGTGAGCAGAACTAATCAAACCTTAAGCATGATTTAATCATCCATAACTAATGTACATGGAAATCTCAGCCACGCAAGGAAAAAATCTTTCACGTTTTTTTTCTTTTTCCCGATAACATGCATCAGAAGGTTTCTTCACTTACCTTGTGTACTGAAACAAACAGGATTTAGTTACTACAGATAACCACCATGGTGAGTTAAGCTGGCGTGGCCCGGACTCGGTGAAACATACTCTCATGCTTTTGCACCAAAGGAAGACTGGTAGAAGAGGAAGAAAAGAGTTAGTCTAAATTCATAGGACATGCAAAGAAGTAAAGGTTTATACTGGCAGATACCATAGAATAATTGGAATTGGGAAAATAAATGGATGTGAGATTTGCAAAAAATAATTAGGTAGACTGACAAGAGGTTTGCAAATTCTGTGTGCATAGTTCCCTTTCCTCTACATGCTGACACATGCCAATGAAGCACTCGTGTGAGATTCCAGCTGGCCATATAGTACGTCCCACTACGCAGGGACCGGGCTAAAAAGGCAGGTCACTCCACACATAAGGTGGACCAATGTAGGAAACAAATCGACAGCTTGAATCTTGCACCCATGTATCACGTTGGTGTTGGACACGTGTTGGAGGGGAACCCCCAGTGGAGCCCACCCATGTGGCAGAGGGCTGCCAGCCCTCCAGAGAGGGAGGGAGGGAGTGGGTGTTAGTGTGCGGTAGCAGCATAGAGGAGAGAATAGAGTATGTGGGGTATGTGTGTGTAATAGAGGAGAAGAAAAGAAGAAGAGAAAAAGGTGGGGCCCGCTCGCATGCTTTATCAAAACCGCATTCACTAGCTACCACTGCTACTGTCAGATCAAATAAGTGAATAAGCTCGTCTTCCCATTGTGTGGTTGACTTGAGCGGGACACAGAATTTCGTGTTTCAACTCCCTGTTTCGGTCATGTAATCATGTCGCTCAATCCATAACAATAACACCCAAAACGTATCATGTCACGCCATCCACATACACCAAACAGTGGTATCAAAGAGTTGATCGACACGATTCCAATGAAAAGAAATGGCAAATAAAAATTTTGAGATGACTTTTTTTGCCCCACACAAGTCACACCACACGGGAATATGCAGCACATGATGCATTTATAATCACCGCGACATGCATGTGCCATTGTGAGACACTGGCCCATGGTGATGTAACAGTTGTACGTCGTAAAATATATAAATTTACTATGCATTTCAAGTGCACTTGGATGTGCCCTATATTTTAATGATTTATTGTGGGTATCACCTGACCATTGCCACAAATGAAGTCTATTTATGCCTTTTCAACTTTGAACGCTTATACTACACCCAATCAGGTAATGAAACTTTTGGGTTGGACTAACAATGACAGTATTGCCCTTGTGTCAATTACTTTGAGTGATGTCCAATGGGGCCACTAATAATGATTGCACACGAATAAACTAAAAATAGTCACTGATGTGTTTCATGATTGACTAATATTGGACCCTCTCATTTGACGTAGTGACAAGTGATGGCATCCAATTAGTCATTGTTGATCTCTTGAAAAGAGAGAAATTTGATGGAAACAACTTTGATGACTAGCATAGGTCTATCAAGATTTTACTGGACGATGAGAACGTGTTGTACACACTAAAAATTGTTAAGAGATAGAAAATGGGGATATTCTAATTAATAGACTGAAGCTCGCACAACGAAATATAAGAAATTGAAAGAAAACAACAGAGCTGCTAGAAATATCCTTCTTAGGTCCATGCACAGAGAACTAATCCTCACATGACATCTATAAGGCTGCTCAGGAAATGTGAGATGCCTTGATTGAATCTTATGTTAAAATATCAGATGCCAAAAGTAGAATGATGCAAATGGAATTTGATGCATATAGAATTCCAATTGAATGCTCCATTAAGAACCATATCAGAAAGATGGCATAAATGATGACAAATTTGCAAAAGGTAGGATGTACTTCAATAGAGAATCAGAAATTTATAGCGATGTTTGGACCTCTATTGTATTCATGGGTTCACAATATAGACATCCCCGATCACAATGAGACAATCAAGGCCTTTAAGAATTTAGTTCATTACCTAGAACATGAACAAGTTGAGTCAAAGGTCATTCAGTGTAGAAATAGTATGGTTTTGATTGTTCAAAGTCGGAAAAGGGACTCAGTAAAAGAAAAAATTTAAGAGAATGGCTCCTAATAATCAACCCAGTCTACCATATCCTCTAACAATTCCCCCATGTTTCCATTCATACCCACCTCTTACCAGCAACTAGAGCTGTACACGAGCCGAACCAAGTCGAGCTTGGCCCAACTCGGCTCGGCCAGCAGGCTACCCCAGCTTGAACTCAGCTCAGCTCAGCACGGTCTTCGAGCCTAACTGGCCAGCTCAGCTCGATCAGCAGCTCGGGCCAACTCAAGCCAAGTTCAAGCCGAGCTTGAGCTCGATCTTTCGAGCTGAGTTCGAGTCTAGGTTTTAAGGTTTTTAATGTATATAATATCAGTGTTCGAAATATCGATACTATCAGCCGATATTATCGGTATCACAGCCCAGCGATACGAAACCCTTCTGAAGATACTAAAAAATTGAAAAAAATTACAGAATACTTTGTATCGATCGATATATCACATAATATTGCCAAATACTGTTCAATATCGCTTAATATCGTCCTAAATATCATGCGATATCAACAACACTATCATTTTATCGGGATTTTATTTATTTTTTCAATAAATTTGGTGTAAAAACAACAACTAGGCTAATATAGCCAACTCTGGGATTTTGGGACAACATCATTATCTGAAAAAAAAAAATGAAAAAAAAAAAAAAAGAGAGAAAAAATATAAAACTTTCAACTAGTAGATTTCGATACCTGCAGAGGAGATCCCTGATCGAAGCTGCGTTTGATTGGCCATTCGAATTGAAGCGTTAGGTTAGCGCAAACAAAATCTCTGATTTGCGAGGCGAAATCCGTCGAAATTTAGAGAAATCAGGAAATCGAGAGAGATTTGGGTGAAATCCGACCAATCCTCCGTGAAATCCGGAGAATTCCTCGGCAAAATCTGAAAAAATCAAAGATTTGGGAGAGAGTTTAGGGTTCCGACATTCCAGAACCCTCTCTACTTCAAAAAAAAAGGCCTCGAGCCCCTTTTACGGGAAGCAGATGGGCTGGTCTACCACACACCACACACTTGGATGGTGTGTTGACATCACCAAGTTTTGTGGGTCCCATCATGAGGTATATGTTATATCCAAACCGTTAGTCTATTTGGAGTAATCGTCGTAAGTCTTGAGTCGAAAAATAAGACAGATCCAAGGATCAAGTGGACCACACTGAAAAAGGCAGCGGGAGATTGAACGTCTACCATTGAAACCCTTTTGGGGGTCACAGAAGCTTTGGATCAATATGCTATTTGTTTTTATTCTTCATCCAGGTCTTTGTGACCTCGTGAACAGATTGGATGGAAAATAAATGTCATGGTGGGCCCTACAAATATTTTAATAGTAAGAATCATTGTCTCATTGCTATTTGTGGTGTCATCCACTTGAGCTTTGCATATGACTCATTTTTGGATCTAAAATAATCTCTCCAAATGGATAAACGATGTGGATATAATAAATACATTATTGTGGGGCACATGTAACTTCAATCTCCTTTAACTGTTTGTACAACCCGAGCTTGCTGGAGCGTCAATGCTCATCTTTGCACGACACATACCCACGCCGGTCAGGTTGCTGGTGCATGGTACACCAGCCAATCCACACCGTTCCATCCATTTTCAGAGGTCATTCTAAGGCATGAGCCCAAAAAATGAGACAGATGTAAAGCAAGTGTACCACACCATAAGAAACCGTGATGGCAATAATATCCATTAATAAGCTTCTTAAAGTGCAACTTAAGGTTTATTTTTCATCCAATCCATTCATAATGTTTAACAAACCTAGATGGGAAAGCATAAATATTAACTTGAACCAAAAATTTTGTAGCCCCAAAAAATTTAGTATGTAGATCAAGACCATCCAACCAGTTGATAAGTTAACATCGGCTTGGATGAAAGGAAAAAAAAAAAAAAAAAAACAAATATCAGCTTGATCCAAAAAATTGTGGCCCACAAATTTTTTAATGGTCAATAACCACTATTTCATGTGGAGTGGTCCACATCTACCTAAAATTTGTATTTGCCTCATTTTTTAAGCCAACACCTAAAATCAGGTTGCAAAACAAATGGACGATGTGGATATGCCATGCATGCATCCAGGTGGGACCTATTGTTTTTTACAGTAGCATCAATTGATTAAAGCCTTTTGTGGCTCCAAGAAGTTTTGGAAGATAGCATCAATTCCAACTGTTTTCACTTGCATAGTCCATATAAGTTTGAATGAAGGGAAAAAACAATTATCAGCTTGATCCAAAACTTTTGTGGCCCACTAATGGTCAATCACCATTGTTTCTTGTTGTATGGTCCCTCTGATTATTGGATCTGCTTCATTTTTTGGATAATGTCTTAAAATAATATGGAAAAATGGATGGCCGGGTTGGATATTGAATACACACATCATTGATAGGTATGTTTTCTAATTTCACTATATCTTTTGCTTTTGAATGCATTGGTTATGTTTTCATATATATCTTTATACATTTATAAATGTTATGCATAATATTTGAATATATTTACCTTAGTTCAATCGGATAACGCATAACTTAGGACCTTCGACAAAGGAAATTTATTATGTGCACTTCTTTTTTAAGATTTTATGATTTAAAAGTGTAAATTAAGGACTTTTTAAATAATCCCTGAAGTTTCATAAAAAAATTCAACCATTTTGCCAATGTTTCCCCATGTTTCCCGAAAAGTGTGATAAATTATGTGATACAAACGAAATATCCCGTGTGATAACCGATACGTATCTGTATCCCAAGGTTGCGATACGTTGCGCGATACTGATATTTTGAACACTGTATAATATATAAATATTTACAAAATATTTATATTAAGTGAACACAATCCGAATCAAATTGATTCGAACCGAGTCAAGTTCGAGTCAAGTTCCAAGCCGAGTTGAGTCGAGCTCAGTCTAGTTCGGACTCCGCTCGAAATTTTTTTGATCTCAAATAATCAGCTCGACTCGGCTAGAACCCAGTTTCGAGCCGAGTCGATTCGAGCTTTTTCGAGTCGAGTGAGTTAACCAAGCTAACTAGGTTCGCGTTCAACTCTAACAACCACCCTAATACCAATCATATCTACCTTAAAGTTGACCATATCCACCTAGATATCAACCCATGAAATATCGAAGGAAAGATATTAAGAAAAGAACCAGAGTTACAGGGTGATGGTTCCTGCTTCATGTGTGGAAAACAAGGCCACCGCGCCAGGGGTTGTTCCGAATGTAAAATAGTAATTTTTCCTCCAACAATTAATTGTGTTTGCACAGTATTGATAGTTGATGTAAACTACAATGAATGGAATGTGAACTCGAGCAACAAAGCATGTAAAATAAATAAATAAATAAATAAAAATAAAGACAAAGAAGGCTTTGTGGACTTTCGGATTATCCCACTTGAATGTCAGAAGCCGTATGTGGGAAACAAAGATGTAACGAGAGCTAGTACCTATAATCTTGAGTCAAAATAAGACACCTTCTACTACTAAAAAACTCTCTTTTTGCTCCCAGGATGAGAAGAAATCTAATATCTGTCACGTGTCTAATTAGAGAGAATTTTTATATAAGATTTTGTGAAGGTATAGACTCACTTAGAAGAATAATGTAATACTTGTTTGGGCTGAATTGTTAGAAACATGTTTAAGCTATATGTTGTAACAGTTTATCATCAATATCAAACAGCTAATCTTTTGTTGGTATGTATGATGTTAAGTGTCTGAATCTATTACATGGCACAAGAGATTGGAGCATGTATAGGAAAGGATCAAATGATGACTTAGCACAAGATGCATTATTGGGAACATTAACTAGACTAGATTTGTCTTTTTGCAAATTTTGTGCCAGGAAAGGCAACCAAAAAAAAACCATTCCCTAAGGCAACAATATCTAAAAAAAGCTTTCACAGATTATCCATAGTGAAATATGTGAACCACTGAATGTGTGAGCTCAAAATGGTTGCTAATATTTCATTACTTTTATTGGTGACTAATCATGACATGGTGTAATATATCTAATTTCTTAAAAGTTAGAAGCACGCAACTGTTTTCAGAGAAACAGATTAGAAGTAGAGACTCGGCTGGATAAAAAAATCAAAGTGTCGAAAACAGACAACGGTAGCATAGCAAGTACACGGAAAATATCTTCAAATCGTATTGTGAAAATGCCGACACTACTCAACTGTACACCATGCCTTGCACCCCTCAGCAAAATAATATGGCTGAAAAGGAAAAATAAAATGTTATTAACTATGGTCAGATCTATAATGACTCATGGAAATCTGCCAACCACTTTCCGAGGAGATACACTGCTCACAGCCATTTATGTATTAAATAGGGTTCCTACAAAATCAGTTCCTTAAAAACCTTATGAATTATAAATTGGTAGGAAATCGTCATTGGGTGATTTACATCCATGGGATTCATCGGGTCATGTTTTAATTCCTACTCTGAACAAAAGCAAGTTAGATTAAAAACTATTGAATGCATATTTATTCGATACCCTGTCCATTCGAAAGGATATATATTAGTATATAAAGACCACAGTAGATGGAATGAAATTGAATCATGATATATGGCATTTGTGGAAGATAGATATCCCAAAAGAAAGAAGCTCAGGATAAAAATAAAATTTTACACGATGTCGGAAGTAATTTAAGAATGTGGAAATGGTAACTTAAACAATGATAATCAGGGCATCCTATTATTGGTAAAAATAGTGGGAGCATTGTCAATTAATGTTCCTGAGTTGCAATGAACTTTGCAAGGTAGAATTACTAAAAGGCATTTTAAAATATAAGGTGAATTACACTCCTATATTGCAGTAGATGAAGATAAACCTAATTAATATCAGGATGCACTGGTATCCCCAAATTCTGAATATTGGATTCTTGCAATGAACGATGAAATTGATTCGATGAAGAACCTTGGAAGCTAGTTGATCTTCTAGATGGCCATGAAGCAATTGCAAATAAGTGTGTATTCAAAATCGAAAGGAATGAAGACAGTTTATTTGATAAGTATAAAGTGCATTTAATGTTAAAAGGCTCTACACAAGTAGAAAGTATTGATTATGGAAAAAAATTCCATGCGAGTAGAAAGTATTGATTATGGAAAAAAGAACTTTCTGACGTGTTGCTAGATTTATATCAATTTGCATGATTTTGGCTATTGTGGCGTACCTTGTCTTAGAATTATACCATGTGGGTGTACAGACGATGTTCTTGAATAGAGATTTATACGGAACAACCCATGGGATACGTTGAGAAGTGTTAAATGACCAAGACCTATAAACTCTTAGGGCCTGTTTGGCCAGGCAGATCCCACGGTATTAGGAGGGATGGGATCGGCAATATCCTTGGATAGGCATGACGAGCCAAACAGGTCCGGTGAACTTGTCCCGGGATATAAGCCATCCCATGGATCTTAAGACAATCCACTGACATCACCATCATTACCTTAAAATTGATCCTATCCCCTTGGTTGAATGGATTGGAAGGTAAAATCCTGGGATACAGGAGGCGTGCCAAACAGGCCCAGTTAACTTGTCCTGGGATATAAGCAATCCCATCGATCTTTAGACAATCCATTAACACCACCATCATTACCTTAAAATTGGTCCCATCCCTCCTAATACCATGGGATCTGCCCGGCCAAACAGGCCCTTAAAGTATATGGCCCAAAATAATCATTGAAACAATGGTACATAAGATTCGATAAAGCCATTATTTCTTTCAAATTTTACATATGCAAAGAAGATCATTATGTATGTGTGAAGCGATCTGGGAGGCAGTTCTTGATATTATCTTTATATATCCATGATATTTAATTAGCAAACAATGATAAAGGAATGTTGCACTCAATCAAAGAATGGTTGTTTCGAATTTTAAAATAAAGAACCTTGATGAAGCAAACTTTTTACGTAGAGTGAAAATCACAAGAGATTGCACAAAGAAGTTTTTGGAATTACCACAGGCATCTTATATTGAGAAAATCTTAAAACAATTCAGAATGCACAATTCCAAGCCAGTTGAAACTCAATCGATAAATACTCTAAATAAAATAGAAGTATGTCTCTCTGGTCAGATACTGAGAGGCAATCTACGCCCTATGTGCCTTATGCCAGTGTGAAAGGTAATGCTTATGCATGTCATGCTATGCATTAGGCCAAATATATGTCATGTTGTAACTTTTGTGAGTCGACATCAAAGTAACCCAGGACAGCTAGATTGGTTTAACAGTCAATAGGATGCAAGCTTATTCTGATGCATCTTAAGGAGATGGTCACTATGAAAACAAATCCACTTTAGGTTATGTTTATGCTGAATGGAGGTGTCATCACATGGAGCAGTAAGAAACAATATCTAACTGCCCTTTCAACTACGAAAGCTGAATATATTGCATATTGTGCGACAACTCAAGGTGTGTAGATTATGAGATTTTTAGAGTCTTGGGTATTGTTACTGTTGCTAAAGGTCCTCTCATGATAAGATTGGACAACACATCAATTGTAAACCCCAAAAGGATCCAAAACACCATGAGAAATCCAAACACATTGAGATTCATATTATTAAGTCAGAAATCAAGTGAAAAATGGGGTTTGTGCTCAAGTATATTATCGATAAAGAGATGTTAGCTAATCCCATTACTAAAGTGATTGCTAGAGATATATTTAAAATATATTTAAGGCAAAGGAGAGTTTGATATCTTTCCTAAATGTAGGAGTGTGGCAATTTTGTGTGAGATTTTTAGTTATATTGCCCACTGGTTATGATAATAGAGATCCCATTATGCAGTATTTGAGAGTTACAAACGTGAGTTGAGATGGAGTCCATATACTCCCAAGAGTGGGTGATGTAAATTATTGATGCTTCGTATTCTAGACCTATTTATAAAATGAGACCCACGCATTAATTAAATATTTATGCAAAGTTAATTTTAGACCTTGAGATAATCAGTGGTGGACTGTGTACTCAGTGTTAGTTCTTTATTTATTTTTCATCGGCAAGCCAGTCTTCACCACTCGCACAGGAAATCAACACCCCTGATATGAACATGGAAGGCATGTTCAAGATGAGGAAGCATGCTAAGGTGCAACTGCCTTCTATAAGATGAGGAAGCACAAGCTGAGTGATCTTCAGAGCTATGTGTGTATAATTGAATTCTTGACACGCTAGCATGTTCAAATGAATTTTGCACATGTTAGAGTTTATTGGCTTGAGCCACAATACAATTAATAACTTTGAGTACTTCGACATGAAACTTTGGAAGTCGAATGACATACACAGTTGTAGTGGGGTTAGGAGTTATTGTGTTGAGTCCGCACTCACGCGCTTTAGACAGGACCTTTGTTTGCCGAGGTTAAGAGTTGTTGCACTAGTACTCACGTGCTTTAGGCAGGACCTCTATCTCCTGGGGATGACATGGCCCGTATGAAACAAGGCTAAGAGTTGCTGAGCTAAGTCAGTACTTCTGCGCTTTATGCGAAACTTGTGCATTATTAACCCAATGTATGCCTAGTAATATCTAGTTTGCATTGTAGGTGAGCAACCATGTGCTCAAAGCATTGAGTTGCACTCCGCTTCAAGACCAATTTACCTACTAGTGCTTGATTTGATTTTATCAATGTATTATGCAAGCAGGCTAGTCTCTCAAATGATCCTTGTACCCTCATCTGCTCACCTTTACATATGGAGGGTGTGATCAAATGTCTTTACTTAAGTGTACAATACGATGGTCATGATTAATCCAACCGGGGATCTACTGCTAGGAAAGTGGCGTAGTAGATTTGTCTTAGGACCAAAATTACGCACTTTAAGATTTGTCCACCATAACATTATCGAGTTCCTTTTTTTATGATGATTTACAAATTGTTTCTTAAAACTATATATATATATATATATATATATATTGAAAAACCTTGGAGAACGTTCACAAAACAATTGTGATTTGAACTTAATAAGAGGATATCTGTATGTGCTGGTAGAGGCATCTTGGATTGAGGATAGTCTCCATCTAGTGTAATCATGCAAATCTAAGGTAGGCCTCGGGGTGCGAGGTTGTATGCTAGTTTAGTGGTCATTTAGTGTACAAACACCATTTTCTAGTGACACTAGAACCCCGATTGGCCCCGAATTTAGAACCATGCTCTCCCTTCCCAGGAGGAAACCATTCCAACAACTTGCAAATGGATTTGATCGTGCCATCTCAAAAGAGTCTACTATGTACAACGAGCCATCAATATCGAATTGAGGTCGTAGACTAGAGAGGTCCACAACAGCAATCAGCTGATCCCTTTGATTGAACAGACATCTTCAAGAAACCCAAACCTAAAGGACAACCAATCCACCACCATTGCAATGGATGACCTTTCTAACACCAACGCCAACGCACTTCACTCAAAAGCTCTATACAACCTCCGGTAACACCCTCACCGCTTCCTTTCCTCAGATTTTTGATCCACGCATAGTTCCTAGCCACTGGATCTTCTATTGTATTGCTAGCTACCAATGTTTTAAATATCAACGATATCAGCCGATATATCCCACGATATATCTTGTATCCCACCTGTGTGATACAAAACGCACAGGTAGTGCCGATTTATCCCACATGTTCGAACTAGTGAGCATTTTCAATTTTCAATCCCTTTTTTTGTTTTAATTATGTTAAATCGGTGTCAAATGGTTACAAATCTATTGGTTCTTCATGTTTTGCAAGAAAAATCATGGACTTGGAGCTTTGATTTTGATATCCACTAGTTTTTCATGTTGTGCATGTTTTTTTTCGAAATTTTCTTTCAACCAGCTGTCAATTGAGACTAATTTTGAAGTATTTAGGAGTATTCGATAAAATGATCATTACATGCACTCTAATTTCAAATTTTGAGTGTAAGTGGTTCGATATGGGGAAATTTGGGAAATTTTTGAAATTTCCCCAATTTCTCCTAAATTGCTTGCAATGTTGAACCCCAAACATAAAATGAAGCATGTATGAGGGTTGATCTACTGATTTATTACGTCCTTGTCAATTTTTGAAAAATAAAATTATTTTTAATTAAAAATTAATAATAATAAAAATTTCGAAATTCCCCTTCAATAAGCTGTCAATTGAGACTAATCTCGAAGTATTTAGGAATGTTTGATGAAATGATCATCACATACACTCTAAATGTTATGCATTCAATTTGAATATATTTGGATTAGTTCAATTAGACAATGCATAGCTTAGGACGCTATACAAATGAACCTATTATGTGCACTTCTTTTTGAGATGTTATGACTTAAAAGTGTGTATTAAGGTATTTTTTAACAATCCTTGAAGTTTCCTTGAAGAATACAACCATTTTCCCAATGTTTCCCAAAAAGCGCTATAAATTATCCAATACAAACGATATATCCCATGAGATAACCGATACGTATATGTATCCCAAGGATGCGATACATACACGATACCGATATTTCGAACACTGGCTACACCCTTGTCATGGGTTCATTAACAATCAGTAAAAGAGCATCCCAGAATAATTTACTATCCTCTGACTGATGCCCACTGGGTAAGCTCTCTGTTATGATGCTTCAACTAGGTTGACCAGCAGAAGAATAATGTTGGTACCTCTTCTTGTTCCTATGCAGAACCGCTGGCCCAAATTTAGTTTTATGGACCACAATCCACCAGCCAAAAAAAAAAAACACACGCCAATCAGTTAGGTTGTAACTTCCTCTGCCTCTTCAAACAATTCAAATCACATAGACACTAAAGATGGCCGATCAATGCCTCTCTGGAATAACAATCTCTTTAAACCTGCCAAACTACCCAAATACCCTATAAAATTTCACCCCCGAGGCTCTGACTGTTCTTACGGAATCCACGAACAGTCAGAAATACCCCAGCCTTCAACTGAGATTTACCTTTTCCTTTGAATCCCATTTTTGCCTACAAGTTTCTCACCAAAGTCCATTCACCTTCCTCACTATTTACGCATAAAATGCATATCCTACAACATGACAACAGCCTGCACACTCACAAGCATTTCTTGTAAAATGCAAGCAGTACTAACGTTTAGGGAGCCAGAGTCCAACCGTGGTGCAGATTGTTTTCTGCAATCTTCAACTGTACCAAGTCCATGAAGGTGTTTTGGGTTTTGAGTTACCCCCCACCCTCTCTTCTACCATTTCACCAAATAATCTTCTTTTCTCTAGAATGATGATAGCCGTGACAGTATGGGTTTCACATTACAGTTTCTCGTATCCCCATAATGTTCCAAAATTCACAATGTGATGCGACACAGCAGCCATGTGACCCATAAAATGCCACATGCACAATGTTGTCTTTGATTATCTAAATGCATTTGAAGAGAGGGTGCATGTCTACCATAAACACACTTACTGCCATAAGCAGGCTGCATGTCTAATGTTCCAAACAGCTCACAATTGCTATTGACAGTTGCTAGTGGCCACCTTCTGCTTGCATGTGAGGGAGAAATGAGCAGGACAACCTTGCCTTTATTAGTTGCGTGATCTTTCTAAACAAGTGCTGCCTCACAATTACTACCGGAGCTCCCCTCCCGATTCCAAATTGACCATACTTGCTAATGTTTTGAAACAGACAATTCGCCACTCCCACACCTGAATTTATTGTCACTTCACACTTTATGCAGCTCATTAAAAACTTAAATAAAACTGTGAGGAGTCAATCATTATCATTGATACATGTCCAACGTACTTTCAACAAGGAATGTACTTAGTTGTCCTTTGAATTTTACCAGTTACATTGGTCAAGATACCACTGAAAAGATGTTGTCCTAGGTCCGTATAGGGTAACTGCAAACTGTTGGATTGCAAGGCTGGATAAATCCTCACGGTTGATCAACCTCGCGACAAAAATGAGTGGGTCCCAACCAGTGTTTTAAATAGCAGTAGCATGATGCGTAGTGCTCAGCCCTCTATAGCATGTAGTGTAAATACGTAGCGTGAAGCGTAAGCTATACAATACTAATATTTTTTAATTTAAAAATAGGACAAATATAATAAATAGTGAAAAAAAAAGGAAAAAAATATAAAAATGCCTAAAGATGATTCATTTTATAAATTATAAGTATGTTCAAAAAAGTTATTAGTTATCATTTATCAAAAGTCAATCCACATATAAGCCAAATTAAATAATTATCACATCAACAACTTTCTAAGCAAACCACTTTAATTAATAATGTCTAATTGAAACCACAAGTCACAATTATGAAAAGAAATAAAAATCCTATAGGTTAAAAGTATCAAGTACAACACAAGTGTTATATTCCTCAATATTAGAAACAAAGAAAACGTGAAAAAAAAAAAAAAAAAAAAAGAATAAAAAAAAAACAGTAAAAAAATACATTGTAGCTTACGCTACAGACGCTACACGCTACATAGCTATAGCGTACGCTACGACCCCCGTAGCGTACGCTATAGGGGATTTACACTATTTGGGACACTACGTAGTACTACAGCCACGCTACGGGAGCTATTTGAGACACTGGTCCCAACAAATGAGTTATGCGAAAGGTCATCAAAGAGTTACCCGCCACTTGGCATCACGCATGCATCATGAGCTTGCTCTTTTGGTGAGTTTAGCGTAGCGTGGATCAACAGCTACTGAATATATTTCGGAGGCGGGGCCAAGGAGACCTCCCGCACAAGAGATTAGATCCTTTGGAGGATTCATTTAAGCATGGTTTTCTGACAAGGTACACATGGCATATATTAACTCAAAATAATCAGATTAAATAGTGGGACCCGCTTTTCTCAGTCACAATCCCAAAATCAGATTTGCTTGAATTATCCCTACCACTGATCTGCAGACAATTGTTTGTTGAAATAGGACCACCGGATATTTTTCATTCTTTACCATCCAATAAATGTCCACCAATCTGATAGTCCAGTCCACTGATTTAAACAGCCCAATCCACTGATCTTGACTATTCATTAGGTCCAACACACATTACATGGGAAGCATGCAAAGACGAAAGCCCATGAAATGTTGTGGACTTCATGGACAGTTCAAATCATTCAACTAGCATATCCAAGTGATTAGGGATATGCATTAGAGGGATGAGTTCCACAGATTACATGAATTTCATGCCATTTTGGGGCATCTAAGTGGGGTCTTAAATCAGTCTGACACTATTCATCCAAATTTATTTATTCTTTCATCAAATTTCTCGAGGAGAACAGTGTCAAATGGCTAGGGACATGCATTAGTGGTAAAAGTTCCACAGTTTGCATGAATTTTGGGTCGTTTTAGGGGCATTCAAGTGATCTAAATCAGCCTGACATTATTCATCGAATTTAATTTTTAATTTTTAATATTTTGCCTCAAATTTCTTGAGGAAAATGCTGTCAAATGGTTTGGGATATGCATTAATGGGATCAGTGTCATAGATTGCATGAATTTGGGGCCAATTCAGAGGCATACGAGTGGTCCCCCAAATCAATGAACTCTTCATCTGAATTTTATTTTATTTTTTCTTATAATTACTTGAAGAGAATAATGTCAAATGCTTAAATATATGCATTAATGGGATGAGTGTGATAGATTGAATGAATTTCAAGCCAATTTGGGGCATTCTAGTTTTCCCCTAAATAGACAATAATATTCATCCGAATTTAATTACAGTTTTTTTTAATAGTTACTTGGGGTGGGGGGGGGGAGATGTAAAATACTTAGGGATATACATTAGTGAGATAAGTGCCATAGATTGCATGAATTTCAGGTTGATTTTAGACATACAAGTGGTCCCCGTCCCCCAAGTCGGTGACACTATTCATCCGAATTTAATTTAAAATTTTTTTCTTAAATTTTCTTAGGGGGAATAATGTCAAATGCCGAGGGATACACATTAGTGGGATAAGTGCCAAAATTTGCATGAATTTCGAGCCAATTTGGAGGCATTCGAGTGGGATTGGACCCCCAAGTTGGCAATACTATTCATCCAAATTTAATTTCATGTTTTTCTTAAAATTACTGGGGGGAGGGGGGAAATGATGTCAAATGCAGTGCGATAAGTGCTATAGATTGCATGAATTTTGGGTCGATTTAGGGGCATTCGAGTGATCTCTCAAATCGACGTCAATCTAAGCCTGTCAGGTTAATAGAATCATACAACAGCCCGAGACGGCATTCTAATCAAAGAATGGATTGTTATGCCGTCATAAACATGATCAAAACCATAAAAGAATATATATTTGGAATTCTCTCAAGTTTTTAGATTTTCGAGTATTTTTACGACTTTTTCTTCTTTAAAAAATCGACCGTTACAGACCATAACAGAACAATTTTCACGCTGGCCATTACAGCCACCATTACTGTTATTGAATACCTTGTTGTCCAGTCTATGTGGAAGGAACATGCAAAAAGGAACTTTAAAGGCAAGAATAAATCTGTGTAACAGTGGCTGGAAGACTGCGTCCTAAAATGAGCTTTCATTCACAAACAATTCTATAAGCAAATCATGTTCCTCTTCCTCTTCAAAGGCTTTGGAAAGCTATCATAGAGATAGACAAGAGGAGGTGGAGAGATGGTGTCTGCCACTAACTAGCGACTTTAATCTCTATCCTAATGGAAGGCTCAACTGATAATATGAGGAATAGCAAAGTTTGATAATCACTCAGACAAGGTGAAACTTTTTTCTTCCCTTACATTCAAGGTTACGAATGAAGCAAAGTTTGATGTTCTAGTGCAGGGGTTGGAGCATTTTCTAATTATTTCTAGGAAGGTATGATTCTCCTAGTGGCATTAAATAGGTGACGAAGGTGAGCCAGGTGATTCTCTCAACGGCATTAGATAGGTGAGGAAAAAAAAAATATCGATGGAGTTACCATAACAAGTAGAGGTGATTGAGGATCAGGTCACAACTCCCATCATGTCATCAAGAAGATAATATGCAGGCAATCTTGCAAAGGAGTTTCTAGACTGTTTCTACTGTTTGGGCCACAGTAGCTGCTACTGTAATCCTTTCTTCCCACAGCAAGCTTCTTTTTATCATTAATAAATCAATGCTGATATGAAGTTTAAAAAAATTTAGGATCAGGTCACAACTCCCATCATGTCATCAAGAAGATAATATGCAGGCAATCTTGCAAAGGAGTTTCTAGACTGTTTCTACTGTTTGGGCCATAGCTGCCGCTACTGTAATCTTTTCTTCCCACAGCAAGCTTCTTTTTATCATTAATAAATCAATTCTGATATGAAGTTTAAAATTTAAAAAAAAATAAAATAAAAAAATGAAATGAAAAACCAAAGAAAAACGTTATAACTTGTAAGAGAAGTTCCTAGTGCAAATCCCATAAGAAAATATGTACACACAGTCAATCAACAGCAATGCCAGTTGTACTTCCCAAAAAATTACTAAATTTTAGGATTAAATTGTGGGAGTTAAGATGTCTAGTGTTGACAACTGTGACATAGAACTTGTTTAAAGAAGCAAAAGCAATGGATTATTGGCAACATCTCTGGTGCAAGAGAAGAGTGAAAGGTCTGCTATCATTGGTCATCCTAGCACACAAAAAATGGAAAGGATCAGCCCTTGCAAATCAATCATGTTTGGTGTAGGTGTCAATTCCCTTTTCATTAGAATTAGTAATGTACAATGTCATTTCTGAAAATGGAAAATGGATGAATGTGATCAATCATGTTTTATAGGTAAACTGGGCTTGAACCCAAGATCTCAATGTTCAAACGCACCCTGTCTACTATTGAGTTACGGACTTGAGCCCTGAATGTAATTAATCATAGTGGGTGTAAGTATCAATGCCCTTTTTATTAGAATTAGCAATGTACTATTCAATTCCAAAAATGGAAAATATGTGTGTGCAAATCAAACAGGGTGGGGTGTAAATGGTGGCTCACAATAAAGACATGCAGAAGACCCTTAGGCACAAACCAGATACATAAGAGGGTCAAAACACCCTTTAGGCACAAACCAGATACATAAAATGGTCAAAACACCCTTTAGGTTTTAATAAAAGGGCAATGAAAGAAAGTGAACCCATACATATCCTAAAGATAAAACGAAGTGACAAACCACCAAGACACCTATTAACAGTTTAGATGGTCAACTGCTTATTCCTCTTATCTAGTTTGTAGATAGTCTGAAATACATCATACTTTAGGATTCTGCCTTTTAATCAGCTTCTGTCACTCAGCCAGAATATGCATCCCCAAAAGGGAGAACCTGGATTTAACAGGAGAGGAGATCCATGATTTTGCACACACACTAGTCCATCACTCCGTCATGGAAATTATTGGACAAAGTCATTTCTTTCAAAGCCCTTTCATATGGATATACAGAAATTGCGTTCTAAAGGCCCCTAAAGTAGTTATTATAGAAGAAGAAAAAAAAAAACACCTAAAACTTTACAAGCAGGAGAAACTTCAAGCTCTATCCATCATGCTAAAATATATTTTTGTGCTAACCTACAGGATGCTGATTTCAATTTTTAATAGAACATAAAACAACTAGAAAGACCATATATGAAATCACAAACATCACCGCATAATGGAGGGAAACTGTCAAACATACTACTCATTAACATTTCCAATGCAAATAAACTCCTTGTTACTCTTTACCTTAGCTTGAAATTATCTCAAGGGTGAGATATATAATGAGCATCAAGATCAAATAGATCCACATCATTAATCATAAATATTCTCAACATGTTATGGCACTACATATAACCATCTTTCTCATCAGCACAACCAGACTTCATGATGCATGACCATAATGAAAAATTCAATCAACATTGTTAAGGGTAACAAGAATTTTAACAGCACATAAAGACGGCATCCACAGAGCCTCTACAGTTTCAGTCTGAGAGCTGTACTGAGGCCGCGGCCTACACCTCTACATGTGGCCACATATTCCAACCTCACACATTCCAGGGGCACCTGAACTATGCATCAGGTGAGCACTGCTATGTTAATGCCCTGGCCCAAAAATCTGGTATTCAACTCATATGGTGGGGGTATACGTATGAAACTAATTGAAAGTTAAAACAAAAACTGCCAATGGTCCAAATTCAAGTGCATGTATAGCCCACCAAACTGGTGAACTGCCATGATTATTGCGCCAGTGGGAATGCCCACATGTGCCAGGCTGACTAATGCAATCATGTCTAGAGGTGCATGTGGGCTAAGCAAAAATCCAGTTCCGAATGCTAATGGCATTTGTGCATTGGAGTTGAAACTTCAGTTTGACCCCTTAAACAAATGCAACACAAAAGACACAGGAAGAGAACAATGGACAGAACTTTCAGGAATTATGATGAAATACAAAATGACTGATTAAAAGTTAGCTAAAGAAGATAGTGCACGTGCAATGATACTCAAACAATAAAAAATCAGACCACGATCCTTCAATTTCCTTAGGCATGCATTAGTTCACGACATCATGTCTTCCAAGTAATCGAGGATTAATATACCTTGAATCCAGAAGGGGTTCCAGGCTTCGTAGTAGTCGTACTGCCAAAGTTGAACTTTGATTTCTTTTCAGCAGGCTTTAGTATCTGAAATGAGCACATCAGAGTTTCATCCACACTCATCATAGCACCAGCATTGTCGAATTCCCCACAGTAATTAGGGGCTGAAAATATTGTCACAAGTTGCCTGTCGGCAAAGAACTCGTATCCATCCTCAACAACCTGCAAAATAAAAACATAAGACCATTTAAACAACTGCATCAGTTTAAGTTGATAAAATAATGAATATGGATCCTGCCCAACAGCAAACGTATCATCTGCTAATGAAAAGGATCTGTACATGAGGGGGGGGGCAATGGTCCGATAATCAAAACTGTTGATCTGATTGCTCCGCCATGTGTTGGGCCTGTCCTGGGAATCTATTGGATTGGAAGATCCTAACACTTCATTATTTGACCTTTTCCCTTAAATATGGACGATTGTTGTATTTTTCTCTTAACTGTCAATTCTGTAGGTGTCAGCCTAAGGGTTACAAGAGATTTTTGGGGCACCCGCACTAGTGGGATTGCCATCAGATCAACAATATGGATCACCAAACAATGGCCCCTGCACAGAATCCTGTGTAAGCAAACCATACATTTGTTGCTGAGACCCTATAAATTCTCTAAAATGATTACATTGAAATGGTAATTTATAACCTGGTGAGCACGGCAGATAAGGTCAAGATCATGCTTCTGAAGAAACTCCGAGACCTTATCAGGACCAAAGGTATAAGAAACCCCCCTATCATTCATCCCCCATCCTTGAATGTCTTTGCTAGGATCAGACCAAAGAAGATCACAAAGCAAACCAGTGTCCGGGACATCAGTTGGACGTGTTAGATTCCGTATCTGATTCAAATTATTCAGGTCGGGAGAGAGGCCCCCGTGCATGCAGAGAATCTTTTCATCGATGAGAGCTGCCACAGGTAGGCAGTTAAAACAATCTGTGAAAACTTTCCACAGCCTCACATTGAATCTCCGCTTGCATTCATCATAAAATCCATATATCCGATTTATAGATGCGCATTCATGATTACCCCTCAAGAGAAAGAAGTTTTCCGGGTACTTTATTTTATATGCAAGGAGAAGGCATATTGTCTCTAGGCTTTGCTTGCCTCGATCCACATAATCCCCTAAGAATAAATAATTGGCTGCAGGTGGCAATCCGCCGTATTCAAAAAGCCTTAAAAGATCAGAGTACTGACCATGAATGTCACCTGAATATCAGAATAAAGTACATGTTAGAGATAAAGAGTCAAACTCTTATTCTTTTTCCAGTGGATCAATGAATTCAAGTAAAAAAGCATTGGTTTTACTGATGGAGCATGTGTTGACAAGAATACCAGGATATGGATATTGATACTGACATGATACTAGAAATGGGGACAAAACTCCCCACCTACCAAATTTTCAGGAATGGATATTGACACGAGTTATTTCTTTGAATTGTAACTGAATTTCATTAGACCATAAAGAAGCATAACAACTTATGTAAAAGGGTAAAGGATGAAGCAATAAGAAGTGGGGCCCTCTCGTCACTCCCTCCTTCACAAGTTATCAGCAATCTGTTGCATCCCACAGAAACCAAGAGGCGGTTACAACTAGACTGTGAGCATGAGATATAATCCCAAAAGTAATAAAAGCTACTTTCCACAGCCCCAGATCCATGAAAGATATCCATTTGCATACACTTTGAGCACTTCCTTCGACCATCAAAGACCTGGAAAAGTAGTCTGCAAATATTTTCAAACCCTTGCAGAGAGCAATTGCTAGTGGTTCAAGAAATCCAACTTCACCACATAACCTAGAGAAGGCCACAACAATATTTCTTGTCATTTCTCAACACACCTCGAATTCCTGATGACCCACATTGCAAAGGGAGTATACCATTCATAGGATGGTATTCATATTATTTTTAAAATTTTGATATTCACCCATGCAATTCTATTCTAGTTTTACCAAGAAAATTATTGTTGTTAGGCCATCAGCATGCAGCATTTCATAAAACAGATGGTATCTTCCAAGGGCCTGTCTGTGTACAAGAAAAAAAAAAAAAAAAAATTCAAGTCTTCTGGTAGCCTGCCACTATTGATAACGCAGGGCCAAGGATTCCACAGGCTTTACTTTCGAAAAAAACTCCAAAGACCTTTCTTATGGAGCCATACTGAAAACAAAATACATTTCATTCTCCAGGCTTCTTCCTGCAAAAAAAGCAAAAGGAAAACCCATGGTCTGTGGAGATCTAGGCCCCACATTTTGAGTAGTGGTTCGCTACCAAAATTGATGCAGCTCTGATACCAAATGATGTCCATCCAACACATGCAAAAGGGAAAATAATGGACACAAGCAAGAAGTAGAGAAAGAAAAAGGAAGATCGATTGCTTTAATTGAAAATGGTAGTGACAATACACTAAAAATGGCTTGGGGATTTACTCACCCAAGGCTTGGGGATTCACTCACCCAAGGCTTGGGGAATCACTCACTCTCAAGGATGATCAAGAGATATCACAAAAGGGGAAAAATACATTGGTGCCTTTTCTCCACTTACAAAACTATATTTATAGAGAGAGGGGGGGAGATTAAATGGGGTGGGTGGGAGAGAGGGAAGCACTGAATGGGGAGGGGCCCAAGGTGACCATTGGCATCTTCAAAGCCACAGTTGAATATGATATGGTGATTCTTGGTGTACAAAGGGCAGCATCAAAAAGAATCAACATTGATTCGGGTTTCTTCTATGCACACCTGCCATATGTTCCTTTCCAATAAGACAATTTACAACATTTCATTCAATTTATTCTTTTAAGAACATTTTATAAGAAATTTGTTACAGTTTGAAAATAGTTAAGCAAGAGTTCGTAGTTCTTGTATGCGGTTAAAACACATCCCCTGCAAGCAGATTGTTAGAGTATACACTTCTAGTATTTATTCTTTATGAACATATTATTAAAAAATATATATTTATTGAAGCTTGAAATAATCAACCAATACCACAGGATCCAGTTAAAACACATCCTGCCCTTAGAGCATCCAGTTCTTGATGCAAGACAATTAACCACTTGCTCTAAAAGCTCGAACTGTTAGAGAATGGCGAATCGATCCCTTTATCTCATAGCCCAGGCCCCACATCTCATGGGTTAAGACCTCGGCCGAACCCCCCTCTTGGGCCCCTAATCACATGGGTACCACCTCACACGGGCTACCCGCCCCGAGTGTGTCTCCCCGCATCCCACAGGCTACCCCACTCGAGACCAGTGTGAAATGCACATTAATCACCCCCAGTGAGGAGTCTCGAACACGAGACCTCCCCCGTGGGCCTCACCCACCTCGAGTGTGCCCCTGCATCCCACAGGCGACTCCACTCGAGCTCGGTGTGAAAATGCCCCTGCATTAGTTCTTGTATCAGTATTGTATATTGCAAGGTTACCTAGATCGCAGGTTGGTCCATTATGCAGTACAGGAACAGGTTCACAGTATGATACTTCCTCGAATACTTGGTATGCTAGGGCCAGGATCATGTGGAACACCCAAGAACATACACCTAGTATATTATCTATGTATGCATTAACACAATAATTAAATATAAAATGATACATATTACTATAGATCCCGCATGCATGGTATTATATAATATGCATGAGCAAAACTAGCCGCATGAATCGTCAAACAAGTACGGGAATTAGAGAGAGAGAGAGAGAGAAAGAGAGTAAGAGAGTGAGAACCCACTTGATGGAAAAAGAAGAGAAGGTGAGAATCCACTCACAAGAAAAGAATTTCCAGGTTTAAGAATAATCCAAAAGAATAACAATACTCTATCGCTTCATGTCTATTTATAAGCCTAGTACATAGCGATCCTAATCACACTCAACTTTTAATAAAAGAAAATAAACTACTAAGGACTTCGATAACTTTTATAACAAACCAACTAAAACTTAACTTATGTACGAAGTCAAACCAACCAAGAAACTTATTTAATTAAGGAAACATGCTAACCTAGCTTAGATTATTTTATTGTTGCTGTAGAGTTACTGTAGCAAACTATAATAGCATTATTGCACCATTACTGTAGCACACAATTATAGTGGCATTGTACCATTATTGGAGCGCGCTGCTATGGTTGATTGCGTTAGTGATGCAATGCATCATTCTCCATGGGAGGTAAAGATTCCATCATCATGTTTAAAGTTGGCACCAATCCATCACAACAATCCACCTTTGTCTCACTCCTTTGCAGACTTTGGTTGGATTTAATGATGGAAGCCAACATGTCTGCTATGAACCTCTTTTGCCAGTTGAAAATGTAGGGCATGACAATTCCACGTATGCTTCTTCCCCATTTGCATCCTCCAAGAGGGCTTCAGCTTCTTTTGTGTAGTGGATGCATTGGTTTTGAACGTTGGACTGTAGCTGGTGACTGTCGCTTGCACTTGATCGGGGTCCTGACTCTTGTGCAAGGTGAGAGCATGGCTGAGTGAAAAGGACGCTTTGGCAACTTTGCACTTAGGTTCTCCAATTAACCCATCAGTAGATCCATAGGTGTATTCAAGAGTCGGTCCCTCAATTGATCCATCAGTGGAATCATCAACAAATCCAATATTGGATTCTTCACATTCACCATCTTGGATCATTATACTTCCTTCAGAAACCTTATTAGAATTTTCAGACCAATTCTTCCACAAAGTGCTTTGATCCCTCAGTAATAATGTTTTCAATTTTGGGACTGAAATATCATGGGAAACATTGGGACATAACACATGTATCACAGTCTAAGCGAAACATAAGGAAATTTGTGAAAATTTTCAATGAAAATTCAAGAGATATTAAGGACATGAAATAACATGTGTATTAGTCTAAGCAAAACATAAGGAAAATTGTGAAATTTTTCAATGAAAAGTCAAGAGATATTAAAGATATATGATTGTAGATTTAGAAATCAAATAATAATTTTTATTTTAAAAAAAAAAAAAAAAAAAAAAACAAAAAGAGAATGCATAATAGTTTTCCATCTTTTAGGAAGCAAAACCATCTTGTCAGCCATAAGTAGTGCAATTATATCCAAAATGAGTTCATGTCATCCGAATGTCATACAAATATACAATACATGCAATAAAACACACTCAACATATATTTCTTCCAACATTATGATTTTAAAGGGATGAAAACAGATTTCCCCAAGTTTTGTTGTTTTTCACCTTCAAAATAGAAATTTCTTAATTGAAATCCATGTAAATGCATGAAACTCACGTATATATACATGGATTTCTACTTGTTTCCATGCTAACCTATTCAATGGAATAAATTTAAATGAACTTTTCTCACCGTTAGGATTCAACCCAAACCTGCTCAAAAATAATGATTTCTCCACCAAATTCGTGTTTTGATGGGAAACAACTCGAGTTGATTTGTTAAAACCAACGTTACCTGAATCACCAACCCCGTACATTTTCCATTCCAAATCCCGCTATCCAAATTATGGTAATTTGCAATCCAACTTGCTATTTTTACCAAGGTATCCCATAAAAGTAACTGTGGCAATAGCAGCCACTGCTGTTACAATTACGATTCAAGCCGTAAGGCTCTTTTTTTCAAAAAAAAAAAAAACCTATTTCGGTCCCATAATGGGCCATTACAGCTGTTGCAAGACCGTTACAGGTCAATTTTCCCATAACCGTTGTTCCATTACATAACCGTCTTAGGATACTTTGATTTTACCAATCCGAGATTATGGTTCTATACTCCTAGCGTAGATTAAATTGTTTGGAGATTCAGACTTGATTTATGTAACAACACATATTTATAATATTATGCACACAGGAAATATTTATATTCATCATTTAGCATATAAAACTATATTGAGCATACGTTGTGCATGTGCTAGAGCAACACACATAATCCAATACCTAGCATACCACACATTGGAGGAAGTAGCATATTGCATACTTGTTCCCGTGTCACGATCCAAGTAACCTTAGGGCCTGTTTGGCCAGGCAAATCCCATGGGATTAGGAGGGATGGGATGGATTTTAAGGTAATGATGGTGGTGTCAGTGGATTGGTTTAAGATCCATGGGATTGCTATTTCCCAGGACAAGTTCACTAGGTCTGTTTGGCATGCCTGACATCTCCCGGGATTTTACCTTCCAATCCATCCAACCAAGGGATGGGATCAATTTTAAGGTAATGATGGTGATGTCAGTGGTTTGTTTTAAGATCCATGGGATTGCTCATATCCCAGGACAAGTTCACAGGGTCTGTTTGGCTCATCATGCATATCCCGGGATATCGCGATCACATCCCTCCTAATACCGTAGGATCGGTTTGGCCAAACAGGCCCTTAGGGCATGTTTGTTTCACCAATTACCCCAGTAACATAAAGGAAATTTGTCATCATTATGATTTTACAACTGTCAAACCAAATAAGGGAATCATCGGTCAAATGCAAATATACACATGAGACATCTAAAGGAATTTGTAATCGTTGCACTTTTTTATGGCATTACCATGAAAATCTCAAATCCAAACAACGATATTAGTGTATTTTGGTGATAATTTGATATTAAAATAATGCAAAAATGTCATTATTAAGATTTTACCGCTAATAAACCAAACATGGGAATTGGCAGTCAAATGTAAATGTTGTTAGGAGACACAAATGCAAATGTTGTTAGGAGATATGGAAAGTAATTTATAATCAATGCACATTTCCCTTACATCGTCATGATAATTGGTGAAACAAATAGGCCTTTGGTTAAAATAAGCAAAGAAACATAGTCCCCGAAAGAATGGGCCTTTTTAAATTTTCTAGATTTTATTTTTTTTGTCAAATATCGACATTGTGCCACTTGATAATTGAATCGGTCAATACTATGCATCTATAACACATCATTTTTTTTTAAGACACAAGGTGTCCTCACCTCTTTTTTGAAGTGAGACTAATCCCTGCGAATACACGCAATCACCCACAACCACATGTATCGGGTAAAGCCAAGGAGGGGAATCAAACCCTCACTTATAGGGAGCAAACCTAGGGTGAAGACCATTCGCCCAAACCTCGTTGGGTATCTATAACACATCCTTATCGCCAACACATTGCAATAATATCCATATCACCATAAATTAGCATCATCATTATCATCTAAGCCTTATCCCAATTCTCAATTAATTGGGGTCAACTACATGAATCATGTTCCGCCATTCCACTCTATCAAAGGTCAGACCTTCCGTTAGACCATAGGTCAAGTCTTTTCTTACTACCTCCATCTAGGGGTGGCAATGGACTGGCCTAGCCCAACACTCGAGACCGATGGCCTAAGCCTAGCAAGGGCCTAGCACAACAAACCCATCCTGAGATCGAAAAATTTTAGTTGGGCCAGAGCCCGAGGCAACCTGACCCATCAGGATTTGAAAATTGATAACATACTTATTTCTCACTTAAATTTTCTTTATCTATATGTTGATCAAGTGGTCCAAAGATCCACAAAGAAATAAACATTTTGGAGGAATGAACCAACTGTTACATTCAAGATAGATAAGTGATGCAGACATAAGAGTGTACCAGCGTCACCATAAGAGAGCCCCAGGCCCTAGCCCAACCTAGCCCACACTTTATTTGGGTGATCACTACTTGGGCCTGGCCCGTGGGCCACTTTAAGGACCCCATGTGCATAAAGTATGCATCATGAAGGCCCCAAACTGGGAGGATGCACATGGGCTGCATTATTTGGAGTGCCAGGATAGTTTTTGAGAGTTTTGGTTGAGATCCGACCATTGGATCGCGTCCAATCACATGGTGGCCCACCATGTGATCAAGTCCTTTTTCAGTTTTTAGTGTCCATTTATGTTTTGTTATTTTTCTACACATTTTGGTTGGTTTGGAATTCTTAGTGGACCCCTAATTTGCTAGATTTTAAAAGGGGCATGTTGGTCATTTTACTTTTAATGTAAAAACTCTATTTAAGGGGGGAAAACGTCCAACTCTAGGGTAAGGAAGAGTACACGTTTGTTTTCTAAAGAGAAGCCTTTCTTTTTTCCATGCGACTTGGAAGAACCCTCCATGAGAATTGGAGCAAGGTGGTGAGATTCCATCTTTTTGTGGGCGTGCGACTCGCTCACGTGTTTATCTTCTGCAAGGTATGGTCTTTCCTTCTCCTTCTACTCCTTTAAAAACACCTCTTTGATCCTATCTAGCCTAAATCCTTCAATCCATTGCGCCCAATACCTCAACACCCTATGTCCCTGCCTCCCACATAAAACCTACCCTAAACCCTCTCCCAATTTCCTCCCATAACCCTCAATTCCAAAATTATAGATTTATCCCACCCTATATCCCACGTGATCTTCATCTCTCCATCTCCCCTAAACATAGTTTATGTGGTGAACGAGTATTGTAAATTCTATGTGTGTATGAATCTGCCCATGAGTATTTTGTTGATATTCTGTGCTAAGGGGTTGTTCTAACAACCTTGACATCCTATGAATTAATCTTTAAATGAATGTGTGCATGTGGGGATGATTTCTAATGAAATGACATGCATTTTTGTTTGCTGAAATTACTGTTTGGTGAACTGTTCTACTGAAATTATTGTTAAGTGGGCTTGGCCCATAACCCGTGTGCTTGGAATTGTCTTTTGAATAATCTCCTGTGAAACGTGACATCCACACATGTATCCTACATCAATAAGTTGCCTAAACTAAGATTGAAATGACATATTTGTGAAATATAACACGTGAACATAAGGTCAAGTCCAGTCGGGCCGGGTTGAACCAAGTTGGGTCAGGCTTAAATGACTTAGACCCAAACCCGACTCGAAAATTGCTCGAGCCATGCATGTGAGGCCCAAGCCTGACCCACTGGCCAATCTAGCAAGTCCAAGTTCGGACCAAAGCTGGGTTGAGCAAGCTACCCAACCCATTGCCACCCTTACCTCCATCCACGTCTAGAGTTGTACACGAGCCGAGCTAGCTCGAAAAGCTCGCAGCTCAACTTGGTTTAGCTCGAATGACCTTGGCCCGAAGGGGGGATTCGGGACACGCCGAGGCCTGTTTGACTCAGCTCATTAAAAAATAAATCGAGGTTGAGCAGCAGGTAGCTCGGCTCGGCTCGAAGCTCAACTCAGACCTCGACTCGGCTCGCTCTATAACACACACACACACACACACACACACACACACACACACACACACACACACACACACTGTGCATGTGGGTAATCTATGAAATTTTCACCCACGCAAATGATGCGCATGTCTTGCGCACCATTTGCACTCATTTGCCACGAATTGTTGGATTATACATATGTTTCTAAAATATTGGTGTTGAATGGATTACACTTTTGGATTTACTATTCTTTAAATTACATGTATCATTCATATCTTGTTTTTAAGCTTTTAGTTATTACTAAAGACAACTCAACTCGACTCGCCTCAACTTGATCCAAGCTCGACTCAACTCGAACCATCGGGCTGAGGCAAGCTAGTATGTTAAGCTCGAAGGCCGAGCCGAGTTGAACTCAAGCTAGGGTTAGAGTGGGGTCGAGCTAAGCTGATCTTGGGACAGCTCGGCTAGACTCGGCTTGATGTACAGCTCTATCCACGTCCTTTTAGGCCTTCCCCGTGCCCTTTTAAAGCCTTCAACCTAAACCAACTCACTCCTAACCACCATGATTCTTGGTCTCTATTGCGCATGACCGAACCATCCAAGTCTATTTTCCCTCATCTTATACCTATTGGTGCTACTTCCCTCTAATGCATTCATTTCTAAGTCCATCCTTCCTCATCTTGTCATTCATCCATCTCAACATTCTCATTTTCACCACTCATCATCATATGAACATGTTATTCCCTAACTGCCTAACATTTTGTCACATAAAGCATGGCACGTCTTATAGCTACTTATAAATCTGTCTATTCTCATGAATTGTTGACCCAAGGTAGCAAAAGTGGCCATTTAGGTAAACTTCTTGATCAACAATATTAACTAACTCCTCGTTGTAGTCTAACTAATTTTAAATCCTTTACATTCTAAAGCATCCCTCCATAAATCTAGCTTGTGTAAACCCTCCTCCTTGTCAATCAAAACTATGCCATCTGCAAACAACATACACCATGGGATCTCTTCCTACAAATGCCTCATTAACTCGTCCACAGCAATGTAAAAAAGGAATGAGCTCATTGTTGACCCCTAATACAAGCCTACAGTAATTGAGAACTCATTTGTCTCTCCACTAGCCAAACCAAACAATTTCAAGTTGGAAACAATCCTAATCACGCTCATGATTCAACTACTGATAAAAGAAAACATGCATAAACCTAGGACTCCAATAACTTGAAAAACAAGCCCAGCCAACAATGAATTCAATTTGCTGTGCAACAAATCAAACCAACAGTGATACTTATTTCGTTAAGGGAACTTGCTAACCAAGCTAAGATTAACATATTGTTATCGTAGCATTATCATGCCATAGTAGTAGTGCAATGTTTGAAATATCAGTATCGCATTACGTGTCGCACGCTTGGGATATAGAAACATATTGGTTATCGCATGGGATATATCGGTTATATCGTGTAATGTATCGTTATTGTTGGAAACATGGGGAAACATTGGAAAATTGGCCGAATGTTTCAATGAAAATTCGGTAATTGTTAAAAAAGATATCAATACATACTTATAAATCAAAACATTACAAAAAAAAAAAAAAAAACAAGTACACATAATAGGTTTTCTTTGTATGGGATCCTAATCTATACGTTGCCCAATTGAATTGATGCAAGCATATTCAAAGTTTATTCATATAATTTATAAATGTAAGAAGACATGTGTGGAAACACAAGCAATACATTCAAAAGCAAAAGAAAAATTACTAGATTAAGATACATACATGTTTGATTTTATGATTGGACACAGATTGCAACCAATTCGAGAGAAATTGGGAAATTTTGATTTTTTTTTTCAATTTTCCGCAACTCAGCCCATCTCCGCCGAATCTCAAAATCGAAGCTCCCAATCCATGATTTTTCATGATTCAGAACAATTTGACACTAATTTAAGATGATTTACAGGGGAAAAAAAAAAAGATAAACAATCGAAAATGCTCTGTGGATCGAACATGTGGGATATATCCCACTACTTGTGCGTTTCATATCACATAGGTGGGATACAAGAAATATCGTGGGATATATCGGCCGATATCGTCAATACTTAAAACCAATGTTCAAAATATCGGTATCACGCAATGTATCACACCCTTGGGATACAGATACGTATTGGTTATCACACGAGATATATCATTAGTATCGCGTAATTTACCGCGCATTTTGGGAAACATGGGGAAACATTGGGAAAATGGTTGAATTTTTCAATGAAACTTCAAGGATTATTAAAAAAAGACCTTAATACACACTTTTAAATCATAAAATCTAAAAAAAGAAGTGCACATAATAGGTTTCCTTTGTATTAGGTCCTAAGCTATGCGTTGTCCAATTGAACTAAGAAAACTATATTCAGTATCCACCCCATCCATCCGTTTTTCCATATCATTTTAGAACATTATCCAAAAAATGAAGCAAATCCAATAATCAGGTGGACCATACCATAGGAAACAGTGGTGATTGACTATTAATGGGCCACAAAAGTTTTGGATCAAGCTGATAATTGTTTTTTCTCTTCATTCAAACTTATGTGAAGTTATCAACATATTGGATGCCAAATAAAATATAGGGGAAAGTAAGGTGCACCCTAAGAAGTTTTTAATGGTACCATGTTCAAACACCATTGTTTCCTAGAGTATAGTCCACCTAATGATTGGATCTTCTTAATTCCTGGGATCACACTATAAGAATATCTAAAAAACGGATGGACGGAGTGGATATATAATACACGCATCAAGTTGGGCCCCACGATAGGGGTCATACGGTCTTGGGTGAGGCGCCGATGTCTCACCTAATCCGCTCCCTGCACCACACTAAAATACGCTCTTATCATACTGAGTAAACTCTGTTGGGCCCACCGTGAATGTACGTGGTTTATCCATGTCGTCCATCCGTTTTTCCAACTCATTTTAGGAGTTGAGCACAAATTTGAAACACATCCAAAAGCTCAAATGGACCATACTGCAAGAAACAGTAGGAATCAAGGTATCCCGTATCGGTATCGGTTGGCGTAATGGTGTCCTCCGATACCGATACCGATACGGGGGTGTAACGGCGATACGGGGGGCGTAACGGCCCGTAACGGTGCAATTTTTTTTTTTACCAAAAAAATATGAAAACATATGGATTAAATCCGGAATATTCTAAGCATTCCAAATATGCATTCATTTATAAATTGGAACATGTTTATGGTAGTGTAACAGTCAACTCTTTGGTGAGAACTTGTATCAGACTGTCTAATGAATTTATGAACCAGATAACTTGAATTTGACTACAAAATTCATGCATTTAATTTTATAAATATCTAATTTATATACTTAACAATTTGATATCGTTTCTCCCAATAGTTCTTTAAAAAAATGAAATTAAATTCAGGTAGATGGCATTGCCAATTTGGGGCTAACTTGGAGGACCAATCCATGCCCCAAATCAGCCTCAAATTCATGCAATTTATTGGCATTATCCCACTTATGAATTGGTGGACATTTATTGGATAGTGAATCATGAAAAAAAAAAAAAAAATCAAAAGGCTCTATTTTAAAAAATAAGCGTCCACAAATTAACAATTAAAACTATTCAAACAATTTGATTTTAACATTGTGAGTTAACAATTACAGTCCATAATTTAATTGGTAAATTTTAAGTTAATACATGTCTCGTGTACAATTTTTTAAGGGCCCGAATTAGGCAAGAACCGAATTGTGAAGTGTTGCACACGAGTGTCAAAGGTTTTTGGGCCCCACCTATGATGAATGTGTTATATCCACACCGTCCATTCATTTTGCCAAATAATTTTAGGGCATGAGCCCAAAAATGAGGTAGATCCAAAGCTCAGGGGACTGCAGCAAAAGAAACAACAATAATTAAACGTCCACCATTAAAAATTTATTGGGGGCTATAAAAGTTTTAAATCAAGCTGACATGTGTGTTTTCCCTTCATCCACATCAATGTGACCCAATTAATAGGTTAGATGAAAAATAAACATTACAGTGGACCCTAAGAACTTTTTAATGGTGAGCATTCCATAACCACTGTTTCCTATAGTGTGGTCCACCTAAGATTTGGATCTTACTAATTTTTTGGATCATGACCTAAAACGATATGGCAAAATGGATGGATGGCATGGATAAAATATATACATTATGGTGGGGCCACGTGGCACGTGTACAAAAGCGTGTTGGGTAACTCCAGAGAGTCTGATTTCTTTGAAAGCCTGGTGTACCTATGTGTATTGACGTCAGTAAGTCCTATGGGTCTGATCATGAGGTACGTGTTATATCTAATGACAAGATCGTCTTAAGGCTTGACACGAAAAATAATACAAATCTAATTATCAAGTGGACCACACTGCAAAAAGCAGTAGGGGATTGAACGTCTACCATTGAAACCCTTTTTGGGATCACAGAATTTTTGGATCAATATGAAATTTGTTTTTCCTCTTCATTCGGGTCTTTTTGAGCTTATGAACAGATTGGATGGAAAATAAACATTATGGTGGGCCTACGAATCGTTTAATGGTGAAAATCATCATCTCTGCTGCTATTTTTGGTGTGGTCCAGACAATCTTTGGATACGATTCATTTTTTGGGTAATGCTCTAAAATGATATTTAAAAATAGATGAACAGTGTAGATATAATAAATACATCACTGTGGAGCCCATGTAACTTTGATCTCCTTTGAACCGTTCGTACAACTCGGAGCTCGAGGAGTGTCAGCACTCGTCTTAGCATGACACGTACCTACAGCAGCTATACTAGTGTGTGGTACACCAGTCAATCTCACACATCATATTTAAATTTCCTATCCTGCATCAAAGTAGCTGTCCATGTGGACAGCTACGCACACCCATGCGTGCATGCATGTGGCCACAGGAAAGGGTGTACGGCTTAGGATTTTGGATGGGTTGGGTGTTTGGAGGATTGAGGAGAAGAAATAGAAAAAATAGATGGAGTTTAAGGTTTGAATAGGAAGAGAAAGATTGGGACTTACCTTTAAAAAAGAAGAAGAATGGATAAATGAGGATCAACCGTAAGGCTTTGCACGAGAAAAGAGAACAAAAGATTCCCCCCCCCCCCCCCCCCCCCTTTTTTTCTGTATAGTCTCAAAAAGTAAAATTTACTATAACAGCTCTAGTACTAAAAAATGTGCAAACTCAAAAATAATGAATCTAAATTATCAAATCCCAATCTAATGATCGCAATCCAACCGTCAAATGCTCCTTTAATAACAACCCCACATGCATCTTCCTAGAATAGGGTCTTCCAGATGCACGATCCATGCATGTGGGGTCTTCAAAGTGGCCCGTTGTGCCCCATATAGATGTCGTCCATCCATAACAAAACTGGAGCTATAGTCTGGGACCTCCTACTCTTCTAGTAGAGACCCTGTATGATGGTCTGATGTCCTCGTCAATCCTCCCTGCTGAGAAACATTCACCTCTAGCAAAGAAAAACTATGGAACCGCTCGAGAAGGTCAAGATCCAATCTCTGAAACTCTACCTCTATGATCCACGAGTTTTCTGATGTCGATCTGTCATTTTATTCGACAAGGAAGTTCTAGAATCCTCCTTGCATTGTGGAAACTACATGTTGATCCAACACATCCTCAATCTTATCTCTTCTCTCAGGTAAGGATGGTTGAGAAGGTAAAGAATGGAATAATGGGCCAAGAAAATGCCAAGGACTAGGGGACAAATCTATATTCGGGTCTATAGGAGGGCTAGTGGGTGCAATAACAGGTCCATCACAAGAAACCAAGTCATCTACGTTGAACGTGGACCTAATGCCCATGCTAGATGAGATGTCCACCACATATGCATTAGCACTCATTCTTTGCAAAATTTTATAGAGACCTGCGCTACAGGCATGCAACTTTTTAACGGCTACGTGGGGAAACCACTGTGGTCATATACGAACCGTGACATAGCCACCCACCTAAAAATCTCTAAACCTGCAGTGAGAATCAGCATGAATCTTATACTTATCATTACTTGCATTAATCCTTCTTTTGATCTCAGCGTGCAAATCGTTGATATGTTGTGCAAATGCAAATGCTAACTAAGATGGCCTATGTGAGATGGGCATGGGGATGAGATCTATTGGTTTCCTAAGTTTCTACCCATGCAAGACTTCAAATGGACTCATACATATGAACATATTCCCAAATTGTTGTATGCCAACTCGGCTACAGGTAAAACTGCATCCCGGGTCCTAGTATGGTCTCCCACAAAACAACGCAACAGGTTTCCTAAGCTCCTATTGACCACTTCTGTCTACCCATTAGTTTGAGGATGGTATGCCGACGAAAACTAAAGTCTCGTGGCCATCATATGCCAAAGTGTCTACCAAAAGTAACTCGTACAGCGTACATACCTTTCAGACATTATGGTCTTCAGCAAACCATGCAAGCGAACCACCTCCCCAAAGAAAATCTTGGCTACGTTGAAGGCATCCGACGTTTTCGAACACGGCAAAAAGTGGGCCATTTTAGAAAAACAGTCCACCACGACAAAAATGGAATCGTGCTTCTTGATAGTGTTGAGAAGCCCAAGCACGAAATCCATACTATTGTTCTACCATGGAGCATGAGGTACTGGCAAAGGCATATATAACCATGTATTCTGCCTTCGTTGTTTTGCCAATTGACAAGTCCTACATTGCCCAATAATTTGGCTACATCTCTCTTAAGACTTGGTCGATAAAATCTGTCCTCTACAAGGGTAATAGTCTTGTCCCTCATGAAATGACCAGCAACTCCTCCGAAATGAAGCTCCCAAGCAAGAAAATCCCGGAGAAAGGTATAGTGAATGCAAAGTTTATCACCTTTGAATAAAAAACCATCAACAATGACAAACCCACAATCATTCCTCGTCTAATCACCTAATAATGACGCATACACCTCTCCAAAATCTAGGCATGATGGATATTCTTTTTTAAACCGCTCAAACCCAGTGACCTCGATACTCATGGATTGGAGTGGCATCACCCTGCAGCTATGGGCATCGGCTAGTTTATTTTCAACCTCGGCCTTGTGCTTTAATACAAACAAATACTCCTGAAGAAATTGGACCCACTTGGCATGCCTTGGGTTTAATTTCTTTTGGGAGTTAAGATAGCACAAGGCCTCATGGTTAGAAAATAAGACAAATTCTTGCGGTAGAAGATAGTGACATCAATGGCGCAAAGACTGCACAACCGCATAGAATTCTTGTCATAGGTAGAATATTGTTGCTTTGCTTCATTCAATTTCTCACTAAAGTAAGCAACAAGGTGCCCTTCCTGAGTAAGAACTCCACCAATACCAACACCTGAAGCATCACACGCAACCTCGAAGACTTTAGAAAAGTCAGGAAGGCGCATGGCGGGAGCCTCTGTCATATTGCCCTTAATCTCTTTTAAAGCTCTTGAGGCCACCTTAGTCCATTTAAACACCCCTCTTTATACAATTTGTGAAAGGAGCTACAGTGGAACTAAACCCTCTAATGAACCGCCTATAGAAGATGGCTAAGCCGTGAACAAGATGTTCCATAACGGTAACAGTGGCCGTAACGGCCACCACCGTTACCTATACGATATAGGGCATAACAGCTATTACGGCCCCATAACGGCCGTTATGGTCTCTCTTTTTTATTTTTTTATTTATTGAAAAAACTCCCGAAAAACCTGTATCTACCCCATGGTGTTAATTAAAAAGTATGAAAAACCTATATGTCCCATACTAGACCATTACGGGGCTATTATGGCCTTTATAGGGGATGTAATGTGTCGTTAACGGCAATTACGGGTCAATTTTTTTCCATAACGGTTGTGCGACCCCGTAACGTGCAATGGTTGACACCGATACCTTTACGTAACGGCCTTTACGGCACACCATGGCCATGAAAGTTGGGCACCTCATGAATGTTAGGCCAACTCACTATGGCCCTAACTTTCTCGGGGTCCGCAGATATGGCCCTCAGGCGACGCAACAAACCCTACGAAGATGACTTTATCTGACATGAACGTACACTTCATGTTCGCAAATAACTTCTCTACTTGAAGGAACCCACAAATATGCCTCAAGTGGTGGAGATGTTGTTCCTTAGCGGAATTATAAATAAGAATGTCATCAAAGTATACCACTAGGAACTTCCCAATAAAGGGTCTCAACACCTAGGTCATCACCTTAATAAACGTACTCGGAACATAAGTCAAACCAAAAAGCCTGACCAACCACTCGTATAGCCTATCCTTTGTCTTAAAAGCAGTCTTCCATTCATCTCCTGAGAGAATACGTATTTGGTGGGACCCACTCTTGAGGTCGATCTTTGAAAAGATTGTGGCTTCGGCCATCATATTTAACATGTCGTCAAGACGCGGTTTGGAAAACCAATATTTGATTGTGATCTTATGGATGACGCGATTGTCCACACATATGCACCACGTGACATCTTTCTTAGGCGTGAGAAGGGCGGGCACAGTGCATGGACTCGTACTATCCTGGATGAATCCTTTTCTAAGGAGTTCGTCTACTTGCTTTTTCGACTCTACATGCCTTATAGGATTCATTCGATAGCAAGGAAGTTTCGATAGAGTTAACCCAGGGACCAAATCTATGGCATGTGGTGTGTCCCTCATGGGTGGAAGCTTGTCCGGCAAATCATCAAGAAAAAAATCTTCAAAACTCCTCGAAAACCAAACTCACCTCACGTGGCATCCTTGCACTAACCTGGGGTGTAACCTCTCTAGCTACGAGGGCATAAACCGCCGAATCCGCCTTAGTCTCTTTCTCAAACTCTCTAGCATTTATAATATGTAGCAACTTAGGGTGGGATTTCCTCAAAACTTTAGGATCACTTTTCTTAACGTCCTCCTCCTTTTTCGTGACGCTCTTGGGTGAAAGAGGGTCCAACTTGATCTTTTTGCCACCATGTATGAATGAACAAGTACTCGAACAACTGAATATTATCACATCCAATGTTTTAAATATCAACGATATTGGCCAATATATCCCACCTATGCGATACGAAATGCACAGGAAGTGCCGATATATTCCACATGTTCAATTCGGTGAGCATTTTCAATACCCCCCCGCCTCTTTTCTAAAATTATGTTACATCAGTGTCAAATGATTACAAATCCATTGGTTCTTCATGTTTTGCATGAAAAATCATGGAGTTGGAGCTTTGATTTGGATATCCATTGGTTCTTTATGTTCTCTCTGTTTTTTTTTTTTCGAAAATTTCCTTCAACCAGCTGTCAATTGAGACTAATTTTGAAGTATTTAGGAGCATTTGATGAAATGATCATCACATACATCCTAATTTCGAAATTTCAGTGTAGTTGGTCCGATTTGAGAAAATTTGGAGAAATTTCAAAAGTTCCCCAATTTCTCCCAAATTGCTTGCAATATTGCACTCTAAACATGAAATCAAGCATGTATGAGGGTTGATCTACTGATTTGTTAAGTCCTTGTCTATTTTTAGAAAATAAAAATCATTTTTTAATTAAAAATTTATTATTAAATTTTTTTTCAAAATTTCCCTTTAACTAGCAGTGGATTAAGACTAGTCTCTAAGTATTTAGGAGTGTTTGATGAAATGATCATCACATACACTCCAAATGCTATGCATTCAATTTGAATATAATTGTATTAGTTCAGTCAGACAATGCATAGCTTAGGACCCTAAACAAAGGAAACTTATTATGTGCACTTCTTTTTTGAAATATTATGATTTAAAAGTGTGTATTAAGGTCTTTTTTATCAATCTATGAAGTTTCATAAAAAAAAAAATCAACCATTTTCCCAATGTTTCTCCATGTTACCCAAGAAGTGTAATAAATTACCCGAAACAAATGATATATCCCGTGTGATAACCGATACATATTTGTATCCTAAAGACGCCATATGTAACGCGATACCGATATTTTGAATACTAGTCACATCACAATCAAACAGCTAGAGCCTACCCAAGATGATATGGCCTACGTCCATAGGTAACACATCACACCAAAGCCTGTCCTAATAAGATCCAAACTCAATAGGAACCTGACACTGCTAGGAAACCAGAAGCAACGTCTTTTCTACCTAAAAAACTCTATAGGGCTCATGATGGGGACTAGCTTTCAACCCCAAGCGATCCGGGGTGCTAGCGAAGATAACATTTGAACAAATTCCACTATCTATGATCACTTTGCAATTTTTCTCTCCACACTTGGCATAAGTATAGAAATTGTATTCATGCGCTAATCATCATTACCCTTAACCTATGCTAAGGCACATCTGATAACTACAAGTGGCACGACCTCAAATTCCTTTTCTTCATTGCTAGAACCTCCGATGGGCTCGTGCACTTTCTCATCATGCTCGCCTTTGCTCTTCATCATCTGCCTCTCCAATAACAAGTGCCTTACTGATGCAGGACATGAAAACCGTGCTCTTTTGTGGGGCAATGGTGTGCAAAGTGATCGTATCAACTTCCACTATCTATGATCACTTTGCAATTTTTCTCTCCACACTTGGCATAAGTATAAAAAGTTGTACTCATGCGCCAATCATCATTACCCTTAGCCTATGTTATGGCACATCTGACAACTGCAAGTGGCACGACCTCAAATTCCTCCACTTCTTCATCACTAGCACCTCCGACAGGCCCGTACACTTCATCTTCATACTCGCCTTGTTCTTCATTATCCGCATCTCCAATAACAAGTGCCTTACCACTCTCTTTTGTGGGGCAATGGTGCACAAAGTGGTCATATCCTTGGCACTTGAAACATTGGGTCTGCTATTGGTCGTAGTACTAGTACTAGCTACCCCTTTTCCTTTGACATCTCTAATTCTAGGTTGCGTACCAGTGAGGGCCTTGGTTTGATTACTAATACCTAGCCTGGCTCCGTGAGGAGTGGGCCTGGTATTCGTATCAAGCCACCTCATGAAATGGGGTTTAACATACTACTTCAGTTCTTGCACCATCCGATAGGCATGCTCTAAGGTGCTTACATTGTAAGGAATAAGCTCACGTTGAAGCTTAGATCAGAGGCCCATCCTAAATCGAAATAAGGTCATGGATGGGTCCTCGACATTACATTGCATCATATACTTGTCAAACTTAGCGATGTAGTCCGTCACAGGCATTGTTCCTTGCCTTAGGGATTGCCACTGATCCAAGAGCTTCTGCTAGTAGGAAAGCGGAATGTACTTTTCCCTCGGGAGCTCTTTCATCTAGACCCAATGTACAACTAGCTCTTCTTAACGCCTTCCCATGGTGTGCTTCACGTTACTCCAAAATAGTTTCTCTTGACCCACTAACTTCATCTTAGCGAATCTGACCCGTCATTGGTCAGACATGTCATACCACTCGAAGAAGTGGTCCATGTCTACTAGCCAGTCCAGAAAAACTTTGCGGTCCAAGCAACAATTAAAACTAAGCGTGTCAACCTTAACACTCTTCATCACTCTATCCTCACGATCATAGTGATCTTAGAACTCTTTGCAATGTGGTTGAGCACACACCCCTCCACGGCCTACTCCCTAACCTTGGTACCTCACATGTTCCCTATCATGCCCACCTTCAATTGGTTCCTCAGCTTGAGAATAGGGATCTTCCCCAATGTTGGGGTTAGCTGTACGAGACGCTTCCAACTGAGCTATGCATTGGGTGCTAGCAATTACCTAGGTAGCAGTGTGATGTAGAGCGCATCACGGACACTTTCATGTCCAAGATGGATCAGAAAAGGCCCGATCAGAGGCAGAAGTCATCAAGACCGTCAAAACCTTAAAACAAGCATATCTCGCAAACCGAAATGAGTTACTCGACGTACCATATATGATTTTGGGGTAGGACGAGCTACTTTAGCAAACCAACCTGGCTTTGCCAAGTTACCCAAGCCAAATTTACGAGATTCCATCATATCGACGGCCAAATTCCATGATTAATTCCATTTTTACTATAAATAGTAAGTTTTTGTTTGATTATTACATTTCATCCGTTGGGCTTTAGGAGTTGCGCCCAACATGAAAAGTGTTTAGAAAAAATAGGAGAATAACGTGGTTAAGCCACATAAGACACTACAAATAGAAAATTTACTATTCATAGTAAGTTACGAATTTTAGGGAGTTTTAGTTATAGTTTAATTCTTAAACTTCTTCCTAGTCTTGGTATCCCTATTTAAAGGGTTGTAGACTCATTTATTTCATCTATCAATCAATCAATCAACAAGTTTCTTTCATATATTTTAAAATTATTTCTATTTCTTTTCCTCGTAGATTCGAGAAGTCTCGATGAGGAGTCCAGAGAAGCTTCGTGGATTCATAGTAGTTATCCTTGAGGAAGACGGTGATCGACCACATCAAATTCATCCCTGCGTCACAGTGATCCGCTAGTTTTCTCAATATTTGTGAGGCGCTGGTTGATATTTTCAATAGCCTCGAAAAATTGTTCTGTGTTCTTCGTGGGGAATAGACCAGAACCACAAGCCATGCGAGTGTGCATACACCAAGAACTCTACTAGACACAACCATAAGGACTACTAGACAGATGGGGATTGTGATGACAAGAAATAACTCCTATGTCTAGATGCCACAATATGATGCACCTACACTCTATGTATGATGATTTTAAATGCTCTAACCGAATGGACAGCCTTGGGACACTTCTAATAATGCAAAAACTGAAAATCCAGCAACAAGGAACTTTAAAAGTCACCAAATCTGGAAATTCCAGCAATATGGGAGTTGTAAAGTACGAAGTCAGAAAATTCAGCAATCTACCTAGGGTCTATATGCTCCATTATGAACTAGGGAACTAGATGGGACACTACCTATGTTAGACCTAGGATCTGATACCAAAATTGATGCAGGATGAAGGTTGTCTAAGCTAAAGTGATAAATGAGATCAATTTCCATATTACTACATTAAATCAAACATTAAAAAACATGTACTCTACCACAAATCAAAAAAAAAAAAAAAATCAGATTTAACTAACTAGGTTCTAACCAAAGTTATCATCCCACCATCCATAATCAATATAAAACTTTGAAAGAATGTTCCCTAAGAGATGTGGGAATCCCGTTCTAGCATAGGATAGTCCCAACACTCAACTAGATTGATGATTTCAAGTATTGGACACAATTTGGGGCCATGGGTTCAAAATAAGAAACCTGGGGTTAGGGTTTAGGGAAAGATTAGGATTAGGGTTTCCAAGAGGGATGGAATAGGGAATTAGGGTTAAGGTTTTATAGGAGAAACAAAGCAAAAACAAAGGGGAAGTGGTTGTCCACATGGACAGCCTTGCACGACTGTGCATCCATGTGCGTGGCCATTAGAAAGGGTGCACGGATTAGGGTGTTGGATGGGTTGGCTGTTTGGAGGATTGAGGAAAAGAAATGATGAAGAAATAGAGAAAAAAGATGGGGTTTAAGGTTTGAATAGGAAGAGAATGAAAAGAGAGAAAGATTGGTACTTACCTTTGAAGAAAAACAAAAAAGGATAAACGAGGATCACCCCCGAGGCTTCGCACCTCCTCTCCAATCCCTAGAGAATCTAAATTTTCACCTACAAATCTCATGCAAGGAGGAGAAAAGAGAACAAAATAGTTTTTTTCCACCCAATATGTGTCTTCATCGCTTTGCATGCCTCAGAAACACCAAATGATCGAGAGGTCTCACATGTAGTAACTTTTTTTACAAGGAGTCATCTCGTAGGAGTCTCGCTACTCCTCTCCATTTCTCATCTCCCAATAGGACTGCACTCCATTGAGATCAATGACACATATGCATGCAACGACACATCCCAATCAATGCCCTACCTATCAAATTAACATGTATCTACCATGCTTAGGCACACGTCCACCCCATGTGAATACCCTCTTCCCAACACCTCTCCTTTTCTTTGACAATTATTCAAACCAGCAGTAGGTGTATTAGGGCTGGAAGAAAACCTATCCCTCCAATCGAATGGGTGCCAGGTGGCCATCATAGGTGACATGGCCCTCAAACAAGTGGGCTGCCTCTTCACGTCAGCACTCTCCTTCTTCACCTCTCCTGCGTCTATAATCGCTACCTCCTTCCACCGCCTTCCATGAAAACTGACATCAGTAGCTGAGATTACCACCGGCACAGAAGATGAAACCATCCATTCCTCAACATCATCTCCCTCCTCTCTAATCTTCGCATCATAAGTTCTACCTTCTACCATTGGAGGGATTATTGTTTAGAAGATAACGATGTCGTCAAAAAGGATCTCCACCATACTCACCTCTAAATCTTCTGTTGACTTTGGATCAACCTCCAAAACGAAGCCGATGCATGATCCTATGGAGAAAGTCTCCACATCGAAGCATGAAGAGGGACTCCCCGTATCTTGAACCAAGGAGATCTCCCTGATCAAGCCATGGCATCACTCCACCGGAAAAGACTCAGCATAACTCCCTCCAATCATGCCCATCCTACCAATAAGATTCTATCTGCATCCCTCTCCTACAACAACATGATGAGGATTGAGCACTGGTCTAGCCTTTTTTATCCCAGTGGGATAAGAGCCTTCCAATTCTCAGATGCCCACTGCCTCACCTCCTCCAGGCAAAACCCGTTGAAGTCCACCTTCCCTACAAGGGTATGCATTGAGAAGATATCTCATGGAAGGATGCCAGAATACTGCTTATCAACACCCTCGTTTTTCCTTTGAGCAAATCTTTCCAAACCCCTCAGTTGCATGATGTTCCCCCTCTATGAACCTCTTTACACAAACTTTTCCCCTCCACCTAACTCTCATTGGGATTCAGATTCTTGGATTCCACCAGTCTTCTTAGCCACAGTTTGTTTATTCAAATCTCCTGGAACACCTCATCTATTTGATAACCCCATTTTCTACCACCCCATCTCTTGCAATATTCAATGTAAGATGCCACCCACCTATCCTCCTCCCAGGTAAGATTTCAACTAACTTCTCTGCCTCATCTTGTTAAAGAAACATCAGTACATCATGATACGAATCTTATAAACTTCCCATTTTCTCTGTCTCTAGGTACAAAAGTCTCTGCGATTTTTCCAAACTCTTCACATAGATGGTACGCATCCTTCACAGACCACTCATGATCTAAACATGCTGGAAAGGGCCCTTTCTCCCCTTACCAAACCCTCCTTCATAGGGATCCAATCTATACGACCCATTGGACTAGTGATGCAGCTTCAGAGTCTGCACATCCAATCATCAGATTACACCAATCCTAAAGATTATCTGATGAAAAAAGGTGTAATCACCGTACTCCTCTTGCTGCTTTAGGGTGTTCTGGATATAAATTTGAATTCAATTCCAAAAGTCAACCCAATTAAGAACTGATGGAATTGGAGTTGCCCTCCTTGGAATCAATTGTGTAGGATTAGACTCCAAATTGCAATTATGTTACTTTCAAGTTGGACTGAAAAATGAATGTAATCATTCTGAATAATAGATATTTCCTCTTCTTTAAACCCAATGTTCATGATTTAATTCTCTTGTGCATCCAAATGCAGCCTTGTAATTTTAACTGTTTTTTTTAAGAGAGAGAGAGAGAGAGAGAGAGAGAGAGAGAAAGAGAGAGAGAGTGAGAGAGAGAGGACAAAAAAGAAAGAAAAATGCAATCTTAAAATTGACAACCACCATCCAATCCTTCACACAACCCGACGGCATGAATACAATTCCAGAAAGAATTGCCCGCATGAAAGTGGCCAAATTGCAATAAAACCACAGAAATTCCAACTCTCAAAAGAAGTTCCTACTGACAAAGAGAGAGAGAAAGAAAGAGAGAGAGAGAGAGAGAGAGAGAGAGAGACCCATTTCGGGAGGGAAAAAAACAGAAAAGAAAGTATATTAATCCATGCACAGATCAGGGATTCCACAAAAGAACAATGAGAAGCTGGGGGGTTATGTCGCAAATACCGCAGATTTTGATGGGGGCTTCGAGCTCGAGGAGATTAGGCTGCATCATGAAAATGTCCTTGGAGACGACGCAGAGCTGCCGGATCTCCGACTCCGACAGCTGCACCTGCTTCCCTGGTTTGCTCCCCCTCACTTCCAGAAGCCGGTTTATGATGTCGTCCAATACAGCAGAATCCATCTCTCTCTCTCTCTCTCTCTCTCTCTCTCTCTCTCTCTCTCTCTCTCTCTCTCTCTCTGTTTATATGAAGGGGAGAGGAGAGAGGAGACGATCTTCTTCGGTTTTCTTCTACCTCTGCTGCTTTTTTGCTTTGGATTTGCCTTTTATTGCACCCTCTCTGAGAGAGAGCTTTTGAAACATTCTTCTTCTTCTCTCTCTCTCTTTATTCTTGTGGCGATCGCAGATTTAAAGAAAGAGAAAGGAGATTCTTTTTTCCTTTTGAGTGAGGGGGAGAGAGGGGATGGGGGCGAAGTGGCTGACCTAAGAGACAGCGTGAAGGGGGGGGTGCGCACTGCGCACACGCGGCTGCCGCGGCGCTCCTTACTGGTGGGCTTCGATTCGAAGAGAAAAAAGTAGATCTACTTTGATGCTCGTGCAGAGTATGATGAATGATACGCAGTCACTTACAAAATGTTAAATATTGTATATATCGCATAAAAGAAATTCAAAATAGACTGTCCAAACTGTGGGTAAAATCTTCTATTCATCACGAACCAAAAATTACCTTTATTTAATTATCCAATTATTAGATTGACGGGCATTTATTAGACGGTCAAAAATGAAAACATCTGGCATTCTTCTTTCAAAAAAGTAGCAGCCAAGAATCACAGGTGAAGATTTTTTGAATGATCTGATTTTCAGATTGTCACTTAAATACAGTAGGTTACACAATTTAATTGATTTAATTTGAGTCAATTTACTCCACGTGTTCCGTTTCCAAGATCCTGTATATCAAGCATCACAGTCATCTAGAGCATTATAGAACTCTTCTCGAAAAAACTGTACTCTGTTATACTGTAGCTGTTGACGAGCAGGCGGCACTGAACTACAGACGTGGCATAAAAGTAGATTGAATGAAATAGCTGAAATGGTGAGACACTTTAAATGGATCAAGAACGAAAAACTGCATAACTTAATTATGTAAAACTAATAAATCAGAGAACATTTGTTGAATGGCTGACATGAGATATGGCCGAATAATGGAATAAGTGTTCTTGAGTCAGAGGTTGGGATCTTTCTGCCGGCTTTTTTTTTTTTTGGGTACCGTGACTTGTCTAACAGTGGGGCCCACAATTTGGTTTTACATGGACTTGGATTGCATAGTGTAGAACACACTGCAGACATTAACAATGCAAATGAGTGGCAAAACTCTGCAAGCCCTGCCATGATGTATGATATATGTGTTTTATCAATGTTGTTTATTCATTTTTTCAAATCATTTTAGAGATGATGCAAAGCTTAAGTAGGCCACACCACAACATGTGACGAGGATAATGATAACTGCGATTGAAACCCTCCTAGACTACCACGGTGGTTATTTGCCATCCCACCTTTTCATAAGGTCACGCGCACGACACTAGATGAAAGTAGAATACAAATATCAGCTTGATCAAACTCTTGTGGTCTTTGGAAGGTTTTCAATGGTACTTATTCAATTCTTATTATTTTTTGCAATGTGGTTCACTTAAGCTTGAGATGTACCTTATGTTTAGATTCATGCCTTAAAATAAATTTAAAAATTGAATGAATGGAGTGAATAAAAGACATATATCATAGTTAGGTCCACAATTTTTTCACTTTAGACCATATGCAATTCCAGTCCATTTTACGCATGTCACGTGTGCAACATTCATCCCTCTCCTAATGCTTTCCTTGATGTGGGCCCACCTTGGTTCATGTATTGTATATCCACATCATCTATCCCTTTTGCTGGCTCATTACAGCTCAAAAATAGAATAAACTTACATAAAAGGACCACAGCACAAGGAGGATTAGAAACATCTTATTGCCCATGAAAGTTTCTAATCCACTTTATATTTATTTGTTTTTACTTTATTCATAATCATGTGACTTTACTGGCAAATTGGATGGCAAAAAACATTCGGTTGGCATTATGGTGGGCCTAGGATATTTTTAATGGTGTACATTCAATCACTACTTTTTTTTTCTGATGGTGTGGTCCACCTTAGATTTTGATTTACTTTATTTTTTATTTCATACAATGAATAACATGGATGCACAATATTTACACCAAGGAGAGCACCACGGTCCAACTGAGAGGAATCCGCTACTCAGCCATTGGCCAGTGGTCTATGCTCTGCAGGCCCTGCCATGATGCTATGTGTTTCATCAATGTTGTACACTCATTCTTCCATATCATTTTATAGTATGAGCTCATAAATGAGCTCATTTCATCAAGTAGACCGCATGATATTGATTGAACACCCACCATTAAAACCATTTTGATGGCCACTAGAGTTTTGGATCAGGCTGATATATATTTTTTCCCCATTCATACGGTGCTAGGTGGTGGCAGAGCCATACCTAATCTGATCCTCCTACATGAATGGACGTCTATTGCCAAAGGCTTTCCCATTAAGAACTTGTAATGTGAAAGTAGGTGGGCCATCTTGCTGTTTGTGAGAAATCCACCAATTTATCTATTTTGTTTTTTTCAAATTATAAAGACATTGGAATAAAAATGAGTCAGATGCCAAACTCAGGCTGCCCGAATGTCAAAAAAAAGTTAGTAGATAAATGCATTGCATTGAAATTGTTTATGGTTCATGTGTTATTTATGTGGCATTTATAACATTTTCAAAATCATTCCTACTGGAATGAACTAAAAAGAATATATATATATATATATATATATATATATATATATATATATATATATATATATATATATATATATATATATATATATATATTAATCTGACCCAAAACTTCGGTAGCCATTTGTGGCCTTGCAAATGTTTCAATGGTTCAGTCCTCATTGTTTATGAAATAATGCTACAAGTTGGCGCGACTAGCGGTTTGGAAGGTGAATCGCGGCGCACCTGAAAGTGGGGCAGATGGGGAACATGCCTGGCCGCTGAATCAAGCATATACAATCATCGTTCAATCAAAATTGGATGCTAAAATGGACGGTTAAAAACGAATTCCCGACTACATATATTAATCACATTTGTGGCCCACCTGACAGCCAAACTGCCCTAGTTTTTCTGACAGGGTAACTTCACATTGGGGGTTACATTGTAGATGGTTGGGATCTCGCACACGAATGGATGCTTGCTGCTGTTCACGTCTTCAGTCCTCCTCATGAAGATGTAATCCAAACCGTTGAGATGACAAATCCCGACTTGATACGGAACCATTGATCGGACCGCTCCGATTTCCCTGTCACGAATGTCTTGGTCACCCACCGTCATCACAGATCCCAATCCAATTCTACTTATCAGAATTTGCAGTGTACCGTGGTTTATGCACGCACTCCATCCGTTTTTTCATGTCATATTAGGGATTGATCTTAAATTGGAGCATATCCAAAGCCCAAGGGAACCATGCCACGGGAAAAAGTGAAAGTATCGATTTTCACTGATGAGAGATTTCTAAGGTTTATAGTGGTGTTTATTTTTCATCCAATCTATACACAGGATCATATAGACATGAATGAAGGATAAAAAAAAAACAAATATAACTTGATCTAAAACTTATATAGCTGCTCTTAGGAACTTTGTAATGGTAGATGTTTAATTCACACAGTTTCATGTGGTGTGTTCCGTTTGAGCTTTGGATATCTTTTATTTTTGGGATAAAACCTTAAAATTATCTATTAAAATAGATGAACAGAACTGATGAAATGCATGAATGACTGTATATCCCACAGAGTTACTCAGTACGCAATCTGGTTCCTACTTATCAACGATTGATGGTCCCTGTCTGTGCAAAATCTCACAGGTGGACTCCGCTCATCAGACGGGCCAATGTCTAGTGATCCAGACCATTAATCCAGTAGGCCTTCCCATGGATAGAAATTGCATCTGAAAATCCCTACCATAAATAGGTGGGTCTTGGGTTACTGATGTGGGAAATAGAATGATGGCGTGGATGGCCCAGCACGCATATAAATCATGGTGTGATATGTAATCTTGCAGCTAATAGCCGCCTTTACAATTATAACACCAGCTATAATGGTAATAGCGACCCATCCTTGAAACCCACTGATGCGGCCAGAAGGATTGGATTCCCTTACAAAACTTTCTTAACTTCACCTTCACTTTCGAATTTTACGCGTCTTCCTCCATATACGTGTGATACTTACAAGCTAAAGCTAAAGCCATGATACTCGGGGTGTCATGGTCGGTATGGAGGTGACATGGTCGGTATGGAGGTGAGAGGAGATTATACAATTTTCATGCGAGTAAATCAATTTTAACCGTTCAAACCGTCAAATCTACTTAAGATGGAATAGAGTGTAAATTTAAAGTAGATTAGTGAACACCTTGCTGCTCGGTTGGAACGTTTAGGTTACTTTATATAAGCTATTTATATCTTAAGTAATTTGTCTTTAGTTTTACTTATTAAGATAATGCGTATGTTTTTGTAAACAAGATATTTATGTTGCATAAATAGTATATTTAACCACTAAAAAGTAAAAAAGTACGTTTAGTTTCCAACATCATATAAGTATTTGTCATTTAATTTTGCCTAGTCACTTATTCACCATCCATTTGGAGGAAAGGGGGGGGGGGGGGGGGGGAGGCAACTTTTTATTTAGACCATTTATATTGTTGGACCCACTTTGGCCTTGTTTTCAATTTGAATTGTCCATCACACGAGGCCTGCCTTCAACATGGACTAACCATCTTGCAAAGCCCACCTTTAATGTGGCCTACCCATCATGCAAGGCCCACCTCAAATGTAGGTCATTACCTTCAGGCCAAACATTGGATCTAAGTCGTCCATCATACGGGCCCAACTTTAATGTGGTTCACCCGTACTATGGACCTGACTTGGATATGGATTATTCATCATTAAGGGTTGACCTTTAATGTAAATTGTCCTCATGTGGGGCCCACCTTGATATTGGTCATCTCTTGTGCAGGGCCCACTATCGATGTTATTGTCCATCATGTGGAGGTTACCTTCAATATACATTGCCCATCATGTGGAGCCCACATTTGATGTGGATAGTCCATCGTGTGTGCCCTACCTTCGATGTGGGCCGACTATGATGTGGGGCCCCCCTTAGATGTGGGTCATTCATCAGTATGAGCCGACCTTTGATGTGAACCATACATTATGTGAGGCCCACCTTCAATGTCCAACACCCTTCTAGTAAAGCCCACCTTGGATGCGGACTATATATACTATGTGAGGCCCACATTCAATGTCCAACACCCTTCATGTGAAGCCCACCTTTGATGAAGACTATCTATCATGTGGGCGCCACATTCATTGTGGGTTGTTCATCATGTGAGCCCCATTTGATGTGGCTCATTCATCATTATGGGCCGACCTTTGATGTGGACCAAGGCTCACCTTAACATGGGTCACCCCTGTGTGGAGCCCACCTTCAATGTCCATTGCCCATCTTGTGGAGCTTAACTTCGATTCAAACCATCCATCATGTGGACCCCACCTTCATTGTGGTTCGCCTATCATCTAGGTTTACCTTAGATGTGGGACATTCATCATTAGGGCCAACCTTTGATGCGGACTACCGTTGTGTGGGGCCTACCCTGACGTGGGTCATTCATCACATGGACCCATCATTAATGTTAATTGTTCATCGTATGGTGCCCACCTTCAATGTTCATTGCCCATCATGTGGAGCCTACATCCCACCTTCAATGTAGGGTCATTCAATATGTGGGGCCACTCATCATTAGAACCAACCTTCGATGTGGACAACCCATTATGTGGAGCCCACCTTGATGTGGCCATCCGTCATGTGCCCAAAGCTATGTTTGGGCAAGCAGGGAGCGTTAAGCTATGTTCGTGTGGGCAAGGAACTCGCAGTCATCTATGTGTGGGCAGTGCATGGTTGTATTTATGCAATATGATGGCAAAAGTAACATCGAGCATGGATCTGTGCTCCATCGGGATGTTGATGGCGTGTGTTATCTAAGTAACTTGGTGGGGTCGTCGCATAAGCCCATTAACATATATGAGTGAGTGGGCATCTCTTCTCCCTAGTTTATGAGCGGGCATAAAGGAAGAGAGAATACTTACAGAAGGTCTTTAAAAAGGTTTCTTTTGAATTCTTGAAATGGATACCCCTAAAGGGTATTTATTAGATTTGAAGCAATTTGCCTCATGCGGGGTCTCAATAGCACTGATGTGGGGTCTCAATAGCACTAATGTCAAAGTGTCACCACCGGGTAACTCCAATGTTACATTACCATAGGTCCGCGATGGCCCTAGAGGTTGGGGTGCTGCTGCCGAGCCAGTATTAAGCTATTGTCGGGCTACAGTGGTGCTGATGTTAGGCTGTGGCGGCACTGTATTACTGCCAATTGTAGTGGCATCGCGTAGGGGCACCACTGAGCCAATACCACGATGTGCGCTATCGGGAGGTTATGACAGTGTAATGTCAAGGTGCCGTCAGGACACCTTAGCACTGGGTCGTCATGGCCCCATGGCACCGACCCATTATGGTGTTGTGGTTTCATGGGCTGAGTCGAAGTGACGTTGGGCATGCGAAATAAGTGGTAGGAGTACATACGGTTTGGTTCAGTACGATTCTGGGGTGAAACCAGAACCAAACCATTCCTAACGGTTCTAAGAAAAATGAAACCAGAACTGGACCATTTACACCCTAGAACCGAACCGAAACCAAACCATAAAAATCGGTTCAGTTCTATGGTTCTGGGCGTTTTATAATATAGCCCAATTGTATGTTTTTTTTAATAATTCAACCCATGTCCATTTATGTTGTGATTCATTTGATGAATGGCATAGATATTGTGTAAGGTATACAAAAAGAGATTTACGGAAACAATTAAATGGTGCATTGTAAACTATAAATCATGAGTCAAATAGACAAGTAAAATATATTGTAAGCTCATAAAATAGTTTTAAGACAAGTCCAGTTAAGCACGATAATATACATTGCAAAAATATAAAATATATTGTAACATCATAGTTTAATAGCAGACTAACAATATGTTGCAAAATGTACACTCGATATGAAAGTTTGCAAATAGAAGTTAGGGCTGTAAAAATATAATAATTTATTAAAATCAATAAGAACAAAATATCTAAAAGTAAATTATATGACAAATCAAATTGATTAAATAAAAATTTACTTGATTTAAGAGCTTAAATTTTAGTCATATTTTTTTCGATTTCAACTGGGAGGGGTGAAGCATGTAACCATTCTTTGCACAAATTAAGCATTCTACAAGCTTAGAGGTAAGAGAACTATGAAATTGATATAAGACACAATCTTTAGTACTAAAAGCAGATTCAGAAGCAACAGTAGATATAAGAACGACTAAAATATCATCTGTAACTTGAGAAAAAACTTTATACTTTAAACTATTCACCTTTCACCAACTCAAATTTTCAAAGTTTGAATCATACTTTTCATGAGATTCCTCTAAATATTTATTGTAACATCCTTAATTTTCATAATCAGAGTTCGTACTCGTGACCGAGAAAATCAGGTGTTAATGATGTATAAATTGGATGCTTTAAAGAATCATACTATATTTTATTTTATTTTTTTAATTTGAATCATATCCCGATACATTCATGAAGGTAACATTCACAAGAATAAAATCAACTGTATTGATTATCTCATTAAAATAAAAGAATAATCAAATGTCATCATAATGGTAGGTTTATTACAACATTAGAGTTCATAGCGGAAGTATAAAACTAATTTATAAAACTATTTTCTCATTCTTTCAGTGTAATCTTTTATATGGAAGCACAATCCTCTAAGTCTTCAATCTGTACGTCACTTGATAATCTGTACGGTTGGGAGAGGGTCAATGCCCTTCTCATAATGATGGTTATCCTTTGAGATTAACAATAATTCAAGAGATTCATAAAAAGTAAAATAATGGTATTGATACGTCTCGTACTCCACTAATACATGAGATATTAGTATGCGCAAACAAGTTACATGAGATGCATGCCTAGCATAGTATGTGTGACTCATTATACATAATAATCATCACAATATGGAATATAATTTATAAAAAATCTGACTTGACCCGCACCCCGTAACTACAGATATTCGTCAGCTGGCCAATGTTAATGTGGATTTATATGAACGTTTCAAGGCAACACAACACGCGGTTAGGAGATTTACGTAACATGATGTGTTCATGGAGCGACTATTTACGACATCCAATCCCGAAAAGTTGATGTAACATGTATGCCGATTTCGATACATTGATTGTGTACCACACCAACCAACCCACATAATTACATGCCGACGAAGAGGGTCGCTACCCGTAACGCATTACGTCCATGATAAGATAATTGACTCACTAGTCGTGATACCTCTTACCACATCACTAGCACTTATAAAGAATATAGCTGAATTATTAAGAATATAACTGAATCATAAAGAGTATAATCTGATTTATGAATAATATAAACTGAATCATGGAGGCTCTAGAATAACAAGACACATGCTCAGGCCTTAAAGATAGATGGCACAAAGGCAGTATAAAAGAGAAGAGTGACAATGGTCAACTCAACAAAAGTGGTAATAACCAACATAATAAGAGAAGAGTGACAATGGTCAACTCAACAAAAGAATAGTGGCAGAGCCAACTCAAATAAAAAGACGAGTGACATAACCAATTCTAAAAAGACAAGTGGCAGAGCCAACTCAAATATAAAGATGAGTGGAAGAGCCAACTCAAATATAGAGACGAGTGAGAAAGCCAACTCAATAAATTTGATAAGGCAGAGACAAGGCTTATATCCATGGCCTCACATAAATTCAGAGAATTCATTTGTATTTGACATCATATCATAATCCCAAAAGGGCCAATGATATAAAATAAATCAATTAATAGGATAATTCTCAGAAAATATGTAAACATGAAATACAGGATAATTCATATTGTAAAAGGCACGAAAGAGGCCAGATGAAATAATAGGAATACAGGTAAAAGACAGAATAAATAAATCAATTTAAAGTACTATAAGCTTAAAGGATAAAACTCTCACCTTTAAATCGAATCATCCTCAATTGAGGTTAGATGTCCACGTATACACACCTGTATATCAGATTATATCCTAAATCACATGGTTTGAACAATTAGGATTTATTTAGGGTTTGGTTTATGTTAATGTTAGAATTAGGTTTAATAGTTGTAACCCTTCTAATTAAAAGATGGAAATCTTAATCCAAACTCGACTCTGACTCAGTGAGTCACAATACAATGCCTTTTATCTCTTTCTCTTCCTTTTTTGGATTGCTAAGAACTGAACATTAAGGAGATGGTAGGACAACCAAATCGACACTCCAGCTTTCCAGACTCAGATTAACTCAGGCTAGTTGACTCAGCGAGTCAGAGCTCTTCTTCTTCTTTCTTTTTCCTTTATTTTCTTTTTCTTTCATTTCCTTTCTTTCTCCCTTTTCTGTCCTTATTCTTTCTCTCTTTCTTTTCTTTTCTTGGTACGTTCGTCGTTGGCTAGATCTCTCTCTCTCTCTCTCTATCTCTCGTTCTCTTTCTTTCTCCCTATTTCTCTTCTCGTTGTGCTTCTTCCAATCGCTAGACAGAGGCCATTTTTATAAGGGTTTGAGTCTTATAGATTCTTCTGCAAAATTACTTGTGCAGGTCTGTTTGGAAGTCTCGTTGTTTGGCCTGCGGTGGGTTTGGATTCACGGCCTAGATCTGTTGTGTGTTCCCTAATGTGTTGGGGAAGGTCTCCTACTTGAATGTCCCAAAGGTGCACGGTTTTGATCCATGTTTTGGGGCCACAACAATCCTCGCTGTTCATTGATCGTTTGAGGAAGATGGGTCGTGCTCCCATGGTAGACTTAGTCCGACCCATTTTCTCCCAAAGCAAGGCTTCCAGATGGTTTGAGATTGCCATCTGACGTGTCCTGGTCCATTAGATTGATGGTTGATGTGAGATCATTGGCCCTATTGCGAAAGGAGGTTCCTCTGCTTGGTGTGGTGCGGCATGAAGACTGGCGGAACAACGGAAGAATGACAATTGGTCTGTCCGTTGGGTCAAGTGGAGCCCACTTGTAGTGGCTGTTAGGGATATCTGTTCCTTTCATTAGTTCTCCTAAGTGAAGTTGTCCTAAGAGGTGGAGTATGAGGATGATCCGAGTCCTAAATGGGCCACGCCATCAGCCAGCGTTGGGGGATGCTTACCTTTGAGCTAGGCTCCCGTGGGAAGTCAGTTACGTGCAATGTACGTGGATTTCTCGGTTTTGTGCATGATTAAGGCTGATGTGAGGTCCAGTTGTGATGTCTCTTGGGCGATCCACTCCGTCCATTAGCTTAAGCCAATCTTGTTGTGCCATGGGTCCAAATATGAAGTAGATCTGAGCAGTGGGCGGGCCACAACACATTTGGTAAGATGATGCCTCCCCCTGGTTTGAACGTACATGAAACCTATATATCCTGGGTTGCTCACTACATAATCTGCTTCCGATTTTGCTAAGGCATTAGGTGGGGTCCATTCTGATGGTTTTTCAAAAGATCCACTCTGTTCGTTTGTTTTGTGGAGAGACATTAGGCCGTGAGCCAAAATATGAAGTATATCTAATCCTTAGGTGGCCCACACCACGAGTCCATGTGTAGGCGATACTTACCGTGAAAACCTTATAAATAACTGTATCTAGATATACAAGTTTCGTTCTTATAATTATAGTTATGCCCTTCTTCCTTATTATAACTTTCGAAGTACGTATCTTCTAGCTGTATCGTGCAAAACAGATGAAATTTCACCAACATCTGTTATTTTTCTCTCTCTTTTTAATGCCTGAGTTTGGGCCTTGATTTCTTACAGACGACTAAGATACCACTTCAATAGACTATACTACTTTGGAGTTTTAATGTGGCATTTATGTATGTCTAGTTGTAGTATTATCCAGTAGTTTGGACCTGTGTTCTAAGATCTTCAAAATGATCGATTTATCCTAATATTCGGATGACCCATTTAGCGGATCCAAACATGATGGATAATCAGATGACTTACTAAAAATAAGTGGACTTAATGGTTAGAACTTTATCCACGTATGTAGGTAAATATATGGTCATTTTAGTAAATGAATGGACATAACATAGGTTTCTAGAGTGATTAGGGGTAAAACATGTGTATCGTCAGATTAAAGTATTTTGTTCACACGTGTAAGTTTCTCATATCATAGTTCTGATGGTGGGTTAAGCATATTCATAGGTGATGAACAAGATGAATAGATCAGAATCTTGATCCGATAAGTGTACGAACGGATGTAAAGGTCAAGTAGCTAGTTTATTATGCTTTAAGGGCTGGAATTCGACGTGTACTATTAATTTAGGATTTATAGGAATGCTGTAAATTCTCATATTAAATGGATAGTGAGAATCATGTGATCTAAAATCCAATGGTCTAAGCTAATGACATTTTCATAATTACTGCTGATCTTTGAGTTATGGACAATCCAAAGGCTCCACATGGTTCTAGGCATGTTTCTAAAAAATTCTTATAAAAGAATGTATATTTAAATCATTACGAATAGGGAGTTATTTATCGTGTCATTCATGGGAATGTACTTACATTAAATTACGTGATGGATAGTCTTGCCTTAAAACCAATGGTCAGATGGTTGAATTTATTGAATGAGTGTAATTTTCAATTGTTAGATTTGTGTTAGGGTAAGGATATAAGGCTATGATTGTTGGATTGGTATCGTACACGTGTACACATCAATTAATTTCTAGGTAACGCTCGAGAACTTTCAATACTTGGGTATTGAAATATTCGGGGCGTTACAATTTACCCCCCTTAAACATAATTCACCCCCAAAATTTAGTACTTTTATTATATAAGCCATGTTTCAAGCCTTTAAGGATTTCTTACTTCCTGTGTTTGAGATAATATGAATAGATGGTTGTAATGAGTTTGTGCCTGAAACATAGATCTTTTGTCTGCATAGTACAGAGGATTTACTGGTATCAATTCGTAATCCTTTTGAATCTCGATCCTTTACTTGATCAGGGCATTGGAATCTTTTGAGATTTTATAGGATTTAAAATTTAAGTCAAACTACGTAAATTTTGCTTAAGTATGGCTCAATCAGTTCATAATCTCAATTGACAAATATCATGAAATCTTATATTTTCGTTAGGAAAAATTATCCTCACTAATTCATTGTGCTTAATACTTCCAACTTATTACTTGTGAGGTAGGTATGTATATGTCTAGGTGCGGATAATTGGCTATAGGAATTAGGACGCTATATTTATCCACTTCTGACTTGCCTCCATTATTCTCTTATTCTTTCAAATGTTTTTGAAACATCGATTTGAGAGAAATTAATTGCTCACTTATACTAATATTTGATTGGTTCACCTATATGTCATTAACGGTTTGACTTAAAGAATCAATTGATTAAAAATTTTGATAGTCATTATAAATACGATTGAATGTCTCTCTTACCATTTTAATGAGCTCAATCATCATTGTAGGTTTGTAAATTTCATAATAACAAAACTTTACATATTTCAATTTATAACAGGATCTAACAAAATAATAATCAATAACATAATATTCACTTTTTCAATATTTCTCTAATACTTCTCAAATTTAATCTTTATTTTATTAGACATGGTATTTAAAGTAGAATCCAAATTGATTGAGAATTCGGATAAGAAACTTTTAATGCCACAAACTTCATGAAAATATGAATTAAAGTGACATATAAAGAACCAAACATGCGAACAGTGACATCATAGAATTTCTGCAAAAATTTTATAAAAATTTGAGCATCATCCCAATCACTAGTGGTAAGAAGTCTATCATGAAGTTTTATGGTAAAATATGGATCTTCCTCTTCTAATATCTCAAGTACCTTTTGAAACTTTATTACAACATCTAGCATCAGATATATGGAGTTCCACTTATTTTTAACATTTAGGTATAAATAACTTTTATATCTTATCCTCTCATTTTCTACACATGCCTTGAAGAATTATTTTCTTTGTGGAGAACTCTTAACATGCCTCACTGTCCCAGAGTTCTTTAATTCAATTAACTTATCTTTTACAATTAAAATAAAGAATATGTACACAACACCTCATGTGAAAGAATTCGCCACCTAAAATGAAAGTGTCGCTCTTCTTAAACATTTTATCTTGAAATATGTAATAACAACGTCATTAGAACTTGCATTATCAACAATAAGCGTGCATAGTTTCTCTATACCTTATTCTATTAAACATGCATCCACTGCTCGATCAATTTTCTGACCTTAGTGACTATAAATTACACAAAAGTTTAACATTCTTTTATGTAATTTTCAGTCTCTATTAATAAAATGAGTTGTAAGGACACCTTCTGCATTGAGGTCCATGAATCCGTAGTAAGACAAAGTCTTTAATTTGAGTTTATTAATAAATCCTTCAAATTTTTTTATCACTCACATATAATGTCATACAATCCCTTGTCATTGTAATACGTGACACTATTTTGAAATTAGGTTGTATTATGCTATAAAAGTAACGAAAACATTCGTGCTCAGCAAACTTAAAAATGCAACTCATATACGATTATCATTTTTGCAAGTGCTTCTCTATATAGATCTTCGTAAAATTTTCAAACACCAATGATATTACCATCATCTTCTGTTATTGATTGCATTAACAAAAGTCTTTATTTCTTGTCTTTATTGTGGAAAATCTTTGGATACTTTGAAATATGTATTCTCAAAGAGCTAGTCTCATTCTCATTCGACCATGCATGGGCTAAATTACGATAGTTATATTTAGCATATTTCACTTTTCCATCACCTTCATTTACAATTTTGGTAAAATGATCACAAACGTCATATTTACGACCCTTTTTCTTTAGAAGGACATATCTTTGTATGAGAGAGAGAATTAGTAATAGTAGGCTTTTGAAGATTATTTGTCTCTTCGGTACTTGACATCTAATAAGAAATGCAAAAATAATAAAATAATTATCAAAAATCAATAAAACACCTAAAAATCAATAAAATATTTACAAAAAATCAACAAAATTGATAATTACTATCACAAAGAATAATGATGAAGCCATTGTTGAAGTTCATAACGAGACGAGAGAGATAGAAAGAAGTCAGCGGCGGTAAGGGGGCCGGTGATGATTGTCCAGTGTGGAAAACAGAGATGTAGAGAGAGAGAGAGAGGTATCGATGGCGATGGGTATAGACGAAAGAGTGAGAGAGAGAGAAAGGTAGATGGAGAGAGTGAGAGGTGTTAGTGGCAATGGGTATAGACGAAAGTGAGAGAGAGAGAGAGAGAGAGAGAGAGAGAGAGAGAAACCGTGCGTGAAGCTAGAGCCATAGCCAACGAGGGTCACTAGGTCAATGGGTGTCAGGCGATAGCTGTCTTATGAGAGAGAGAGATAAGAATGGGGGTTGGGCGGCGTGAGGTGCTTGAGAGATTAGGGTTTTTTAATACTTTTTATGTTTTTTTTTTAAATATTTATTGACTGGATGGTTCGATTCCAGGTTTAGTTCCAAGTTCAGTTTTATGGTTTGGTTTTACGGTCCGGTTTGGTTATATAAAACCCCAAATTGAGAACCGAACTGGTCTAATCTGTTCTTTAATTTTTGGACCTGAACCGATATCTAGTTTACTGGTTCTATCGGTTCCATGTGCACCCCTAGTGAGAGATGAAATTTTTATATGTCAACAATATTTTTGGGTGAAATCCATTTATACGATTTATTATTTGGTGAATCGTTCTCCTACAACTATACTAGATCGTAAATTCAAAATGTATATGATCTAAAAAAATTAATAACTGATCATTCTTTCAAAATTTTTATTGTGGTGCTTATGTATAAAATTTTAAAAAGTAAAAACTATGGTGGATGCGTGGTTAAAAATTATATTTTTTTAGCTATTTATAGAGATAATATTATAATATTAGAAATTTATTTAGTTACAAAATTAGATATAAAGGATTTGAAAATCGTTAATCTTATTCTTAGGATGATCATGTTTAAAGGAAAAAAAAGTTCTGAATAATTCAAAAGAGTTCTATATTGATTTACATATAAAATTCCAATCTAATTAATTCTTTATTTTTTAAAATTTGTAAATATTTTTAGATTAATTTTTAGCAAATACACTTTAAGTAACATATTCATGAGCACTTCGAGTCTTCTATTTACCATAATGTACACTAAATTAGACATTAGACAAATAGTGAAGCCATTCAATAAATACATGACGATTTCAGATATAGATCATTTGACTACAATGAATAAGATCCTTCATCACCTAAAATTATAGTTTTAAAATTGTTATGCATTATAATAACTAAAATTTATGTTTATGTAGGTTCATGAATCTAAATTATGCAGAAGATTAAGATAAAATAAGATCATCATTTGTTATGCCTCTCTTTAGCTAATGATGTAATTAACATAATGTTAAGGTTGTAATTTTTGATCAACCTTATTTACTATTAAACAAATTATACTAAGCTACGCATATATGTAAGGAAAGTATATAGTAAAGAGGTTACTAGAAAAATTAATAGGGAAACATGTGGTGATGGCGATTTATTGTGATAGTGAGAGTACATTACCCTTAGGAGTTGTTTGACATCTCTACTAATAGGAGCTTATTGCTTATTCTAAAAAAATAAGCTCTCATTTTAAAAATAGACTATTTAGTAAAATTCTAATTTTAAAACTTTTTTTAAAAAATAAAAAATAGCCAAAAAACTTTTAAAAAATAAGTGACAGGGAAGTTACTTTTAAAAAAATACTTATTTGGCTTAAGCGTGTAAATAATTTTGGTTAATTTTTAAACAAGTTTGTCTTCAACTTTTTAAGTAATTTACACCCTACAATCCTCTCTTTACTTTACAATCTCTCTAAGGTGGACCTGAAATTACACGTGGTGTACAATACCATGGCTATGTGCGGAAGCTTGGTAGAGCTATGAAATAAAGGTTATGACCTAGAGGAGGGAGGGAGAGTATGATTAGCAATAAATATATATTTTTGTCAATTAACACATAATTACTTAAACTAATATGCTAATTTAAATTAAGTAAACTAATTTAATACTGAACCTTTTAAGTCAATAATTAGTTCAATCACACAAACTACGGGTGCACACGGGTCAGTTCGGTCCGGTTCTGGGGTGAAATCGGAACAAAACTGTTCTCAATGGTTTTAGGATATTTGGAACCGAAACCGGACCGTTAACACCCTAAAACTGAACCAGAACCGGACCGTTAAAACCAGCCCAATTACGTGTTTTATTTTATAATCTAGCTCATGTTCATTCGTGCTGTGATCGATGTTGAACCAGCCCAATTACATGTTTTATTTTACAATTGACAACTTGTCATATTGAACCCCTTTTCTAGTGCCTTCTTGAGTTGCTTAATCGATGTTGTTTTATACTTCAATCAACTCTCCTTTTACTTCCCCGATCATTGATGTCAATGCGTTGTCAATACTTCAGTTTTAAGATAAAAATATTTTGGTTTTGATACTTTAGCGAGGTGACAAAGGTGATAGGAGGTTAGTAGAATCTCATACAACTAATGGAGTAGTTGAAATCATGCATAATCATAATTAAACAAGTGCTCAAATGGTAATTCCAAACACAAGCATGTAGTTTGGTTTTCCTACTCCACACCTAGTGGATACATTTAACTCATATGTGTACCCGATTCACTATCGAAGGTTTTAAATTAGGTTCACCTCTAACCTTTACAAGCATACACTCTCGCCAAAGGCCTCAATGAGGACTTACCATGTACTTACTTATGTCAATGGCCTACACAAGGACCTACCACGTACACACTTATGTCGGTGGTCTACATAAGGATTTACATACGTACTCACCCGTGCTGGTGGCATAACGATCCTACACAAGTTTGAGTTATAAACTCTAAACTTATTTCTACACAAGGAATGAGTGTTATGAATCTTATAATTAATAACTTATTGGATTGAACCCATTTTGTATTGTCTTCTTAGGTTGCTTGATCAACGATGTCATGTGTTTCAATTAACTCTCATTTTGCTCCCCCGATCATTAATGTCGATGTGTTATTAATGCTTCAGTTTCAAGATCAAACACCTCGGATGCGATGCTCTATTGAGGTGACCAAGGTGATGAGAGGCTGGTAGAATCTCCTACAACTAATGAGGTAGTTGAAATCCTTAGGGATCACTTAGATGAGTATTCAAGAGGGTTTAGACAATGATTTGACTATTGGTTCAAGTCTAATTTTTATAAAAAGGTAAAAATTAAGTTCATCTTCTTCATTGATGTTGAAATTTTCTTTCAAGTGATGAATTACAGGGAAGATTACTCATATCTATTGAATTTATAGGCTCACAATGTGGGATATGAGTGGGAATTATCATAAGTTTTATTGTACAAAAAGTTTACAATATTGCCCAACAACCGAATGCCCTTTTATAAGAAACCATTTTGCAATGAATATATAATGACTAATTAACAATCTATTGATTAGAACGAAATGGCTTCCGATAGGATTGAACCCTTTGTCTATCACATTGAAAAAATTCATAATTATATTTGTTGATTGCTAGATTCATTTTTGGATCGAGTCGAGTGGTCATTTGATTCCATCGAGTCGCATCGACAGCCTGTCAATGGGATTGAGAACTATTAGAAAACTATTATTTTGGACATATAATTTCATAACGGCTTTTCACTTCTTTTAGCTTTATTTAACATGTTCCAATTAGACTTATAAGACTAATGGGTAATCAAAAGAGGTTTACATATTAAGGCATGATCCGTTAGAGGTTCAAGGGTTATTTTGGGTCAACGTTAGGGTCACTAAGGTAACTCATTTGCATGTTATTCACTTTCTTAATGCTATACATCCTCTTGTGAAGAGCTAGGCATCAGACTGACTCGGATCGGATTGGGTCCAACTCGATTTGGCCCGAAATCTATATGAGCTAACCTGAACTCGATCCGATTCGGGACCGAGTCCGGGACATCTGACTTAAATCGATCCGATGCATGGTTGGCCTGACTCAAATCGAGTCCGACTTGGTCAGGAAACCGAGTCGAATCGGGTTGGGTATAATTCAGATTGAATATTTTAACGGTGAAAATCATTATCCTCACTGCTATTTTCGGTATGGTCCATTTGAGCTTTATATATGATTCTTTTTTTTAAAATGCTCTAAAATAATCACGAAAAATGGATAAACGGTATGGATATAATAATACATTATTGTAGGGCCCATGTAATTTTGATCTTGTTTGAGTCGTTCGTACAACTTGGAGCTCGAGGCACGTCTCCGCTCGTCTTTGCACGACATGTATCTACACAGCTGTTTGACGTGTTATGCACAAAAATGCAGGTGTGTTGACATCCACAACACGAAAGTGTAGCCGTGGCTGCTATGCATTGCTATATTGACGTTAGTAAGTTCTGTGGGTCTGATCATGGGGTATGTGTTATATTCAAACCGTCCATCCATTTAGCGAGCTCGTCTTAAGGCTTTAGATGAAAAATAAGACAGATCTAACTATCAAGTGGACCACACTGAAAAAAGTAGTGGGGCATTGAACGTCTACCATTGAAACCCTTTTTGGGGTCATAGAAATTTTAGGTCAATTTGAAATTTATTTTTCCTCTTAATTCAGGTCTTTGTGACCTTATGAATAGATTGGATGGAAAATAAATGTTATGGTGGGCCCATATAACTTTGATCTCCTTTGAACTGTTCGTACAAATCGGAGCTCAAGAAGCGTCAGTACTCGTCTTCGCACGACACGTACCTACAGTAGCTATATAGTTGGTGTGTGGTATTGTAATGCCCCGACTTTTTAAGACCCGAGTATATGACTCGTTTCTCAAAAATCAGAGTGTTAACTTATAAATAGCCAAATCCCATATATATATATATATATATATATATATATATATTTTCATCAGAGTTAACAGATAAGCGTAGAATGGACAAATCAACTGAAAGAGAAATTTGCATTTATATTTATAATGTATAAGAGGTCACCCATAATGATTTATACAAACCAATGTCTCAATGTTAACAATTACAAGATTTATATACATGAAAAATATAAAAGAAAAATATATAAATGAAAGCCATAAGATCGCGCAGCTTCCTCGACAAGTACAACCACGCATCCTTGACCATCATAACGGCTCTTCATGAGTCTGAACCTGCATATCACTTAAGCTACCTGTATTACCTGTACAGTTGTATATTTCATAGATGAGTGGCTAACTCAGTGTGAATTTCTCTCATGATTACACACCGCTGCATTATGTAAGCATAATTATAAAGTAAAGCATACAAAACAATACATGATGCAGGTCTTATTAAATGTATGAATGCGTGAATGCAATCATCACCCCGGGGATGCTTATCCGTACGAACAGTGGGCTTGTCATTCATGCAATCATCAACTTGAAAAAATCATCCAGTCGGAACAATAGATCGATAATCTGTGATCTGGGAGCTAGCGAAACGATACCCCGATGATCCTAAGGGCACGTGCCATAGTATCCAGAATTAGCCACTCGTCATTTTTAATATGTCATGGATGCATGATTAGTCCAATTATAATCAGCCAATTTAAATAAGCTCAAGGTCATTACAGGGGCTTGTCACCAGCGTAGGCCGACAGCTCAGGTATAGGTCTCATACCACCATTCTCGGCTCATGAAACTACCATCTTGGGATGCTTAATGGAAACTTGTCGACTAGTGGTCAATCATATTACAGTATATGAGGCATAATACCATAAAGTTGTATAGAATAAAATATCAAACCTATATAGGGCAAATACCAAAAGAAAACCATGTAGGGCGAATATCAAAACTAAGTCACATAGGGTGATTAGTAAAGTTAAGCCACGTAGGGCCAATATCGAAACCATGCGATAAGAAATCATCCTTAAAACCATTGGACACAACAAGCCTGGATGGTAGGCCCATATCATTAATCAATTTAAACCACCACTCAATAACTACTAATCCGAAGGTCCATTACAATCACAACCAGTCAGGTTACATCCCAAGTATGGGTGTACATTTATAGGTAGAGGTTTCCCACTGATGTACAAGTTTAAGTTCCCTAAACATCCACAATTAATCCATAAGCATGAGATAATACGCAGGATAAATATTAAGCATGAAACCTAGCAATCTGATTCCAACAATTACACATGTGATTATAAGATAGAGATATCAATTATCGATTTAAATTAAAATAAAACTATACTTAAGCTAATAAAAAAATGAAAAGCTCAAGGGGAAGAATCATTACCTTACGTTTGAATTGCTTACACCATCACTACGAAATGCGTGTTCCGTTGGAATCAATTCTTATCATTAATCATAAATCTGTACCATTAGATCCAAGTTCACACACTATTTAATGTTAGGGTCTTAACCTAGAGTTTGGATTACTTAAGTTTCTAGGATTTTGATGTAGGACTTAGGGTTTTGATCCTAGGGTTTGGTCCTAGGAGTGGAACCATATGTATGTATAGCCTAAATGTAATATAATAATAATAATATGGTTAATTATAATTTAACGTTAATGATATAACTAACATTTGTGACCATGGTAATAATTAGTATTATAATCGTAATAAAATAGTGTAACGACTCGAAAAATTTCGTACCAAGACCCGAGTACCACCTCGATCAGAAATCACTTATGATTAATTCTCTTAGAAATTAAACATAAGTTAACTAGCGCTAAGTTAGACTGGCTGTGAAATTAGTACTGTTCGCTTTAAATACGTTCTGCAAGACTTAAAACTTGTGGAATCGTTAACGCTATAATACCCTGAAATCTAGGATCCAACTCTAAACTCAGTTGTTCCCGGTAATGCTTTGTAACTTTGTATTGATTCTAGACGGCTCATCGAGAGTCTGATAGTTATGAACTTAGACCATTTCGACCACCTAGTTGGACTTGACAATCGCCTAGAAAATCAAGCCCAAACAATATCCTGAGACCATTCTATTGAGTCCGGAGTGAAGAGAGTGAGAAAAGGAAGATATTTATAAAATTAAATACATTTTAAAGTAATTTGGCACGTTTCACTTGCACGACATTTTTAAGCGTTCTGACCGTTAGATTTCGACCAAATTTCACCCTCGGATCAGGATAAGTAGCCCTTTCATGTCATAGAGCTTGTAGCCCTATTTAAGTTCGGTAACCATTGAATTGAAGCTGGTCCGCCACGGACGATATAGAAATTCTATCGGACTGAATACTTAACTTACTAAAGATTCAATGCTAGTGAGCTTAAGTCCGACCGCATTTGATAAGAGGACCTCCAGAAGTGCTCTGTTGGATTAGAAAGATCCCGATTTAGTTATAACCTAAGTATACCTTGACTTGAAGTTCGTTTCCGTCATGTTTAGGCTTATAGAAAGGCCTTAAACCCTTAGCTTTCTAACTCATACGAATTTCCCAAACCCTAGAGTTTTAAGAGAAAAAAGAGAGAGAGAAAGTGTGGGAGAATCAGTTGAAACTCCGTAAGATTCTTCCTAACCCATCTATATATTGCACCAGCTTTTCTGAATCGTTCTTCCGATGATTCTGATTCCATTTTTGGGTAAGTTAAGCTAACCCTAACCTGATTTAAGACTTAGAAGAGTTTAAGTGACATTATAGCTAACCTGTTTCATGTCATACGTAGCATATCCACCATTGACGAAGAGACATCATCTGAATCATCTCGAATACGTATTTTCTGATTTAAAGTGCGGACTATATACACTTAGGTTATGGTTTTCAACACTTTCAATGTTAGATAATGATTTATTCATGTTGTGATTGTCATTACACATGCCAAATGTGCTATCCGTTTTGTTTTCCGCATACGTATACTTTATATTATAAATATCGTATTTCATGTATATGTTAGAATACATGTATGCGTATGGAATCTGTTGCTTTGCTTGTCATGTTTAATTATCATTGTTATATGCCTGATATATATACGGTAACTCCTTGGCGAAAGGACTTACCCTAATATGCAATAGAGATGACATACGTGATGTATGTTGAATAGTGTAACCTAAGTGTTTGAATAAATGCCTAAGTGAGTTAGTAGTTAGTAAAGTGTGATTGCTAAGGTGGTTGAGATATGGATCTCCATCACAATACTAGAGTGTATGATTTCCTCCATGAATCATGTAACTTAGGTTCTCCATGCTACATGAGTGTATGATTTGCTCCATGAATTATGTACTTTGTTGAATCATATTAAATGTGTGTTTGATTTCCTGTATGTACTGTTTACATTCAAGTTATACTTCATGATTGTTCATATGGATGCAGAATATGAATCATATGCTAGTTATTAAATTTATATGTGAATGGGGTTGTACTACAGTCCAGGTAATCGAAAACCGTTCTGTAAATAGTGGTTGAGGTTATTTTCGTCATACAAGATGAGTTTAGCGAATCTGAGTCGTGCTTGAGATGTTCGGCAGTGGTTAGGCCACACGGAGTGTTTATACATTATATGTCGTTCAACTCAACGTGTGCTTGGCATAGTTGAGCTTATCAACTAACCCGATTGATCAATGCTTGTTCACCATGTTTGGTCGCTACTGCTTGAATCTAAGACACTAAGCTTACCAGCGAAACTTCCGTTAACCATGGTATCAAGATCCTCTAAGACTCATGAGCCAGGCATGGTGGTATGGGACACTGTGGTCATGCTGTCGGCCTACGCTGGGGCCACAAACCTCCCTGTAGTGACCAGTGAGCACCATACTCTGAGCAGATTATGGTGATATAGGACACTATATTCTGGCTGTCGGCCTACAATGATTGGTGATGAGCCCTCTGTAGTGACCTTGAGTTTATCCTAACACTGCATAGGGGCGACGAGTCCTGTTGTAGTCTTGAGGATATAAGTAGGCCTGTATTGATAAGGTGATGGGGGAGTGACGTAACGATTGCGCTCAACAGCCCTAAAAGCCCTTACAGTGACGTAGAACCGTAACATCGTATGAGATCTCTAGGACTGACGACCCTAGAATGGATCAACGTTGGGAATTGATATAAGGGAGGTGTCTTAGCTTCCCAATATTGCTGTTTGAAAAGGACTAATAAGAACTGAAAAATCATATTCATGACATCGCACTGCATGTGTCATTGATGTTAGTGTGAGAGCACAATGATAGTGATTCATGTCGCGATCGTTAGATGATGTCGCATGAGGGAGTTTGTGGTGAGGGCGTGCATCATTCTGTCATCCATTTTCGCATTAACAAAAGTATCTAGGACCTGTTTGATTGTACTGCCATATCATTACTACTCGATTGGATTGATAACATGTTAACCTTTGCTGTATAGTACCACTGAGTTAATCACTCACTCCCACGTTCTGAGATGGTGTTTAAACACCAACCAGACTCTGATTTAGATGCAGGTGATGGCGATGCTGGCGAGGCAGAGCCAAACTTTGATGAGGACAAGGAGGCATTCTCATATATGCAGTTCTCAGGAGGGTTCATGTGAGCCTTGTCCTAACCAGCGAAAACTTTCTGGGATATGTACTTGATGATTTTTGCACAATTGATACATGTATTTTTGAGGCACAGATGTATATATTTTCATGGGCAGAGCATGCATCATTTGGGAATTTATTTTGAATTATATATGTATTTAAGTCTTCCGCTTGCATTTTCTTAATATCCTTGAATTATGTCTGCTAATCTGGCTTGATCCATTTCATGTTTTATACATTAATACAGACAACATACAATCTTCATCAAATATGTTGCATAAGTGATATTTTAGAACTCAGGAGCCGAGTTATGCTCGACCCCCAAATTTTAGGGCGTTACAAATAGTATATTCTATTATTAAAGATAGTATTTTCAAGTGATGGATACCATGCTAATAATACTAAAAATTTTACGGTAATGATATAATTAATATTAGTTAATATGACACCAATAATCATTGTAATGGAAACGAATAGTGTGCTCTACTATTAATGATGATCTTTAAGAATGAAGAATAAAACACTTTTATTTAATCATTGAAATCTGCATGTAATAACCGATATTAGTATAGGTAATTTACTAATGGTTATTGACAATCCTAATTAATGCTAAAAGTGGTGACAATGATAATTGTAAACGAAATAAATCTAATCTAAGAGAATTAACAAATCTAGATTAATCCAGGTCAAGACGCTAATTCACCTTGATTTGCTTGATTTAAGCAGAAGTTGATTTCTAATTCGACTTTAACTCGACCCAAGATGAGCCAAGGCAACCTAGTCTAGTTCTAACCTCAACAAATCTACACCCTTATAATATCAATAGTAACTTATTTGGTTCAACCCGTTTCAGCCCCAATCTAAACCGGTTTGACTCAACCCAATTCGATTGCCGACCTGATGCACTTGGTGTGGCCCACACTCTACCTCCCAACTGCTATGATTGGACAAGATCAGCCCCTAAATCACATGTTAATTGGAAATGAAAAGAAGACTCAACGTAAATTCTCTTACCACGGCTACACGGCTTGATACCACTTGATATGAGGTCGAGCTTCTCAGGCACTAAACAGGATCAAAGCCTCTATAACAAGGCTTACAGGTGCTACTGCATCAAACGACACCAGCCTCGATTACACTCAAACCGAGCCAACTCGGTTGAGTCAACTCGGCAGCTAGTGCAGCTTGCACGCGCTCACTTTTTCTCTCTCTTATAAATCTTCTCCTCTTTCTATCCTTCCTTCCTTCTTCACTCCCTGCCTTTCCCTTTGCTGGAGGTCCAGCAGTAGCAGCTAGATGCCCAGCCCGACTCGGTCTAGCCTCGACTCGGTTCGAGCTGGAGTAGGACGCACTCACACTCCCATTTCTCTCTCTCCCCTCTTCTTCTTCTCCTTCTCTCTCGCTCTCGGTTTCTTCCCTTCTTTTTCTTTCCACTTCTCTACTTCTCTTCTCTCTCCTTTCCTGCTGCTGGAATCACCCAGCAAGGACCGTCAGCCCGCCTCACTCGGCCCGAACTTGGCTCCGTTCGAGCTGCTGCCGCATAGGGCAGCCGCTCACTCCCACTGTCTTCTTTATTCTCTCCTTTTCTTTATTTCTTTCTTCTTAGTTTCTCTCTCCTTTCTTCTTAGACATGTCCCACAGGGCTTGGATGAGGTCGGATAAGAGTCAGAACCGCCAGCGCTTGACGGTTTCTCGATGGAGAAGAGGACAACCATTAATGGCAGATTCTCTCCCATTGTTTCTTCCTTCATTCCGTCAGCATGGGAGGGTTTCTAGAGGTGTAATAGAGCTAGTTAAAAGGTCAGAATGAAGCTTAGATGCCGTTTGGTTGGTGGGGTCGAACTTGGAAGGAGACAGCCGATTTTCTCTTAAGTGCGGCTGCTGTTACTCACTCCCTCTCTTTCTTTAAAAAAAAATCCAACTTGAAGGGCTAGGATCACGCGAGGATGGACGGTCAGGATGGGGCAAGAACAACTCACGCGGATTACCATCGTGGCACACGGAAAACAGTTTCTGTTTTTGGAAAAACTAGTTTTTCACAACCCCTATGCGACTGGATTTGTGTCCACACGTGCGTGTATTTACGTGTAAAAGTACCTAGGTTTTGGTTAGAATCCTCCTCTTGACACGATGGACTGTTCAGATCCTTGGGATGGGGCCAGATGGTGGGCCATGGATGTTCTAAACAGACGTCCGTCGTTTGAAGTGAAATAGAGCGGGAGAGAGGAAAATCCTCTGGTTTATGGAGTTCGCTGGTCAAATCCTGATGGACCGGTCTGGCGGTCTCGTGCACCTCAGGTGCTGTTGCACTGGTGTACATGCACGACATTATGGGGCCCATCATGATGGTTGTGAGAAATCCACTCCGTTCATTAGCTTTGGAGGTCCCACCCAGGGCATCTGGACACAAATCAGGCGGATCCAAATCTCAGGTGGGTCCCATGACTCAATTCAAATCATACTTGTGGGTTTGCCTCGATCTGATGCTTAGATTACAGCTAGATTCATCATCAACGGTATAAAGGGTCTACATGATCATTTAACTAGAAATTAATGGTTGGTTCATGGATTAAGTGGTCTAATATATATTTATAATATTAAATAACATTTTTGCAATGTTTTATATTTCATTTAAATTTATTATTATATTTTTTATTATCAATTATTCATATTTAATTCTCACAATTCTCTCTTTGGGAGATGTTCTGTATGTTTTTCAAAGATGAATTATATTTAGATTTTTATATATACATATATGCGTATATTTCCAAATTGTTCATGTGGGTCACAGCCCGATTAGGGTCATTTATTCATTCATTCAGTCCCTTGTAAGTTCTTGATTATAAAGATTAAATTATTTGGGTTTGTAAGTGGGCCAAAATACATGGGTTTTACATTTAGTTATCAATTTATTTAAATTAATGGTTGGATCTGAGATGTTGGCATTCCGACTACTGAAATTCAGTAATGGGTTGTGACTTATCAAATGATGGTGAACAATGTACGTTACTTTTATTATTCATACAAATATGCTAATCTATATTATAATAGTAACACCTGAGTAGTCCAAAGCACGTGGCGTTATAGGTATGCCCGCAAATCCACTTCCGGGCTCTTTTATCGTACTAAGTAAACTCTGTTGGGGCCCATCGTGAATGCTTGTGGTTTATCTACGCCATCCATTCATTTTTCCATATCATTTTAGTGGCTGAATCCAAAACTGATGCATATCCAAAGTTCAAGTAGACCATATCACAAGAAAAAGTAGAAGTATTGATTTTCACTATTGAAAATTTTATTCCTTCGGTTCGGATTTCGGTTCGGATCGGTCTGAATTTACCACGATTCGAATTCGATCCGAAAAACTGTTGGATCTGAATGGCTCTAGTCAATCCACATCGATCCAGGCCGTCGGTTCGGTTCTGATCGGGTCAGATCCATCAGATCGGATCAGACATGCCCAACTCTACTCTTGTGTCTTTGGTATTTAGTTTTCAATGGTTCAATCAACTATATGACACATGAACTTACATGATTGACAAATAAGGTACACAAATTAGTGCACTAACAAAACTCACATAATAAGCAACCCATATTGAAGGTGAGGCTTCACATGATGAATGGTCCCCATCAAGGTGGGCTCATATAATGCATGATCACATCAAAGGTGGGCCCCACCTGATGGATGCCCCACATGATAGATGACCCACATCAAAGATGGGACCCATATGATGGATGGTGGACATTGAAGGTGGGACCACACGATAGAAGGTTGACATCAAAGGTGGGCCCACATGATGAATGACCCATATTGAAGGTAGGGACCCATATGACATGATGGACGGTCAACAACAAAGTTGGGATCCACATGATGGATGATGAAAATCAAAGGTGGGTCCCATATGATGGATGGTGAACAACAAAGGCGGCCCTACATGATAGACAATCTACATCAAGTGGGCCCCACATGATGGACGATCTATAGAAAAAGGTGGGATACACATGATGGATGGTGGACATCAAATTGGTGAGCCTGCATAATAAATGATCCATATTGAAGGTGCCCCCACATGATGAATGGTCCACATTAAGGTCGGCCCTACATGATGGACTATACGCATTAAATGGTCCCCACTTTATGGGCAGTCTACATCAAAGGTGGGAGTCATATAATGGATGGTAGACATCAAAGATGGGCCCACATGATGGATGGTTGACATCAAAGGTGTGCCCATATTTAAGGTGCCTCCCACATGATGAATGGTCTACATCAAGGTGGGTAGGGGCATGATAGACCATCCATGTTAAGTGGGCCCCCCTTTATTAACGGTCCATACATCAAAGGTAGGACCCACATAATGGAGGATGGACATCAAAGATGTGCCCACATGATGGATGGTCGACATCAAAGGTGGGCCCACATGATGAACAATCAGTATTGTAAGGGGTAGCCCACATAATGCTTGGTCCACATTAAGGTGGCCCCCATAATGGACGGAGTGGGCCACACATGATGGATGCCTCCTTGTGGTCAACAATCCATATTAAGTGGGCCCCACCTAATGGATGAGCCACATCTAAGGTATTGAATGATGAACGACTCATATTTAAAGCGGCCCAACGTGATGGATGATCCACATAAAACATATGCCACATACGATGAATGGTGGATATCAAAAGTGAGCCCCACTTGATGGACAACTCGATTCGAAGGTGGGGTCCACATGATGGACACATCAAATGTGGATTCTACATGGTGGGTAGTGGACATTGATATGATAGAGTTTTATAATCTTTAAAAATGACATCAACTATCCCTTAAAAAAAATATTTTATCTAAATGTTTTACTAAACGTGCTTATTTCTTATAAGAGCTTTTATTGGTTTTAAAAACTTAATTTTACCAGACGAGCTTATTTAAAATAAGAGTTAGAATAAAAAGAACTTATTGAAGTAGCTCTTACTTAGAAAGCTCTTATTAGATTATAGTAAATATGCCAAATGAGCCTATAGCTAAAAATTCAATATTTCATGCTCAAACGAAGCACATTAACATATAATATTACTTTCTTTGTGATATGGTGAAAGATGGACATTTCTAATTGATTTTTTTTTTATATAGAAATAACAACATAGTAAATATATTAATAAAGCGTACCGCTAGAAAGAAGTTTGTTTGGTATAAGACTTCTCTTAAGCTTCTTGTTGCTTGTTAGTTGGTGACGATTGGACAGCTTTTTTATAAGTATTTTTTATAATATGAAAAAAATTAATTAAAAAAATGGAATGTTGTGTTTGAAGAATTTTCTAATTGAAAATTATTTTCTCCTGTCTTTTTCTTATTTACGAATCTTAGTTTCATGAGGATTAAGTAAATAAATTTTTTTGAAATGTATTATTTATATATGAATGGAAATACTATGTGTTTTAGGATATGAAAAAATATCTCAGTGGGGGTGAGAGGAAAAATCTTCTATTTTATGTGATTTTTTATAATTTATTGAAAAATAAAGCTCTGTTTGCTGCCTCATGGATGTAAATAATATTATCAAGTTACATAAATCTATATGCCTAGTTTTTTTATTTCTTGTATGGATTTATTTTGCTTACACTAGGTATGTGTGGGATCTTCCACCACCATAAATTGTTTATAAAATATGGTTTAAAGTGATAACCATATTTACAATAAAATGGACAAGTGATCAAAGGGTTGAATTAATCCAATTTATTATTTATTTTTTTTACATAATACTTTGTATGGCTCATTATATGAATAGTTCAAATCATTCCCACATAACTAAATTTAATGGCTGTTATTTAGACATATCTCACAAAAATGTTAGTGGTATGGTATAAAATTACTTTTTTATTTCTTTTTTACCTCATATCTTTCTTATGTCGAAGATAATTGCATGCGCCATATTTATTAGTAAATGTTTAGAATAAATACAAAATAGATACATTGAAGTGAAATATATGAAATAATTATAAATAAATAAGTAAACGATTGATTTTATTTATTTACAAAGTGCTTATTTGATTGTTACTTTAAAACGATTTTAATATGTATAACATCAATATAATTATTGAAGAAATTATCCTTTATATTTTTCACAAATTATACAGTTGTGTACAAGATCCAAACCCATTCATAGGAAGTGTCATTATAAGGGAAGGGCTTTCCCTAAAAATTAAGCTCGTTAAATAAAAAGGTTGGCTAAAATCATAGACATTATCTTAGCTATTGGTACAAACTATTACTAGTAATAGTACTATTTTTTGTGCCTGTTGGAGGAAAAAAATTATTAAACTTTTTTTAGACAGTCAAAACATACCAACTCCTTTAATAAATTTTACTAAAAAGGGTTTTTTTTTTTTGAATAAAGTGTTTTAGTTCGAGTCATCCTAAATCCATTGTGATAATGGGGACATAAATTAGTGTACCTTATTTAATCAATAGATCCGCTTGATTTATGAGACTTGCCTAAAGCATGACACATAATGCATGTGTGCTTTTCTAATACATGTGCTGCTAGGCCTCACATGCAATGCTGATTAGATTTCATATTCAATTCTACGACTTACTGTCAACTCCATTCTTATCTCAAGCAAGTCAAGTTAGGTGAATGGGACGCCACGACTTAAGCCAGTGGTAGCCAATTATCACTCAAATACGTTCTTAAATAGAGTATAAGTATAATTGCATGATCAATGAAGCCATATACGAGTAAGGCTCATCTTCTAGCAATCTGCGAGATTAACCTTTCTTTTATAATAGTGGATGGATTACAACCCGATAATTGTTGGGTCCCTAATATACGAATGCAACAAAATATAGCACACAATTTAATCATGGGTCGACTCATCCCAAGATTTTTTATTTATAATAATATCAAATTTCTATAATATAATAATATATATAAATGATAGAGATCGTACTTATAAATGATGTGCATGTAGAGATGTCTGTGATGCCGATCTCCTAAACCAATGAGTCTCTCATTAATCTATCATAGTATTAGAGAATCAAGATAGCCCGATGCCTAACCTTTTGGTAGGTGTAATGGAAGATGTGTACTATCTATAAAAGTAAACTATATGCAGGGATAATAGAAGATGATGGAAATGATTTTCGCTCTCTCTCTCTCTCTCTCAAACTCTTTCATTTTCCTCACACTCACACGTCCTATGGGGTGGGGACATCCATGGCTAACTCTACCTCTTATTTGGGATAAGATTATATAAATAAGGAGGGGTTAGGATTTAAGGGGTGCACATGATATGATGCTCCACCACCCTATGGACTTTGATGTAACCTATTGTGAATAAAGCTCATTAATCTACCTCATCCATACATATACTCATGATTCAATACCTCCATTGCCATAATGTATCCACTAACGATCACGTCTCATGCCAATCGAAAGTGGACCATCAGCTCTAGGCTACCAAGTTATCATCAAGTGCAATTAAAGTAATTTTAATAGTTAAAACAAAACTTTAATGGTTAACACATTTGAAAAACCGATTAAAACATTCATAGTATTAGCCAAAGCAAAAAAATCACTTAATGAATTCTTGATCAATGCTGATCAAAGCCATAAACATGTCTTAGGCAAATTAGTAGATCTCATGTTGTCCCATAAAAAAATTAACAACTCTTTATGGAAGTGCCCAGTTATGTCCACTTTATTGGAGCATGTATGAACCTTATAAGAAGAGCTAAAGTCAATAAGTCAATTTCGTCACCCTTACATATCCTTAAGTCTAATGATTAAAATATTTTTTATGCATTATCAAGTCATGATCTCATGATCACAATCCAAGCTAATGGGCCCATAGCTAGACCGTTGATTCGATCTCTATCCACTAATGTGAGTGATCAAAGGTCCAAATATGTATTCTTTGGTGATGGGCACACTTACACTCTTGTGGAGGGTAATGGCAAAGTTTAAACCGACACTAAGTCAACTCCCGATGGTGGAGACTATCTATCCCGAACCAAGTTAGTCCCCTTATAAAAGATGATCGTACATCTCATGAGTTAATGTCCATAGGTGTTTCCCATGCACCTGTGACAGTCATGGTCTAATAAGATACTAAGATTTGTGGACCATGACTGTAACACCCTACTTGGCTCCCAAATTCATGGGTATAACTTATGTCTTAAGAATTAACAATTTTCATGTATAGTCCAGTTAGAAAATGAACAATGGGGGATCAAATGGATCATGAAGCGTAAACCACTACTAAGTTGCTAAAATAAAGTACGACTAAGTATGTGTGTGTTCAACAAAAAGAAATGTCATACAGGATGTACGAGGCGACACCCTAGAAAAATATACATATATATATATATATATATATATATATATATATATATATATATATATATATATATATATATGATCCAAGATGATATGCAACTGTCCCCTCGCCCTAAGGCTTGTCGCTAGTCCTAAGGTGTTGTATGGGGATTTGCCCAAAAGTCGAAAATAAGAAAGCTCCTCCTCCTCGTCTATGCCCGCCCCATCTAGCACGCTAGACTCTATGATACCTGCATCTAAAGAAGGGACTGGTTGGTGTTTTAAAACATCGTTTCAGAGTAGGAGTGAGTGATCAACTCAATGGATGTCATTATTAATAAGTCACACATATTATCAAATACATGGACAAAGTTAGTGAAAAATAATCATTCATAGAATCCTAACTACTCTTATTAATGCATAAGCATGGTTTCATGATATAATGCATGCCCTCGCCATATAATACTCTCCCAAGCGATTCCATCTTACGATCGCAAATGATAAACACTCACTCAATGCGACCTCGACTTCCGAGTCGCCAACCTAACTAATGCAATCTTTGAATATTCCTGTTAGCCGAGTATTTAATTAAGTCTGTTCATCCAGCAAGATTGGAAAAGTTGAAATACCTCCATTTAATTCATGGCCTTACCCAAATCACTTAGGCCAATGCGTCCGTAGTGGCTCTGAGTCTGCGATCCTTGATCCAAATTTAGGTATCATACATTTGTCTCATAAATCAATAATTTTAAAGGTATAACATGATATCTAAAGGTTTGATGATTAACTTGGTATGGGTTGTCACCCAAACACCATGTATGATTACTCAGTTTCAATGTGTGGGCTTGTTACATAACCAATCACCACAAGGAATGACTTGTTGCCTAATTCCATTCTTACCCAGGTCATTTGAATGAAAATCTGGCATGGAACCATTGGGTGATTAATTTGACGAGGGTTATTCGAATAAGGACTATCACCTTCTATGCTCATTGGTCACTACGGGGAGACCCGTTACCCCAGCGTAGGTCGACAGCATGGACACAGTGTCCTATACCACCATGTCTGGCTCCCAAGTCTTAGTAACTCACTGGTCACTATGGGGAGGCTCGTCACCCTAGCGTAGGCCTGCAGCTCGGACACAATGTCCAATACCACCATGCCCGACTCATGAGTCTTAGGGATTGTATCATTAACAGTTAACAGTGACCTCTCAATGGTATGAGATGCTTCAGATTCAGGAAGGTGTGTACACATGTGGTTAATGAACATGAATGACCAGTTAGTGAGCCAATTTGTCTCATCCAAATGAACTACAAATCATACGGCATTGGGAACAATATTCCAAGTAGTTCAACTATTGTCGACTTTCCATAATTCCACTAATTGGGTCAAATTTTCCTGTGGGCGGGCCTATCAGAGGGGCTGCCCATGTGGGTTTTGAAATTGTTGGCCGATCCGAAAAGGGGGCAGTTTAATAGTGAATTAATTTAAAGTTGAAGTCAATCTACTTGTAGTTATGAGAGAATTAGACATACATAAAGGTAAATCATAGCCATTATTAGCACAATGAGTCACATATTTACAACATCCAGTGTAATTATAGATAAACATTCACACGAATCCTAAGTTACTCAAAATTATATGAGAGTTGAGTACAATGACTGATTTCAGAGGAAATTAAACATGCATGGAGTAAATTTAGCAGCTAATCTATACAATTCATGCATATGGGGGAGCATGCAGTAGGATTCTTCCTATTAAATCTAAAAATTTGGGGGTATCATGCTTATAATTCCATTATTGACAGAAAAATCAGACAATGCAAGTATTGGGATGATTGCGGACCAACATTTCTTCCCTGTCTAAAAATTATCCATGCTCAAACTTCAATTCTTCAATTTTACTTCATGCAAGTGACATGTAAAGTAAATTAACAACCACAATTACTAAAATTCATTCTACATTTGATAAACAGTCACCTAAAGGTAATGATCCGCACCTAAGGTCATTTGATGGCTTGTAGAGCTACTCTAGGGGCGTAAGGGCCCTATGCCAACTGAATTTGCATGTTAAGACACATGCAAGTGACCTAACGTACTAAAATCTAAGGAGAGTTTAGGTGATTACTTCACAATCGACGACAAATCGCTTCTATGGTCGTGGAGTCGTGATCCTCTGCGAGTGATTGTGATAGAAGAGGGAGATTTCTCAAGATTTCATCTCCCTTGGGCCCCTTCCTCCTTTACACTCCCTCTCTAGTCTTTCTTCTCTCTCCCTTGGCTGAAAATTTCATATGAGAGTGAGGGAGAGAGGTTTTTGGGTATATAAATCTTGGAAATTAGCTCATTTGGCCTTGGGAAGGCTGGTCCTAATGTTTATATCCTTGATGGGTATATTTTTGGTCTTTGGGCCTGTCCCAGTGGCCCCCTGGCCCATCTATGCCATGAGATAGGTGTCCCATAGCCTGATGAGGGGCTGTCCCAAGTTTGTTGGCAAACAGATGTAACAATTGATTGCAGGAATCCGATTTATGATCAATTATCGTTGTTACTCGATCAGGGGTTTGGTTTGGTGGGAAGGAGTAGGGAAATATCTCTGATCTATGGCGTGATTTTAAATAAAGTCTAACGGATGATAAATTGTAATTTACTGCCCTAAGCGACGGGGCCAATTACTTTAATTTCAGGTTTTTATCTTGGAGAGTCGCATCTCACAAATGTTAACTTGGCAGTCTAAGTGTCCATTTTAAAGCATCGTTTGGGCCCTGCATTTACGATGGACCACAAACTCAGTGAGAGGAACATTATTCTATAATTTCGGAACTACTGGCACGCTAACGAGTGGTCTAGAGCTTGTTCAGATAGTTGGGGCATTTTTTGAATAAATTGGGTATGCAAATTTCTTGGGCGCAATTGTTAAGGTTTAGATTAACTAAGTTCATAGTGTGACCTATTCGAAATTAGCAAAAAATGGTTATTTGGTCAGTGATGGGTCGGCTAGATTTAGGCTTTATGTGAACAAATCATGGGACTAAATTCGATGTTTTAAGTAATCAGTCGGATTCATTGGTTTTATATTGTTGATCAATCTTATTTGTACGGTTCTTTATTGGTACCAGTCGCGTATAGGCTCACTTCAAGCGTCAATGGTCAGTAAGTGACAACATGGGCTAGTTATAAAAATAAAATAAAATAAAATTTTAAGAATTTTTGACAATCTAAAATAGCAAAAATCCAGGATGTTACAATGACTCTCCTAAGTTAATGATTGTTATGTTTGATCTAAGTTCCCAATAACTACCAAAGAAATCACTCCTTAACAAACTCAATAAATATAAGATCAGAGTAACACTAAATTAATCTAAGACATATTGCATGTCTAATTTATGACCCGTGGTCACCATGATCAACAACTAAGATTCACCCAATCACATCCACACGGCTAGTGGATTAGGGCATGAGTGATTTTCTAGGGTATTAACTTCGACATTCATATCCTAGTCGATCATAACCTTTTATTTCTTGGCCTATAAATAGCTGTATAAATGAGAAACACAACATAATTTAACATTCAAGTATTATGAACCATGGCCCACCTTTATTTTGATTGAGTAAAAGCTTCACACACACACACACACACACACACACACACACACACACACACACACACACACACACATATATATATATATGCACTCTCATGTCTAATTGGTTGGACCATACCTCAAGTGGAACTAGCATAGAAACTCAAAATTAATTGTTGTTAATAAACACAGAGGGAGAGAATGGATCCTTAGCTTGGGTGTACCTCACCACGGTTTTTATGTGCAATCCACCTTGACTATTATGTGCGTCATTCCATATTAGCCCGAGACCAAAAACTAGCTTTATTTGTGATTAAAGTGGACTACACAATTAAAAATAATGTATATTTCAAAACTCATGCTAGCTCCAAATTATTTCCCTTAGTGTGGCCCACCAGAATCACTACTGAGCTTGATTTTTGGATCTCAACATTATGTTTTAGTGTGACATCCAATAGTTGGAGTGGATTTAATATAATAATCACGGTGTGCCCTACAAAAATCAAGGGTGGACATCTCTCTCTCAATCGTTTTCATTTTTGTCACCCACTTGAATCACAAGTTATTAACCTTTTTTTTTTATTTAGGTGTAAAATATGATTAGACATCTAATTAATGGTTGGTATGGATCGGACATACACAACATGGTGGACCTAGATAAAAATTAAAGGAGGGCATTCGTAAAATTTCCTAAAAGAAATGAGGTCTAAGGTCCAACTGGTTGGATTATAGGTTAATGTCCAATAGAGATAACTTTCAACCTTTCTTGTATATGCAACATTCAACTCAAATAATAGATTGATCCCATCATCATGATTATCATCTTTTGAAAATTTCAATAACAACCATTCATCGAGTGAACCATACGTATGTTTTGCTATTTACCAATGTCTAGACGTCATTTTATATGCCGTGACTCAATAGATGCATAAATAGGATTGAACACTACAATAGGTCATCCTCATGGTGGGGCCAACTTACTAGAAAGGTTGGATGTCACATGCACTTAATACTTTGAAAGTTATCATATGGGTGTATGATAACTTGTGGCCTAATAGGTTATACTAAAACAAAACTACTTTTTAAGGGAATAAATAGCTTTTCCTCTAACCTTTATTTTTTATGGGATCTACCGTCATGTGTATGTGAGATCCATACTGATCGGTAGATGTTTAATCCAATTTTAGGCCCAGATCTAAAAAATTAGTGAGACATGTGATTCAACTGGACCACAACAATGGAAACACTTGGGAGAGAGACGTCTGCCCTTTATTTTTATAGGGCCCACCGTGGTTATTATATTGATTCCACTCCAACCATTGGATGTCACACTAAAACATGGTGTTCAAGCCCAAAAATTATGCTCATTAGTGACTTAGGTGGGATGGACTAAGGGAAATAGTTTAAAGGGTGAGCTTTGACATGTACACCGTTTCTAGTTGTGTGGTCCACTCAATCACAAACAAAGTTGATTTTTTGATTTTGGGTCTAACACGAAGTGATGCATATGGTGGTTGGGGTGGATTTCATATATACACCATGCTACAGTCTCCCTAAGCTAAGGACCCCTTTACTTCTCTCCCTCTACATTTATTAACACTAATTAATTATGAGTTTCTATAATGAGGTATAATCCAACTTAGTTGGACTTGAGAATGCCTCTCCTTTTCTCTCTCTCTCTCTATATATATAACACTAATTATTTGTGAGTTTTTATGATGAGGTATAGGCCAACTTAGTGCAATTAGTGTTTTATATATATATATATATATATATATATATATATATATATATATATATATAACACTAATTATTTGTAAGTTTTTATGATGGTTGGACCTAAGATATAGTCTAACTAGTTGGACTTGAGAGTGCATCTCTCTTTCTTTCTTTATATTTCACACACACATCCATATTGTTGAAAACTCTAATATTCTAATAAAGAATGATAAATGATACATGGGCACACTTATAAATTATTTATAAATTGAGAGGCATATAAAATGTCAACTAAGCCGGTTTAAAAGCATAGTTCCTACCATATATTTATTATGAATCAAAATCTATCCTTGTTTCATTATCCATTACATTTGCGAAGAGTTATTTGAATAGTTAAAATGAAATGTATCCATTGGTACACTTTCAACAAACGAAGTGTCCAATAATAAAAGGTTATAAGTGTGTAAACAATCCTATTTTATAAAATTGACTTAGCACAATGAATTTAATAATTTAGCTTCTTTAATATGAACTAATGTATGCCACATGTACAAACTTATACTGGGCGTGGATTAGATACTGTAAGACCTGTATCTTGGTCCGTACCTTTCCGTAGACTTTCGCGGTCTTACCGGTCGAATTCCGGCAACTTTTGACCCTTAACCGATATCGACGCGCGACCCTTATTCATGTGCCGACAACCTGAGTCGACTCAACCCGAGACCAATACCATAGCGACCGCGCCGTCGTTACGGTTCCGATGCCGCGACTCGCGCGCCGAGGCGATACCCTGGTCAAGAGATGTGGACCAACGTTCGGTGCGAGAAAACACCGCGCGTTGCGAAACCCAAGGAAATCTTTACGATGTGTCACATCAATCACATCAATCCCATCAATCAATCAATCCATCAAGCCATCACATGTTAAGTACACATCACTTTATTCCATTTCCCCAAGCAACCACAAAAGTCTTCATCTCCCATACCTCTCTTACACAAAAAGCCACAAAAGTCTTCATCTCCCATACCTTTCTTACACAAAAGCCTCAAAAGTCAAGCTTTTCTTACACAACCATCACTCACCACATCCATCCATCACTCTCTCTCTCTCCCTTACATCACTCTCTATCTTTCTCTCTTTCTCATTCCAAATTTCCAAGCAACAAAAGAGTTCTAAGAGACTCCATACGAATGAAATTTCTCCAAGCTCCCTAAACTCCAAGTGGCCCACCTCTTCATCCCAAGATCTCTCATCTCAACCCTCCATTCTTCATCTCATCCATTGAAGTTGAAGCTAAGGTGCCAAGGAACCCCTAGGAGCAAGAAGATCGGACGGTGGGTGCCTCTATAGGGTAGTTTTTCTTATTTTTATGGTGGACCAAGTGAGGCCCACCGATCAATGGTGTGGATCTCATTTGGGACCCTAAGATAAGGCCGATGGCCTACTTGGATCATCATGATCATTCCATGATGGGGCCATTCTCCATGGACCCCATCATGATGTTTATTTTCTTTAGAAAGGTCATCTAGACCATCCATATTGGTGGGGAAAGGATCCCCACTGTTGATCTTTAGTTTTGATGGTCACATGTGCAAAATGACCCACTTGATGTATGATTTCATGTAAGAGAGGACCCAAAATGACGGGGTCCCTCCATCACAAGCCGTGTCCCACTCTCCATGTCTCTCTCCCTCTCTCTTTTATTTATTTTATTTTATTTTATTTTATTTTATTTTTAGGCAATAAGATTGTGTGGCCCACTTGAATGGATCCCACCTTGAGGTATCTTATTTTTTTTTATTCAAGTGGGGCCCACCTTAGACGTTATTCCCATGCCACCCATCAGTGGTGGCCCACTTCATCAGGCCCACCACTCCTTAAAAAAATAATAATATATAGAACCGTCCAGCGTCTGGGACGTTGGACGTTGCAAAGGAAAGAAGAAAAAGGGAAGAAAAGAAGGTGGACTTTGGTGGTCCACTTGCTTAGGCCCCACTGTGATGTACTTTGACAATCCAAGCCGTCTACCCTCTTACTTACAGTGTTTTAACCGTTGGGTAGAAGTTTGGGGCTGATCGGAGCACTTGGTGGGCCATAGCGCCAAATATTGCGTCCTCACCATTCAAATGTTATTTTCTTATGTTATTTCACTTTTCAAGCATCAAAAAAATCCAAACTCTGGACTCATTTGGACGGCCTCGGGCCACTGATCGCAATGGCCGGGGCGGATTTTATCTTAGCGGGCCTCACATGCGAAAAACCCCGAAAAAACTCATTTCTCCCAAAAATGATAAGAGGCAGAGCCTCTACTTTATGCATCAGCAAGCAGCGCTGCACGCTGCTGCGTGCAGGCAGGCGGGCGGCCGCTGGCCACCCACGGCCCTGTTCGTGGGCCCCACTGTGATGTTTATTTACGATCCAATCTATTCATGTGGTGGGCCACCTCCTAAAGTGGGCCCCTGCCAAAATTCAGGCCCATCCAAGGCTCTGGTGGCCCACACCACAGAAAACAGTAGAATTGAATGTTTGCCATTGAAAATTTTCTTGGGGCCCACAGAAGTATTGGATCAAGCTGAAATTTATGTTTTCCCTTCATCCAGGTCCAAGGGACCTTGTGAACGGGTTGGATTTCGAATGAACATTTCAGGTGGGCCCCACATGGGCGCCACAATGATGTATATATATATAAAAAGAAAAAAAAAAGAAAAAAAAAAGAAAGGGACCACCGTCCAGTGGACGGTGGCGCCCACCTTGATGTAGTATTTCCTCCACCGTCCAGCGGACGGTGGGGCCCTCCTTGATGCACACGCCACCCTCGCTGTCCAGCGGCAATGGGACCCACCCTTGATGCATGTGATGCATCCATACCGTCCATCCATTGATTTGTAACAGGTCTATGGGCTAGGCCCATTTGATCTATGAAATGCTTATGGGCTAGGTCCATTTGATCCATTTAGGCCTAAGAACTTAGGCCCACTTGATACGTTGCAAGTCCATAGGACTAGACCCTTTTGATGTATTCCAAGGCCATTGAAATTGGACCCACTTGTTGCATTTTTAAGCCCATGGATGTAGGCCCATTTGATGTACTTCAAGGCCCATGGTATTGGACCTATTTAATGTATTTTAAAAGCCCATAGAGGTAAGCCCAATTGATATGTTCTAAGGTCATGAGACTAGGCCATTTGATATATTGTAAGGCCCATGGGACTAAACCCATTTGATTATAAAAAGGGTCCATGGGATTAGGCCCATTGGATTTGATTGAGACCCATGAGTTAGGCCCATTTTATTTGATTAAAGCCTAGGGGTTTAGGCCCATTGAACTCATGTTAGGTCTATGGGTTGAGGCCCACTTGATCCACATGTGGGGCCCAATTGGTGTGGCCCATTGGTCATACATTAGACTCATGAGACTAAGCTCATTAGATGCAACCCAAGGCCCACGGGTTTTGACCCATTGCAATGCACATAAGACCCATTGGTGTGGCCCATTTACGTGGCCCATCTGATGAATAAAAGGCCCATAGGATATGGCCATTTGATACATATATGAAAACCCCAATGGGATGAACCTAAGGTCTATTGCAATGTGTAATCCCATACCGATTACGTAGCGATGTTTAAGAAGATCGTGCCTTGGGAGCAATGTTGGTTTGACGTCCACATTGCGAGTGTAATGATTGGTTGGATGTCCACATTACGACTCTTCTTAGGGCCCATTACTGGGCCGTACTTATCGTGTATAGGCCATCCAGGTCCATCTGCATTGTAAGATAGTTCATTTTATTATAACATGTTTAGTACAGTTCATGACTCATGATCATACGCATCATATGTATGCTTGGCGTGAGAATTGTCTGATCATAGCATTTGCCTTCGGGCAAGTTGTTTATGGGCTCCCGGTTAGGTGGTGTTTCCCTACATGAGCGCACGATATGCGCAGGATTTGTTGCATGACTGGATAGTGTGAATCATGCATTTCGCATTTGTGTGACATGGTTATTGTACGCCCTAGCGACATCAGGGCCGTAGCCTCCACAGATGTATCGTGGTTGGCAGGATTGGATACCGAAAATTTTGTTTTACATGGGGTACTATAGATATCCCTGGATGAAAGTCCCTAAACCCTTATGGTACCAAGAGGTTGCTCCAACGTCTAGACCGAGTGGGTAGATGAGTGCTAAGTGCCGAATACCAGTTGGCTGTGCTCTCCACTGTGTCGTGGTCGGTTGGAAGGGGGTGCTGCCTTACCCGCCCGAGAGTAGGGGGCAATACTAGGCTGAGTTTGACCAGCTCGAGGAATGGGTCCGCTATCGATGAGTCACGCCCGATATTGGTAGACGGATAGTGTGGTCTCTTCCACTTACCTTATTGCGCGCGATGTGGCGGCAATCTGGTTTAGAGTGTACTAGACCCCGGTGATATTCCATATTTTGAGCTATATTGATGTGTGGACATAGATGAGGATCTGTATGCTTGAGTTGCATTGCACATCGCATGGCCTTGGGATGACCGAAATCATTCATGTCTTGCATCGCATAAGCCTTGGTACGGCTCATGATATTATGCTTCCATCTGCATATTCCGCATTACTCTGTCATTGTATGTTCATATTACTACCTTGCGCACACACTTTCACCACCCTCTAAGCTTTCTGTAAGCTTATGCACGACCGTTACGTACAGGTGACGCTGGTTCGCAGCAGCGCTGAGGCAGTAGCACGTTGCAGAGCGTTTTGGAATTTTTATTCTTTACTATTGTATTTCCCTTTATGCTCATTGTACTTGTAAAGTTTTTGATTATAGTGGAAATATAATGGAATTCTTTGTTATTGTTTGTGGGTTATGCCTTTGGTTATGCTTATTACGAATCAAACTGATATTTAAAATCCTCCTCGTAGTATCATAGGATCGGAACCTGGCGAATGGGAGCTAGGAGCCGAGAATGGGGTTCTGCGGAGGCTGTCGGCGCCGGATTCGGCGATCGGGAATTTTGTGAGCTCGGTTTCCGAGTTTGGGGCGTGACAGAAGTATTTGGGACCTGTGGGTTATGGGAGATAGGAGCCGAGAATGGAGTTCTATGGAGGCTGTCGGCGCCGGATTCGGCGATCGAAAATTTTGTGAGCCCGGTTTCTGAGTTTGGGGCGTGACAGATACTGACAAGGTCAGTGGCCAAATCCCTACTAAAGTGACATCACCAAGCTATGTGGACCTCACTATGATGCGTGTGTTGTATCCATACCATCTAACCGTCTGTAGAGATGGTTTTATGGCACGAGAAAAGGAATGAGATAGATCTAAAGTTTGAGTGGACCCACCATAGAAAACCGTGGGATCAGTCACACCCACCGTTGAAACATTTATAGGGCCCACCATGATGTATTTTTTAGATCCAACCTATTCATAAGTTAATATAGAGATAGATGAAGTAAAAAACAAAAATATAAGCTTGATCGTAAACTTATATGGCTCCTAAGAAGTTTTAAACGATAGATGTCACTGTCCCCACTGTTTTCTATGGTGGGCTCCACTTGAGCTTTAGATATAACTCATTATTTTTTTCATGCCATAAAACGATCTCTCCAAATGGATGGACAGTATGGATACAATACATGCATTATGGTGGGGGTCCACAAAGCTTGGTGACATCACTTCAGTAGCCATTTGGCTATTAACCTTGTCAGTATCTAATTCGTGCCCATCCATTTGTAGAGATCGTTTTATGGCATGATCCAAAGAACGAGTCAGATCTAAAGCTCAAGTGGATCCCACCATAGAAAATAGTGGGGCCAATGATATACCCACCGTTGAAATATTCCTAGGGCCAACCATGATATATTTTTGAGATCCAACTTGTTCATAAGTTAATATAGAGATAGATGATGAGAAAAGGCTAATATTTTCTTGATCGAAAACATAGGTGGCCCCTAAGAAACTTTGAATGGTGGTTGTCTCTTTCCCCACTGCTTTCTATAGTGGGATCTACTTGAGCTGTGGGTGGATCAGCTTCATTCTTTGGCTAATGCCCCAAATTGATCTCGTCAAATAGATAGACTATATAAATGTACTACATACATCAGAGTAGGCCCTGCATAACTTGGTGATGTCACTTTAGTAGCGAATTCAATACTCATATTATTAATCCGCATAAGCGTAAGATTATTAGATACTGACAAGGTTAATAGCCAAATGACTACTGAATTGATGTCACCAAGCTCTATAGACCCTACTAAAATGCATGTATTGTATCTACATTGTCCGTTCATTTGGAGAGATTATTTGATGGCATGAAAAAAATAATGAGTTATATCTAAAGCTCAAGCAGGCCCTACCATGTTAAACTGTGGGGACAGTGACATCGGCCCTTCAAAAATTCTTAGGAGCCACAAAAGTTTACGGTGAAGCTTATATTTTTGTTTTTACTTTATCTATCTCTATATTAACTTATAAATAAGTTGGATCTAAAAATTATATCATGGGAGGCCTATAAATGTTTCAACAGTGGGTGTAACTAATCCCATGGTTTTCTGTGGTGGTCCACTTGAACTTTAGATCTATCACCTTCTTTTTCTAAAACGATGTCAACAAATGCTCGGGTGGTATGAATACAACACATGCATCACGGTGGGTCCACAGAGCTTAGTGGCTATTACTATCTAATCAGCGCCCGAAATGGATGAACATTTTGAATAAAATAAACACGTCATGGTGGGCCCACATAGCACTAATCATCAAAGACCAGGCTACCTCGGCACTGGAGGGGGTCACTTTCGAATCCCGGTCCAATGCATATATTCGATTTGACCGGCCGGATCAAATCTCCCCCACTTGCACCTGTACGGTCAAATAAAACCTTCCTGTGAGATCCCAACCATACACCAGACAAGGTATTTTGCAAGCACAACAAGGGCCAAAAGCAACGTTGGTCAGCCAACGAAGGGATTAAACCAGCGTGTGAAAAATGGCCTTTAGAGAAAAGTCTAATGGTCCTAATTCAACGCACGTGTGTGCACGGACTCGCCTAATGGCCCGCATCTCTGACACATATGCCGTACACTCGGATGTCTGACACGTTTCGGCTCCTCAGGGATGAGGATTGCAGCGACACTCGGATGTCCGACACGTTGCCGCTCCTCAGGAATGAGGATTGCAGCTACTCGACAGTGCTGCGTGGTGGGCCACCCTGAGACGTGTTTTATCCTGTCATCCATCTACTTTTCCCGTATCATTTCATGACATGAGCTGACATCCAAATTTCTAGAGAACCTGCCGCACACAAAAAACAATGGTGATTAAATGCTCACTGTTATTAATAGTCTAAGGCTCACTTTAATGTTTATTTGCCAGTCAACCATGGAGTAGGTTAATACGAGCTTTATCTAAAACTTTTGCGGCCCAAAAGCTTTTAATGATGGACGCTTAATCGCTATTGTTTCTTATAATGTTGTCCATATGAGATTTAGATGAATTATGCCCTATGATAATTGGAAAAAATGGACAACCGATGTAGATAAAACACATATATAATAATAAGCCGTAACAACAATAATAGGCAATCCCCCAATGTCCACATGAATAAGTGTGGATTAGGTGAGACCTAGCTTCACTCAAGACGGTGCACCCTTACCCTAGGGTTACCTTAGGGCCTACTTGATGTGTGTATTACATGTCAATGTTGTTCATATGTTTTATTTTTTTAGATCACTTTATGATATTTAATTACAGTGTTGATTCATCATTCGTAAGCCATAAAAGTTCTAGATCAAATTGAATTTGTTTTTAACCTCAACAGCCTATTGGATAATAAATAAATATTATGGAAACATGAAGTTGCACACTAACAACTTTTTAACGGTAGGGCAGTCCATCACCACGGTTTCTTATGGTGTGGTCTACATGAGATACATAAAAAAATATCGGCATTATCAAATTTGGTCAAATTGAGTGGCAAGACTCACTCTTAAAATGATGTTGCTAAGTTTTATAAGGCCTATCATGATGTATGTGTTGTATTTACACTATCCTTCCATTTAGAGAGATCAATTTAAAGCATGAGATAAAAAATGAATTAAATATAATGCTTATATTATAGTGGGCCCCACCAACCTTGGTGGCATAACTTTATTAGATTTAGTAGCTGAGTGTGGCTGCTCAACCTGTCATTTGCTAATCGGCGTCTGAAAAATACATCAAGGTGGGCCCTACAGTAACCCCACGGTCTTGCGTGAGGACGCTGTCTCATCTAATTCGCTATCACTTAGAGAGGTCATTTTAGAGCATGAGATAAAAAATAAATTAAATATAATGCTTATATTATAGTGGGCCCCACCGACCTTGGTGGCATAACTTTATTAGATTTAGTAGCTGAGTGTGGCCGCTCAACCTGTCATTTGCTAATCGGCGTCTGAAAAATACATCAAGGTGGGCCCTACGGTTACCCTACGGTCTTGCGTGAGGACGCTGTCTCATCTAATTCGCTATCAGTTTTCGGAAGGCAATCTTTTAATTGATTTCACACGTGCGTGTAGAGCAGCTATACACATCCATGTCGCGGGTATGTATCACAACAAGATACGCATGTGACATCTGAACTTTACATACGGTCAGATCAACTATTTAGACGTTCGTTTATAGAAATCTGATCATTTCACCTAACAGGTGGGTCATGGGAAGCGACTTGCCAGTGCGGCCACACGGCAAGTTTCTGTCATCGTAAGCTGTGTGGGCCCAAAGAGATTCCCGTGATAAATCCAATTCGCTCATAAGTTTTGCAAGGCTACGACAGGTTAGGAGACTAGAAAGGATGCAGATTTCCTGTGAAGGAAGTTCCAACGTTAGGATGCCAGGTTAGGTCTACAATGATGTTTTTGAAAAGTTCACACCGCCCATCTATTGTGGAGCTCATTTTAAGATATGATATTAAAAAAAAAAAAAAAAAAAAAAAAAAAAAAAAAGATGAATCAAAGACTCAAGTGAGACAAGCAAGAGGAAATGATGTAGATTTAATGACCACCTTTGGAAACATTTATATGCCCACAAAGTTTCATGTACGGCAAAGTTGGGAATGACATAATAAATGGTTGGATGGCATATAAATACCGAAGTAGATCTAAAGGTTTTATAGTAAGAATCTCTCTCGGTTTTCCCTCTTATCCGGACCGCTTGAGTTTTAATCCACTTCATTTTTGTTTACATGTCTTAAAATGAACTCCCACAACATATGGGCGGTGTGGATTTCTCACAAATAACAATGTGGTCCCACCTAGCATCCTGGCGCAGAGCTTCATGAGAAAGGCTTTAGCACGAAATCCGCGTCCGTGAAAAAATCGGGTAGATCCAATTCTCATGTAAGATACATCATAGCACACGGTTAGAATGGATACATCAACGGTTGAAACCTTATTAGAGCCGACCATGATTTTCATATGCTAAACCCTTCATATGGTTATTGCCGCTCAGATTAACTGTAGGTACAGTTATCATCCTGATACAAAAACTTCTGTGCCCCTGTAAAGTTCCCACTGGTAGGCCTTCAATCCCTGCTCTTTCCTATGGTGTGGCGCACCTGATTTTTAGATATGCCTAAATTTTGGATTCCTGTCCTACCGTAGTCTTTTGAAACAAATGGACGGAGTGGATTTGTCACAGGAATCTCTTTGGGCCTCACATTGCTTTCTACCACGGAAACTTCCGGCGGGAACAAGGAAAAAATAAAAACCTTAAAAACGGTTTAATTTCCTTTGTAAGTTGTGGCCCACCCTGAAGGGCAAAATTGCCTGAATTTTTAGTTAGAAGAACTAAGAACCATTTTTCAACCTTGCAGGGATCTCAAATCTCCTGTGGAAGCCTTTCCCAGGAAGTTCTGGGCTGGAAACCTATGTGCGGTGTCAGTGATGTTTGTGGGAAATTCACTCTGATTATCCGTTTTTCGAGGTCATTTTAGGACTTGAAACAAAAAATAAGCCATATCCAAGATTCAAGTGAGCCGCACTAAAAGAAAAAGTGGATAAGAAAATTCTTACACTAAAAGAAAAAGTGGATAAGAAAATTCTTACCGTTGAAAGCTTATTCGGATCGAAAGTAATGTTTACGTGTCATCTGTACCGTTAATAACGTCCTTCCTGCTGAGATGAACTGAAAACACAAATATTAGCCCGATTCAAAACTTCTGTAGACCACAAATGTTTCAGCCGTGGAAGTTCAATACTCACGTATTCGGCCCACTTGAGTTTGGATATTGCTAATTTTTAGCTTTAATATTAAAATGAGCTCCAAAAACGGATGGGCGGAGTGGATTTCTCAAAAACTTCTCGGTGGGGCCCACGTAGGTTAGATTTCTCAAAAAACGTGACGGTGGGCCCACCTAGGTTTCCGCACAGGAACTTTCCGCGAAAGGCCTTGGCAGGTAATCCGCGTCCGTCTACCGGTGAAGAATTATACAATGCATTCTTATAATACAGATTATACAGTTCTCAAGATACCCTATTTAAACTCGGTCGTCTAATCCCTGAATCGTCGAATACCAAAAAGACCTTTGAGAGAGAGTGAGAGAGAGAGAGGGAGATGAGTGGGAGAATGAGAGGAGGGAATCTGACAAACCCATGCCTGACCATGCATCAGCCATGGGCGTCGCTTCTCGTGTACGGCATAAAGCGCATCGAGGGTAGATCATGGCCCGCCCCAATCAGAGGTTTGTTTTCGACCCTAGAATTCTGATTTTTTTTTTTTTCGCTTTTGAATACTTATATTTCTCAATTTCTCAGCTATAATTAACCTTTCACCATTGAAATTTGAAGGTAGTTTGAACTGATTATGTACATGTAGCTTCATGGTAACTAATCATGCATTCGTATCTCTCCCACTGGAACAGGACGCCTGTACCATGCAAACGATGGGCCTGGTCATGAAGATCGCTCATCGAGAAAACCAGGCTATGGGCCTCACCTGGCAGTGTGGCTTACCTGATTAATAGATGGGCCTGGTCTTTGTGTTGGGTGATCTTCATGGTGGGGCCCATTGTTTGCATGGTTCGGATCTCCTAGACAGCCTGCAAGCCATGCAGTTGGCTGTAGCTGATCAGTTCCCTTTTTCATCAGGCAATTCTCTTGGGCTGTGGTTGGGCTTCTATCCCTAGTCCATATCGAGCCAATCTCAGGTGTTGATTTGGGGTTGTGTGGATGCTTTAAAGTTTTAAATTGGAAGCAATTTACACCCAAAAAGTGTTTCTGATGTAAACTGTTTACATGCTATTCTGTTTGGCTTTTAGGTAGTAATCTATTTATGGGGCAGTAAATCCTACCAAAATCTGCAAATCACATAAAAATGACTTTATTATTATTATTATTATATGATGCATGTGCCACCTCCCTCTATCTTCTTATATTAGATACTGTGAAATTGTCCAACTTTTTCACGGTATAGCATTGCCTTGAGATATTTATCTATATGATGCATGTGCATTCTTGAGTATGGTTTTGTCTTTTGAAGGTCGTCTTTGGATTCATGCTGCTGGGAAAGTTCCTGATCAAAATACAATTAAGGCAATGGAGGACTTCTACAGAGAAATCTATGCTGTAAATGGGGTTACAGATCTGAAGTTTCCAGAACATTACCCAGTTTCACGACTTTTAGGTATTTAAAACGAGATCTTTTAGTGTTTTGAGCTTTAAATCTTCATATCTGTTTTGCATTGAAATTGATTTAATGAAAAGTACTACAATGGCAATGATCTATTGTGATTCACATGTTTGGCAGTCATTCCCTTCTGTTCACATTTTGTTCGCTTTTGCGATCATAATTATATTTTATTCAAGCATTTATGCAATGGCATCTGCTTACTATGATTAAAATAACAAATGAAGTTGGTGTTTGTATAGTGTTATCCCATTTCTTTATGATTTGAAGCTTATTTCCAAAGCTTAATACTGTCAATGGGTAAGACTTCCCCTTATCGTTATTAGGAAAAAACTTTAATTACTCTAGAAAAGTTCATGGGATTGTGAAATGTAGAAGTAGAATTTAACATCTACATATCATATTTAAAACATGATAATCGGCATTCCTTTTCCTGAATTTAGAGGGTTTTCCTTCACCAATAGTAGCAGGATACGTCAGTAACTGATTTCTTTCTAGTATTTCTACAATAGTTGATGGTTATTGCGTGATCTGCCTTTGTGGTTCCATCACGAAAGTTATTGCCATCTTGCAAAGACATTTACTTCTTTGTTGGGAAATATGGTACCTACGTTTTTTGCTTCCATTTTCTGGTGTTTGTTTCATGCATTTGCCTAACTACTATAACAAATATTATATAATGAGATGTTTTTTTGCATCTGTTTCTTTAATCATTTCCTGCATCAATTTCTCAGTCTGACATTTATGGCTTTATGGTTATTAATGATTGTTTACCTAACATGACTGTGAAAATTGTTTTGGTGGTTTATCAAGCATGGTTTGCAGGAGAACATGCTACAGTCGACAATTACAAATGGTGACATTTTAAAGGGGAACATGGAAAATCACATACTTATGAATTTCTGGAGAAAAGACCATTTGTATCTCTGATACATGAGTAGTCATATTCAGTATATAATGGGGCACCCCTATCAACTTAAATTACTAAACATAGACTAGAAGTTATTATTAATAGAAACCTTGCTTATTGAGCAAGTTACATAGACTAAAATAAGCCTGACAAAGTTCCATCAATTTTGAGGATAGGAACATGGAGGAGTTTAGAGCGGTCTTAGGTTGCCATGAGCGGTCTTTGGTTGCCATGTAGGCGCCTTTGCTTCATCTTATTTGGGATTTCCCATCTCTATGCGAAAACCTCCTAAAAGGCTATGGGACCTGGTAATTGAACATATAGACAGGAAATTATTTGGATAAGCATCTATTGTATGATGGCAAATGACATCAATTAAAGTGCCTTCCAACATGTTGGTATATGATGTGTCATTGTTTAAATACACCGTCAATGTCATAGGTAGGTTGGAAAGACTTCAGCACGATTACTTATGAGAAGGAATGGAAGAAGAAAAAAAGAAAGAAAGAAGAAAGGGAAATATCACTTGGTGAATCAAAGCAGTCATAGTGAATATCCAATGTATCTTTTCTCTCCATCATATGCCCATCTAAAGTAGTTGCTAAGAAGAGATTTCTTTGGAAAGATAAGGGCAACAACCATGGATATCATCTGGTGGCATGGAAGGATGTGTGCAATCCACCAATCTTGGTGGATTAGGCATAAGACTCATTCGGCATGTTAATTTAGCGTTGCTTGTTAAAAGGTGGTGGATGATTGACAATGATGAGGTCCTGTTGCAAATATGGTGCATTGGAGAATGGTTGGGATGTTAAGAAAGTTTACAGCAGGAAGGGGTCTGCTAGTCGAAGAGCTATCTCACCAGCCTACTGTGAGTTCTCTAAGCACACCAGATTCGAGGTTGGGGTAGGGATAAAGTGCGGTTTTGGGAGGAACACGTTTGTCCCAATTTGCCATTTTGAATTCTCTTTGAACTGCCATTCGGTATTTCTCTTAAAAGAGGCGCTTCTATTGCTAGTTTCTTTCAACAGGTTGCTGGCAAACTGCCCAGGAGTTTGTCCTTCAGACATAATCTCAAAATGAGGAAATCGTAATCTCGGATGTTGAGCATCTTGGAAGAGGTCTACATTTGGTAGGTCTGGAGTTGACCCCTGGATATGGGAACTTAAAGCCGATTGTAGATTCTCAGTCCGCTCCTTCTACATGGCCTTTTAGGCAATATTCAGGTCAGCTTCAGATTGGGGAGCTGTTGTCTAGTCAGGTGGGGCTCCTCTAAAGATCATTGTGCTTTTTTGGACGACCTATTCAAACAAGGTTCTAACATTGGTGATCATGTTTAGAGCAGGGGCATAGCCTTGCCCAATGGGTGTTTGACGTGCATTGTAGTGGAAGAGAGTCTAACACTGTTTCAACCACTTTCTTTGCTTTTCCTTTCCGGACAAATCTGGGTTTTTTTTTTTTGTTGAAGGTTTGGGATATGTGGTACCATTCCAGATTTGATGGAAGCTTCATTTGCTAGGTGGTGGTCCGAAGCTTGGGGTCCTATTGGGTGGCTTTTGTGGATTTCACTCATCAAAACATCCCTGTGGTGCTTATGGCTGGAAAGAAGTAACAGGATCTTTAAAGGAAAAGGCTGTTTAGTGGCGCTACTTCAAAGAAAATTTTTAGGCTACTTGCAGAATGATGTAAGCAAGACAAGCTGCTAAGAGGTTATCCTATCCACCAAGCACAGTTGAAGTAGGTTGAGATGTGTGGCAAGGAGTAGGCGAAAATCATAAAAAAAGTGGCGTGGCCCCCCCTGTTGGCTTTTTCAAACTCAATGTCGATGGGAACTCCATGGGGAGCTTAGGTCCTGTCGGGATTGGTGGCTTAGTTAGAAATATCTGGGGTGATACTGTGTTGTAGTTGGGTTCTTTGGTTGTCCTAGATTCCAATTTTGCTGAAGCAACAACCCTTCTTCAAGGTCTAAAATTAGTTGCTAAATACAACTGGATGGATTAAAGATCGCCATTTTCCTTGGAATATTGCAGACATCATTGAGGAAACTTCGTACTTATATTGACTATTTGTGCATCTTTCTCCCACGTGCACCAGTTAACAAACTCAGAGGTAGATAAATTGAGGGTGTTCTTTTGGAGGAGATTTTGATTGCGGATAGACGGGGAGTGCAATAGTGTCATTTGCATTGCATAGAATCTGTTTCTTTGTGTTTGCAGCTTTTTTTTTTTTTTTTTTTTTTTTTTTTTTGTGTGTGTGTGTGTGCATTGATCTTGGTCTTATCACTATTGCATTTTTTTTCCATATCTTTTCAATAAGATTTTGCCTTTCATAAAAAAATATTAATTGGTGGAATAGTACTGGTTTGTAGGACATTGAAAGGAGATACGAAACCAAAAATGATCAAAGAGGTGAATTGTGTTTCACTTTGAAATGGTCATGGGTTTTTTTAGTGAGGATAATTTGTGTTAGTGCTCAAGTTGGCGAACCATCACTTTGCCTAATTATCAATGGAGTTAAAGGTGCTAGCACACACTAGGCGCAACTGCCTTGAAAATGCTAGAAACCCCTAGGTGCACTAGTAATGCAAGGGTATTGTCACACCGGGCTTGAGTGGGGTGGCCTATGGGATGCAGGGGGCACACTCGGTGTGGGTGGCCCATGTGAGGTGAGTGACTCATGAGAGGCGAGACCCATGTGATGCGGGACCCATGAGGGGAGTTTCAACCAAGGACCTGACCCATGTGAAGTGAGGCTTGGGCTATGGGATAAAAGGATTGATTCACCATGCTTTATCAGTTTGACCTTTTAGAGTAAGTAGTTAGTTGTCTTATGTTAAGTGGTATCAGAGCGGGGGGTCTCGTGTTTGATATTCTTCACTGGGAGTGATTAATGCAGGAGCATTTTTACATTGGGCTCGAGTGGGGTGGCCTGTGGGATGCGGGAGCACACTCAGGATGGGCAGCCCGTGTGAGGCGGGTGATTTATGTGAGGCGAGACCCATGTCATGTAGGGCCCACAAGGGGGGTTTGGCCGAGGACCTGACCCATGTGAAGTGGGGCCTGAGCTATGAGATAAAGGGATTGATTTGCCACGCTCTATCAGTTCGAGCTTTTAGAGCAAGTGGTTAGTTGTCCTGCATCATTTAGGCTCATGCCTGGAGATATTAGGTGCATTTTTACGTTTATTTTATATTGAAGATATGCTATTTCTTGATTTATTATTCTTAACTTCAAAACTAATTTTAAAATTGAAATAAAACTAATTGTAGTGATATTACGTATTTTAATAGTGATAGTTAGACCCCAATTTCAAAACTTGCATCTACTCAACACTCCAATGAATCCACAAAACCTAGAATTGCAAATTCCTCCAGTTTCCCAAATATAGAAGCCCTAATTTCATACAATCTCCAATTATTCTTAGCTAAAAAACTCATATCCTCAGTTTTCCATGAAATCTCTCAGTTGCAAACCTAAAATTCCAATTTCCCAAAATCCCGACCCTAAAATTCCAAAATCCCCAACTCCCCCAAATGGCCCAACACAAAATCATAGTTTTGCTAAAGTCCCTAAAGTTTACAAACCCTAAAAAGTTGAAGTTTCAATGTATCCAAATAATCCATTTACCGATTCGTCTTTTATCTATTCAATGGCACAATTGGAAACTGAAATTGCTTTTAACAAGTCTAACGTTGTGCTTAAAACATCAAGGCCATGTTTGGATACATGTATTCCGAGGGAAAATAAAAGAAAAGGTAATGATTAGGCAAATATTGTTTCCATGAGCACTATTGAAATATGGATCCTTTTTTAGGGTGTCTTTTTTGGAAAACAAGTGGGTCAAAATAAGATGGCTTTCCACCCTTAAAGGTGCAAAATACCAAAAAGAGCATTCCTTATTGAGGCATCCTTAAGGTACCTCACAACATTACGTAGGTGGCACCTGGGTGTACCCAGGCACCAGGTGGTAGTCGTGCCTAGGTCCACAGTTGGGCATAATGCCTCACCTGGGGTCTAGATGAGGCATGGTGGCCCAAAATGCTTGGGCGTGTGCCTGAAATGCCTTCGACTATATTGCTAATTATTGAGGTACAGGTGCCTGCAAAGCGACTTAAGAACTTGTGTGGCGTAATAGTTTAGCTTTAGTTATGTTATAACTCAATTTTTATATTATAAAATTTTGGCTATGAAGTTTTGGTTAATTGATGAGCTTATTTGCTAATGCAAATTAACTGTTTATTGTTGTGCTTGAAAATGTGTTTTCATTGTGGTTTTATTCCTTCCATAAATTGATAATTTTAAATATTGATTTGATTATGTGATTTCAATGTACATAATATCATTTGGTGAAGTGACACAGATTATGCTAATGTGTGGATTCTTTTCAATTCTAGTTTTTTGAGACTCCAGTGATATCCCAAAGTTAGAAATAATAAACTTAACTCAAATCTTTGGCAACTCATTAGACGTTTTAAGGATTGAGTACTTCGTACAAATTTTTCTTTCAGTTATTATACTGTTGCATGATAAGCTTTTATGAGGATCTTATTGTGATACATTGGCTTTTTTTTTTTTTTTTTTTGAACTAGTCTGATATAACTAGCTGTAAAATTGTGTTCCTTGTTACAGGTTGTGTAGAGGTAGTTGGGTGTGTTAAACGTGAAGAGTTGGTGTGCTGGGAGGATGTACCTGAAGGGGTGAATACCAGCATTTTGCTTTTCTTTTCCTTCATATAGTTTCATATCTGCAACCTGTAATTCAACATGTTGTTTTAATCATTTAAATTATTGTTTACAGGTGAGATTAGAAGGGCAAACGGACTTCTGCTGGCTCTGCGAACAACCGCAGGTATGTTATAATTACTACAAGTTTCTGAAATCAGCTATGTAAAATCGAGATGGATTCTATCTGCATGTGCTTTTTATATCTCTTACAAACCGATGTTGTTGTTTTTTACTTTTCTTGTCTTTCTTTTGTCACACATCAAGTGGTAAAGGGTGTTGTTTTATTGATTATTATTATTATTATTATTATTATTATTTTATTTTTTTTGTACTTTTACCATAAGCATACCATATTTCACCCCAGCACGCTACTTGTTTAGGACATCAATACCATCTGCTTCACCATGAGGTTCACCTTGCACATGAATGAGACTGGTCTGTTCATCAGGTGGGCCACACTGTCGGAATCAATGGACAGCTGGCAGTGTGACTCATCAAGTCATCATACAGGTGTTGCACACCTTGTCAGCAGATCAGCCTGATTTTCAAGAGGGGCGATCTTCATGGTGCCGCCTACCATTTTCATGGTACTAATGTCCTACATAAGTGATATGTTGGCAGGAAAGACGGTTCAAGAAGACGTGGTACCGTTGCCTGTAGGTGATTTGTTCTCTTAATATGATACTTGTTTTTTTCATGGATTAATTATTAATTTATTTTAATCAAAATATTTCGCTAAATTAGCGAGGTAAGAGCCATTATATAAAAAGGTCAGCCATGAAAGTATGCTCCATCTCATGCATGAACATCTGTAGGGCGATATTGTTACTGCTTGCTGTTATATTAACATGGTTGGATTTCCTCACAGAAGAAGTTGGGAACATTCGGACCATCTCTACTATGTTGTGATTTTGATGAAATCCATTGTTTCTTCAATTGGTGCAGAAATTACTTGTCCCATTTGAAATGCGAGGCTATCAGGGTGTCTATAACTTGGAAAAAAAGGTACTTACACAAGCTCCAGCTGATATTCAGCAAACCCACATAGTATTTTAAGCAAACTGACCATGCAAGAAACGTGAAGCCTTAACTTGAGAGTAGGATTCAGAATCCTACTCTCCCTACATCTGCCACTGCCCCACTTGTGCAAAATCCAGGCCATTCATGGCCAAAACATCAGGCTGGTATGGTCATCAAGTGGGTACGCATGCAGATAAAACAGACTAGCAGTCCACATAAGATATGCCCATGGCCCACCTGATGACCCGTTTGGCCTGATTTTGGAGCCACAGCATGTGCACTGTGGGTCTCACTGGATGAATGGCTCAGATGTTGCACACATGGGTCATGTTGGCATGTGTGGTGGGGATAGTAGGGTAGGAAATTCTACCCTTGCAAGTAGGCTCTTTATTTAGGTAGCTACTGTTATTGGTAAGGTTATTGTGACTGTTATTTTCCTTCTCCTGTCAAAATTCTGACAGATCTACGAGGCAGCAGTAAGAGGTCTTTGTCCAATTGAAGGCCCACTACCTGTAAAGTTCCCACTTCCAGATCCTTCGGACCCTTTTTCCTTGAAGCCAGGATCACTTGCATTGCGCTTCAATGGCTCTAATGCATCTGAAGTGGAAAAACCACCAAGTCTCAATGCGGCCATAGCTGGTGCCCGAGCTGCAGCTACGCAATTCTCAAAGAAGGAGCCAAGCAAAAACCCCACAAGATATGATGCTAATTTAATCCGGAGTAGAGATACTCGCAACTCTACGGAAACAAGTCGATGGAAGGACAACGGAGCTGTGGAAGAGGATGAAGGGCCTTCTGGCCAATCGAATGGTGGATATCGCAGATGGGAGAGGGCCCACCAGAATGCGGAAGAAAACAGTTGCATGGATCATGACAGAAATAGCAGCAGGCGCTATCAAGGCGATGGTAGAAATTTTAATCAGCAACTGGGGGCTTCTTCTAAGGTTTGTAACACACACACACTCTCTCTCTCTTCAACAGTGGCAGTTGTTTGTTGGAATATGATGTCTGTGTTAGAGTTCCATATATCAACACAAACACATATCATTAGATAACTACCTTGGAACCCAATATGTGCATAGACAGACAACTACCATCTGGTTGTAATTTTCATTTCCCAATTTTCTTTTCAAGGGAAAAATTCTTGTATAAAAGGGTTGTAGGTGATTAGTTCTTCATATATAATGGTAATATAAGTGTATTTATGTCAGGGTTTTGCTATTCGTACCTGCACTTGCAGGCATGAGCGGTCGGCATGGAACATGTGTGTAAGATCTAAGCCATTCATCAGACAGGCCACTCTTGTCTCCTGGTACAAAAATCCATTCCATGCGGGAGCCAAGTGTGTATTGAATACGGACTCTGGACCAGTTCTTTTTGTAACTATGCATTTTTCATACACGTGTGACCCACCTAGTGAGTGAATTACCCCAATCTCGGGCTAGATGAGGCCCGTCTCATAAATGGCTTGGGTGTTGCACAAGTATGTCATATCTGATGAAATACAAAATAGGTTGTCTGATAAATGGCTTGTTTGTTGCACAAATAGGAGTGCTACTCAGGCCGTTTGGGTCAGGTTGAAGGCCAATCCGATCCCAGCCCAACCTCAAGAGGATCCAACCCGTAACCCGACCCGACCTAAATTCAAACCTGAGGTTCCCAACCCAAACCCAATCCAACGTCCTCTATACTCAACCCGACCTGACCCAAATACATGTGATTATTCCCAACCTGACCTAACCTGGCCTGCATTTGCTCAACCGGAACCTGACCCGAATTTAAATTGGGTTGGCGTTTTCCAACCCAAACACAACCTGAGGACCTCGACAACCTGATGGGCTGTGTCAACCCAAAAACCCGAACCCAAGTTGCAGCCTTATAAGTGTTTCATGTCTGATAGAATACAAAATTGTTAAAAGATGAATTTGTCATTTATTGGCTTCACAGCAAACATAAACTACTATTCATATGCTCTTTTTTTTCAAAATCAAAACTGTTTTCTGATTTCAATCTCCTGGCAAGTTCAAAACTGCATTGTAATGGATTTGTTGAGACTTCAGATTTTTGCAGCAGCAATGAAAGGATTGAAGCCAGCAGGAGCCAACAGAGCTTGATCTTGGTTGTTTGCCTGGAGGCGGCCCTGGACATTATTGTTGTGGAATGCAGTGGAACAAATTTGGATTGTAGAAAAAAAGAAGAAATATTGTGAAAACTCATGGATTGTGCCCCCTTCAACTTATGATTTGCGAATTCACAAAAACATCCCCACCCATTGGATCTGCTGCAACGAGTTGGATGGGTGGTTTCATTGACAGTACCAGATTTGTATATTGCTTTTCTTCCTTTCTTTTCATCATCATAATTATCATAATCATAATCATCGTTATTAGTTTTGTATTTTTGTGTTTGATCGATTTCTTCTGAAACTCAAACAGTAGAACTGTGTTTATTAACTTCATTCGGTCAGATTTTGTAAAATAATAGACAGAAATCGTTGGTAGAGAAGCATAGGTTACCGTTTCATCGCTTGATAATGAAATCAGCCTCTTTTGGACGCTTGCCTTAACAAAACTATGAGTGAAGAGTCTGTATGAAACTTTGTATGCGGAGTACCACGGCATAGTTCTAAAATTCTGCGATCCGGCCTGAAACTTGGCTGAGTCAACTCGGCTCAACATGGTCTTGGAAACTTAATTGTGACTGTGACTCGCTCTTCAACAGACCTTCTTAATAAAATCGTCCTCTTTTCCAGACCTTGATTGGGACTCGCCCTTCAGCCTGTATGGTGCTTCGTATGCAGGGTACCACGGCATGGTTATAAAACTCAGTGAGTCACTCGAAATTTGGGTGAGTCTACTCAGGTCAACAGGGTTTTGGAAACTTAGGGCCCCTTTGGATATCACTAAATAAGTTACTTTTTAACTTCTGTTAAGTAATTAAGTAAAAGTAACTTCTGTGCCAAAAGCTAAGATAAGTAAAATTTTAAAGGGTTTTAATTTGCAGACTTTTCTACATCTCTCACAGTGCATGTCAAAGGAGGTTCTGTCCCACTGTCCATATCAAAGGAGGCCCGGCGTGGTGGACTGTCCACATTGAAGGTGGGGCTTACACATTGGATGGTCCACATAAAAGGTGGGCCTATGATGCCGTATTAATGTGGGCCCAAATATGGATGGTCCACATCAAAGGTCAGCCTGTAATGATAAAAGGCAAACATCCAAAGCAGGTGGTATGATGGGTGGTCCACTACGAAGGTGGGGGCGTACATGATGGATGGTCCACATCAAAGTTGGGCTCCATGTGATGGGTATTGGACATTGAAGCTGGGCCCCACATGATGGATGTCCCATATTGAGGTGGCCCTGCATGCATGATGGATGACGGTACACAAAAAGGTTAGCCTCTAGTGATAAATGCCTCACATCCAAGGTGAGCCCTGCATGATGTGTAACCTATATTGAAGGTGGGGCTCACACGATGGATAGTCCACATCAAAGGTGGGCTCCACATGATGGGCAAGTAATAATGGTGGGCCCAAATGATGGACATTCCACATCAAGGTGGGCCCCACATGATGGATGGTCTACATCAGAGGTTGGCCCTAATAATGGTGGCCCATCTCCAAGGCGGGCCTGCATGTGGGATGACCCACATCAAGGTGTGGGCCCCACATGATGGGCTGTCCACATCAAAGGTCGATCCTAGTGATTTGTGGCCCATATCTAAGGCGGGCCCTGCATGATGGATGACCCACATCAGAGGTGGGGCCTACATGATGGACGATCCACATTAAAGGTGGGCTCCACATGATAGGTGGTGGATATTGAAGGTGGGCCCCACATTATGGACAATAACATTGATGGTGGGCCCCACTTGATGGATGACTAGCATCAAAGGTGGGCCCCACATAATGAATGATGTACATTAAAGGTTAGGCTATAATAATGAATGACACACATTCAATGTGGGCCCCGTATGATGGATGGTCCACATCAAAGGTGGGGCCCATATAATGAATGGTTCACATCAAAGGTTGGCCGCATGTGATGGATGGTGGATGTGACAAGGACCAAACAAACTCAAAAGATAATTGCTTATGATGTTGGAAACCAAACATACTTTTCTACTTTTTAATTGATAAATATGTTTGTTGCCAAACATACTTATTGACCGAATAAGTACAAACCAAGATAAGCTACTGATTCAATAGCTTACCTATGCTACAATAGCTTATCTAAGCTACCGAATAAGTAGCTTATCTAAAGTAACTTATTATCCAAGCTCCTCCTTAATTGCGATTGGGACTTGCCCTTAATAGATTTGCAGAGTTGACTTACTGATTCACTGTGGTGCATACTGTAGGATTTTATTTTATTTTTGCCATATTAGGCTGTTCTAAAACTTGGGTGGGCCACACCATGTGATTTTTAGAGGTTTTAGGTATGATTTTACATGTGTGGTGTACCTGTATTTTGAATATGCTTGATTTTTAGCCCCCAACATGAACATGTGGGGGATCATATGGTGGGCATATATGGCGCAATGCATATGCTACCATGGGGCCCACACATTGTGTTATAGATTGGGCTCATTTGGGAGCTTGTAAATGGAAATAAATGGGAAATGGATTTGGAGGTAAATGAATCGACAGCTTATATAGTTGTGTTTGGATGACGGTAAATGAAATGCATTTCAAATCAAAATATTATGTTTGGATGAGAGTAAATGGGAGGAATTATAATTCATTTGAAAATTTCAATATATTCATAGGAATATATATGATATCCTAAATTAGAATGATTGTAATAAACTTATTGAAATATATACTTTAGCAAAAAATGAGAAAATTTTGAGCCTTGGGTGGGTCACAAATGTAAGGATCTCAAACAAGCAACTTGCCATTATTTTTTAACCATCTACTTAGATGGTCATTCTTTGGACAGTTGGATGATTCTTTTGGTGTGATTATAGCGATGTAGCTAATATTTAGATTATTTTGGAGTATCATTAGCCTGACACCTGTACCATGGACATGTGTATAGTAACAGCTTTATTTACAAGTGAGCTCAAAAAGACATTTTATCCCCCTTTACTTTCAAATCCTCTTTTGTAAAAATGATTTCATTTTCATGCCTGTTTATTCCCATTTCATTTCATTTCATTTCACTTGCCTACATTTACTTTAATCCAAACATACCTCAAGTACCGTTTACCTCAATTTACTAATAATTCTACCAATTTATTTCCATTTACTTCCATCCAAGCATTTGCAGCTGAGAAAGTGAGGCCAAAATATGCTGGTTCCTTTTGCAGCCTACGTGGAAACGCTTTGCTTGTGCAGCTCACCGTTTCCATCATGTGTGCCCCTTAATTTTCTTGTTCGATATATAACTAATGCTCTCGTTGGATCCAAAACTCAGGTGGGCCACACCACGCCTGACTTTTAAAATCTCTTGACTTCAATCTCCATTTATCCATGCGGGGCACGTCTTTTGAATGGATTGGATGGAAGATAAAAAAAAAACTGGTCTCTATGCACAATCTGGAAGGCCTTAATGCTGGGCGTCTTCAGCTAACCATTCTCTATGGCGTGACCCATCTATGTTTTGGATAAGGTTAATCCACCTTCTAGACGGATTGGATGAGCGCTTTACACCATGGTGGGCCCCACACGCAAAGTATTGGAGAATCAGTTTATTTAGATTTTGGCCCAAAGAAGGGTCTGGGTCCACTACCCTACCTGTAGTTTACATGATGCATGGCAATCCAGACCGTCCAAGTCATTGGTCCACTATGGATAAACTCAAACGTGGCCTGGACATCACCGGGTCTAATGGTTACAATTAAATAGCTGATCCAAAACATGATGAGTTTAAATATACAGGCCCAGAGCATTGTTGTATCATGCACCGCTTAAAAGGAATCTACAACTCAGCCTGCCTTCTACAAAACAAGTGAATGGGTCAAGAAAAAATCAAGTTTTTTTCTTACCTGTACTCTTATTTCAAACAATGTGGCCCACCAATGCAGATGCTCTACCGAAAAAATAATTTCAACTAACAAATTAGGTGGGCCACAATATACAAAACAAGTGAATGGTGAAGAAAAAATTAGGCAATTCATCCATTTTCGATGATCCTGTGAATCAATGAGATGGTATACACAAACGCGTTGGACCAGTTTGTTTTTTGAGATAGTGGGTGAACTTGAAGGTGCGGACCTAATGGAAGGTGTAGATGTGGGCCCTACAGCATTGTGGATTCCTGCCAAGATGACGGCAAATGGCCAATAAAACAAAGCTTGCCTTGGCATATTGAGAATCATTGTCCAGTCCTGACTAATTATTGCAAGTTTCAGTCGTAAATTGGCATACCTGGGGCTATTTGGGAAGTCTTATCTAATCTAATAAGGGTTAGAGAATTATGATTTTTTTACTTTTATTTTTCATTATAGCCCTTGGCTGATAATAAACTCGTTTGATAAAATCACATTTTTAAGTACTGGTAAATATTCTCATATGAAATAAGCATATTTGATAAAATATTCAAAATAAGAATTTCTTTTTATTTATTTATTTTTTTTATTTAAGGGTGGTAGTTATCGTTTTTAAAAATCGCAACAATTCCATTATGATCATTATAGATTGTTGGTTTTTCTAATTATTGAACGGGCAACCAAAGGTGGTACCCAACTTCAATGTAGGTCGTCCATCATGTAGGGTCCACTTTTGGTAGTCCATCATGTAGGGTCCATTTTTGGTATCCATCATCTATTTACCCACCTTTGATATGGACCATCCATTACGTGGGCCCACCTTTGATATCTACCACCTATCATGTGGGGCCCACCATTGATACGGGCCATCCATCATGTGGGGCCCACTTTTGATGTCCATCGTCCATCACGTGAGGTTCACCTTTGATGTGGATGATACATCATGTTGGGCCACTTTGAATATGGGCAGTCCATCTTGCAAGACATTGGGTGTGGACTGTTCATTAGGTGGGGTCTACTTGATGTAGATTGTCCATCATATGGGGCTACACTTTGATGTGTAACGTGCATCATGTGGGGCCCCATTTGATATGGACCGTCCATTATGTGAGCCCTACTTGATGTGGACCATTTATCTTATGGGACCCAACTTCAATATTGGTCATTCATCATGGGGTCCACTCTCAATGTCCCCCATTCATAATGTGGGTCTCACCTTTAATGTAGACCCTCTATCATGTGTGGCGTCACCTTTAATATAGGTTGTTCATCATGTGGGTTCACCTTTGATGTGATGGGAGAGATTGTAAAGAGAAAAGAAGGCAATATGGTATTTTATTAAAAAGTTTTAGGGATAAACTAGTTTTAAAAAAAGCCCAAAAAGGCTCACCACTTAAGCAAAATAAGCTCTTAGAAAGAGTAACTTTTTTGTGCCTAAAGAATTAAGAGGTAAAATGTATTATGCCTAAATTAGTAGATGTAAAATTAGATAATTACCAAGTAATCTATTTTAATTAAATACGTATGTATGTATGTATGTATATGTGTGTGTGTGTATATATATATATATATATATATATATATATATATATATATATATATATATATATAATAAACTCTTATTTGTCGATATGCCAAATGTTCTCCTTAATTATTAAGCAAGTTTTGATTGAGTCAAATTATAAAGCTATATATATATATATATATATATATATATATATATATATATATATATATAATAAACTCTTATTTGTCGATATGCCAAATGTTCTCCTTAATTATTAAGCAAGTTTTGATTGAGTCAAATTATAAAGCAATTAGTTAGTGATGCAGGGAAGGGAGTGAGGAGAAAAATCATCGTCTTCCTTAAGTAGGCAAACCTCGACTTCGCAAGGTTATTCTTAAATCTATAAGATAAAAAGAAAAATTTAAATATTTTTATTTAATAATGTTTAATGTGTATGATTTCTTGATTACACCACTAATAAAAAAAAATAAAACTCTAATTCAAAATTAACCAAAATAGCAAAATTCTAACCTAATTGAAAGTTTCCCAAAATAATAAAACTCATCTAAAGCCTAATTCGTAAAAAATAGAAAGTTTAGGATAAACGTTATTGGAGGACTCTTAACATGATTACAAGTAATTTTTAAAAAGACAGATATCCTACAACTCTAAAATTAAGGATATACAACAAAAATCAAAATTACTAAAAACAATAAATTATTTTAAAAATTACAGTTTTGAAAGCATGCATTTTTTCATGAAACAGACGGACTCGACCTAGTTTTTGGGTCGATTGACCTCGGATGCTTTGCTAGATAAAGATCGATAGGTCATGCATCCCATAATGATACCCAAATTAAAAGTTATGGCTGATTTATGGTTTACACTTTGAATAATAATTTCTCTTTATTCGGAATGAATTTCTTTGAATCGTATGCACCTGGGACCCAGTTACATCATACCCTATATAGGACTAGGCTCGGATCTGAGGGACTACTTTTGCTTTTTTGGCCTTCTTTTGGTTAAGCCATGTTAAGAATGTATATATACCAAGTCATACATTAGTCTCCCTCACTTGAAAAAAATTAGTCCTCGAGTTATTCAATAGACTTGGCTCATAATACTCATACAGGTCTGTCACATTGAAAGTTCATGAGATCTCCATGCCATCGGAAAGATCAACAACACAGGTATTATCATTGATTTTCCTGGGGATCGGAACATAGCTGATATTTTGATTCCTCAACTTGTTATACATCTTGATTATAAATCTTTCTTTGCATAAGTGAACTAGCACGTTATCACCCACTTCAAATATCTTCTGGTGCTGATGTTTATCAGCATCTTTCTTATACTTGACATTGGACTCTTGTAACTTCTTTTAGACATTATCATGCACTGTCATGATCCAGTTCGCATTGTTTTTATTATTATTATTATTATTATTATTATTATTTATTTATTTTTTTAAAATAAAAAATCGCAACACTCATATCTAGTAACTTATGCAAAAGGACTAAGTCGAGTGTATATTTGGAAACACGACCATACACAACCTTAAATGAAGACTTGCTAGTGGAAAAAATTTACATGCTGTTGAAGGTGAACTCCACCTGAGCAAGAGCAATATTCTGTATGGGAGACAACTTATGGGGAAGTTCATTGAGCATAATCCCCTTGAACTCTTGCACATTGGTTTTAAATTCTCTGAAATGTTCATGGGTTCTACTTCCTTCTCCTTTATAACTAATGCATTAATCTCTCTCGTCTCCTCAGATTTTTTGACGATATTCGGTATGGTTAGGAGAGACCACTCCTTCACTTTAGAAGTTTTGAGTTGATTTGATCTGTTCTTATAGGGGCGATGATAATCTTTCTACAATATTTAATAAATATAAATATATTATCTTGGCCTCAATGCGTGGCATAAACATCGTACTGCCATGGTCAACCAAACAGCATGTGACAAGCCTCTATACCAACTATGTTACACATTATTTCATCCTTATAATATTTAACTAATGGAGAAGGGAATGTGACACTATTCCATTACATTTATTTCGCTGACCTCTTTGATCCATCTAATTATGTATGAAGATGAGTATTTTTCTATTTTTAGTTGCATCTTTTCCACCATAGTCTTCTACATGATATTTTTACTGCTATCGCCATTTATGATAAGATCATAGACCTTTTAGTTCATAGTGCACCTCGTTCGAAATATGTTGTACTACCGTATATCTATCTCCTCATTTGGTGTGTACAACACCTCCCTCACGATCAGAGTTGTGGTTTGTGATTCGCCATTATTGGGTGGTGGCATGCAATTCATCACCAGTGTCACATTACGAACATGATGACTAAGTGCTTCATCTCTGATCTCATGTTGCTCATTATTATGAACATGAATCTGTCCCAAGGTTTTCATCAAACGGTTGATCGCTGCCTGAAATCTTTAAATGGCTTATAGATTCTTTTGTCGGAAAACTTAAAATGCTGCCGCTATTATAAGATTGTTTCCTAGAGCAGCATCGATGGGATTGTTGCTTGTACCCTTGTTAGATGCTATCAAACCAAGAAAAAGCCTTGCATTGATACCAACTCGTAGGGAAAGGCATGAGGAGAAAGTTCACACATCTTCCTTAAGTAGGCAAAATCTTAAATCTACAAGATTATTCTTGAAATCTATAAGATTTAAAAAAAGAGAGGAAATTTTGAATATTTTTATTGACTAATGTCCAATGTTTATGATTGTTTGATTACACCATTAATAAAGAAAAAATAAAACCTTAATTCAAAATGACCTAAAAGAGTAAAATTCTAAACCTAATAGAAAGTTATCCAAAATAATAAAACTTATTTAAAGCCTAATTTGCCAAAAATTGAAAGTCCAAATAAACTTTACTAAAGAAGTCCTAACATGACTACAAATAATCTCTAAAAAGATAGAAATTTTAAAAGTTTAAAAATAAGAGTTTATTGTATTATGCAAGTTTTGGATTTGTGAGTTTATTGTATCATGAAGATAATTTAGGGCCTGTTTGATTTTCCATGATACATGTAAATCATGGTAAATAAGTAATTATTACTTTTTCACTTAGTTTGAAAAGGTGAGAGTAATTCCACCTCAAAAAGCAATACAAAAATGTTGACTTAAATATGTGGACCCCACTGTAATGTATATGATATATCCACACTGTCCATCTATTTTATTATAATACTTCGGGGCATCAGACCGAAAATGAGGCTGATCCAACACTCAAATGGCTTACACGAAAGGAAATAATCACCTTAATTCTTATACCGTTGAAAGTTATTTTCTTAATTGTGCCCATATTGAGGTTTTTTCATCATCTAACCCGTTTATAGGGTCACATAGACATAGAATTTGAGAAAACACAAATATCAACTTTATTCAAAACTTTTAAAGGCCCCAAATTTTTTTTAATATTAGGTGTTCGATTCTTGTTGTTTCCTATGGTGTGGTCCACTTGAGCTTTGGATCTGCCCCATTTTTTTGCTCATGCCCTAAATTCAGCTAGCATAACAAATGAGCAGTGTGGATACATTACATATATCACAGTAGGCCCCACATTAAGTGTTAAAAAAGTAAGTTGTCATATCCACATTGGGAAAGATGTGGTAATTACCTAGATAAATAATTATTACCCATTTATATGGTAATTACAGTTGAGCCCAAAAATTAAACCGGCTCTACGTATCTCACTTCTTTGCACTTACTAGAATATCTAGAAAAGGGTAACCAATATGTCTTGAGATATTGACAATCCAAGGCAAGACTTAAACCGGCAGATCATTTATTTTTATCTCATATATTTCTTCACTCATCCATTATCTACTACATCCTATACTTAAAAAGTGTGCTTTTCTACACAAAGCCTTGTTGATGGGTAGATTAGTCATGTTATGAGTTTTTCCACTTTCACTTTGTGTTAGTTCCCATCATTTGCAAGTTTTTTAGGTGTTGACGCACTCAATTATGTTAACATTAAGTGTTATTATTCTTAAAATTATTAGGGCGAAGAACTATGGAATTGGAAACTGTGGTTATAAAGTTATTTGATGGGCCCAGTCCTTCAGGATTTGTCAATGGTAGCTATCCCAAACCGACAGTAGGCCAAGGGGGGCTTGAAAATTGGAGAAAAAAAAAAAAAAGAGTAGGCTCTATATGTAATCCAAATATCTTATTGATCAACCATGCTTTCCTATATATGGTAGGAAATTGGATTCAACAAGAGGAGTGCGATCATTTGGACACTTTGCACAAGAACACAAGCGAAGCTAGGAAGACATTTTTGGATGCAGAATTGACATGATCAAGCAAGGAAACAATTCTATGGTGGAGTTTTTTATTTTTATTTTTCTCTCAAAAAGTAAATGATGTAAATGTCAAATGAGCAAGTGAAGAAAGGGGCCTAACCCCTTCATTCTTTGTCACCTACATCCTTACTTGGAATCACCAGCCGCATACCAACCTTAAGAGACATTCAAGTTAAAAAAATCTTTGTTGAAATTCTATGGTATGTAATCGATCATAAATTCCTAACTCTATTGACTAGTGGCAACTTAAAGTCAAGAAAGAAAAATTCACTAGTCAATTCATACCCCATACCTTAAAAACCAATAAAAGCCGGCCTGTGCCGATGACACTAAAAACTGACAGAAGCCAGCCCTCATGCATGTGTCGACACTGCTTCAATTTTATTTGTCATTCTTCTTATTGTGTTGTTAATTAAATGATGAAACCTTTTGTTGGCTTGTTAAATAATGTGATTATTGATGTCTTATTAAATGACTTTGTTAAACAATATGACTTTAGACTGTTCAACAATGTGAAACTAGGTTGAAGCAGAATGTGCATATGCCCAGTTTTTTAAAGATCGATGTTTGGTGATGTAGTAGAGCCCATTTGCAAATTTTTTGATAGATGTGATGGGTACATGAGAATATTTTTTCTTTACATGATGTTATGAAACATGTTGAAATAAGTTTGAGATAGCAGTTGTCTAAATTTTTGTACAAAAAATGTGGGCCGTGCAGGTGTTGATGTGGTGGGGACCATTTGCCGATTTTTCTCCGATGGATGAGAATATATCTATATATATGCGTGTGTATGTGTGTGTGTGTGTGGTGTGTGTCATATTATATATGAAAGATGTTGAAACATATTGGAAATAGGTTTTGTACAAATTTTTAGAAAAAAAAGTGAGCACTGTGTGTCTTGATGCTGTTCAACTCATCAAATGTTTATTTATTTATTATTATTTTTAAAATTTTTTATGGATGTAATGGATGTAAATATTTTATTTAATGTCATGTCATGAAACATGTTGAAACAGGCCTTGTCTAATTTTTTTTGGACAAAAAATGTGGGCTTGGTTGTTGATTGGGTGGGCCTATTAGTTATTTTTAGGAATGAATAAATTTTCATGTGTGATGTTATGAAACATGTTGAAAATTGGTCTTGTCCAATTTTTGGGATAAACAATTGTGGGCTTCATGTGTATTGATACGTTGGGGCTCATTTGCTAATTTTTTTTTTAAAAAAATGGATGTGGTGCTTTGTTGCACCATGTGTCCCGTTGAAAATGTCAACTGGCTTAAAAATAAATAACCTATGATTAAAGTTTCATACCAATCGGATGATCCTATCCATGTGATGAGCATGAAAAATGGATGGTGATCGTGAGCTATATGAGCCAATTATTTGGATAGTGTGATTTGTTAAAAAAAGGCTACTCCATAATGGATCTTCCGTGGTTAAAACTTCAACCCTATTGGTAACCATATCCATATTATTGAGAGAATGTGAAATGAATGGTAATGATGAATTGATTGCGGGCCATTAATTTAGATAGGATGATAAGTTAAAAACGGGTGTACTTTAAAGTTGTATAGCAAGCATCTGCTTTTTGAAAATGTACTTGGTACGTACCTTCTCATTTGACCTATGGTTTATGTATGTTGTTGCTAGGGAAAACTGAATAGTAGATTCTTGCACGTTGATAGAGACTAATGAAGATCTTTTGCAAATGTACTTGCTACCTGCTTATTTGACCTGTGGTTTACATATGTTATTGCTGGTCAGGAAGACTCAACTGCAGATTCCTGTATGTTAGTAGAGGCCGAAAAACAGGGAAGATGAAAAACCATGTGTCTTATAAGGTACCAGGATAAATTTCATTTTTTTGTTTGTATTTAGAGTGCATATCCATTTCTAACCAAATACAATGTTTCTTTATGTAGGCAAATTTTACCTAGTCCCCGTAAGATTTGAGTGAATTTACACGTGAAAACATGTGTGAAGATGAGAAGTTATTTAACCACCAACATTCTTCTTCACCAAATGGCATAGAATGCATTTTTGAGTCTTAAAAGCAAGATTCTCCAATTTGAATGTTGCGCCCATATGATAAAAACACAAGTGTAACTTGTGATGATTTGTTCTGTCCTTGATAATCTCATCAAAGAGGAAAGGAGAAATGATTTTTTATTTTTTCAACAATTTGGCTGAAGACAATGTGCAAGAGAAGCTCCACCAAATTTCATTAGAATGCACAAAACAACATGCCAGTAGTCCATGTGACAAAATTGCATTGGTGATGTAGGAAGATTCAAATAGAAATATAAGAAATGTGTAAAGATTAAAATATATTGACCTTAATCACTATGGCTTTGGATGATAATTTTTACTTATCCTTTAATATTGAACTTTATTATTAAAGAATAAATTTACTTGAATTTTTAATAATTTTCAAATTATCTTTTCTTATGCTTGGATTAGTCAAATGAAATAAAGTTAATATATAGATTCATTCTCTCCATCCATCAAAGTGGGTCCATCCATTTTTATGCTTATGTTGTAGTTTAATCAGGTGCTCTCTCAAATGAAGAGCTTTATCTCAGGCGCACACACCGCGATTGCCGCAAAGGACATATGTAGAACTGAAAATTACACGTACGTCCACAAAATAATTTGTAGTTTTAGTTACAAGTTAATTTCTCAAGAAAACCCCAATGTATCAACCAAAAATAAGCTAAACATTTCCCAAAAAATTCTAAGCTAATTTTAACCTTTTTGAGAAAACATAGGAACTAGGGAATGAATTCCTTAGCAACTAAATAAGCTATTCCTATCACAGGCACGAACTAGGGCTGTCAACAGGCTGGGCCTGGGATTGGCCTTCGCCCGGATTTTGAATTGTTTATGGGGCTGGGCGTATTTAAAATTTTGATTTCGGCAGGTCCAAGCCCCCGGCCCATTGACAGCCCTAGCACTAACAATTAGTGGATTTGTTTGATACTCTAGTGGACTATGATCCTTGATACACAATCACTAAAAAATTGTACATGTGATGCATTAATTTAAATTAATAGACTAAATTACCCAGTTATGTCAAAATATCTATCTTTTCAATCTTAACCTCCATTTGGGGGATATTTGGTTGTTGAAATAGGACCATATTGGATATTCTTCATTTTTAACTATAAACGCAAAAACATATCTACCAATCCAATCATCAAATAATCAAATAAGAGTAAGTTTTGGTTCATGCTACATCTAAAAACAATATATAATTTGAACAGTTCAATTTAAGTTACTTGTGTGATAGGTACTCTTGCGCCGGTGGTAGACTCTTAGGAGTTACAACACCCGGTCAAGGGCTTGAGTATCCATAGGTGGTGAAATCCAACTACGGTGTGAGTGTGTGATGGTGTGTGCGTGTGTAAAAAAAAAAAAAAAAAAGACCAAAAATTGCAATTTCTAATAAAATTTTAAGAGAATGCCAAAAATTGACCCCAAGCTTGATTCAGCTTTTGGAATGTGATTCGAAAAAAAAGAAGAGGGTGATTATTATTATTATTTTTTAATTTACAATCAGTAGTGTCATCCATAATTATGATATCAATGAGATAAGAGTAGCAACTCACAAACTTTTATTTCATTAAGTATCATTTATAATTATATTTTCAAGTACATAAATATACTTCAGAATTAAATATATTAAAATATTAGAGAACACTATTAGGATCCAAACTATCTACTTCTGCTGAAAAATGAGAATAAGAAAAGTATGAGCTAAAAAAACCCAGTGAATATATGTCCCGCGTGTGCATTGTTTCTATGCCATGCTATATAACTCTCTCTCTCTCTCTCTCTGTCTCTTTGTTAGCTTGTTAGTACACCCATTGTCAGTTCACAGTTCACTGTTAGCCACCCCCTCTAGGGAATCGATACCAAGACCTCAATGTTGAAATGAGGTATCTATCACTCAGTCTGCCAGTCTGCCACTTGAGCTATAGATCTGGGTGTAACTTACTCATGTTGGAGTGTGCAATGGTATCCATATACAATGTGACATGATGCAATGCCACATGAACTTGCTAAACATGATGCAATGCAATGCAATGAATTTCAAAGAAATCATGTATCACCATCACTCGTTCATAGTATCAAGAAAAAGTTAGCACCGTAGACACTTACCTTTTACGTGTGTTTTTTTTTTGAAAGGCTGAAAACTTATGTTATGTAAGTAGATTTTTCAGATATGGAAAGAGAGTTTTGGACAAAAATACCCAGGGTTTTAACGTAAAAACAACTGAAAAAGTAGAAATATTTTCATCTTTATTGGTTCGTCCGTACAGGTAGGAGTCTAAATTGGTAAAGTAGATTTTATTCGGGTCGAAAAAAAAAAGATGGATGAAAGGTCACGTATATAGTAAAAAATTATCCCAGTATCAAAGCTTTTCTCCCTTGGATCTAATGGTTAGAAACATTTACTTAGAGATAAATTTGAGCAAGTTCCTTTTCCTTTGATCTGTATTGCGATCCACCAGGTTTTACATTCTAAGACGGTTTTATGATTTGAACTATCACTATAAGAAAATGGGGCTTTAGCCTCGATTCAAAACTGTGGCTAAAAATGTTAAAAACTGAGGCTAAAACCTTTAGTCTCAATTTTTCTTTAGTTATCTAAACCGAGGTTGAAACCCCAGTAGCTAAAGGCATTAGCCTCAGTTTTAGCAATTGAGGCTAAAATGACTTTTATGGCATCGGTTCTTCAAATGAGGCTAAAAGAAACTTTTTAGCTTTAGTTTTCTCGAAATGAGAATAAATCAAAATTTTAGCCTCCATTGTTTTTAATTGAGACCAAATTCAAATTTTATATTCAATTGCCTCCCACCGAAGTTAAATCTATTTTTAACCTCGGTTCTTAACAACCGAGGCTAAAGCCTTTAGCCACAGGAATTGTAGTCTCAATTTAGGTAATTAAGGCAAAACTGAGACTAAAGATAGATTTAGCCTTTGTTGGCAACAATTGAGGCTAAATTCAATTTTTAACATCATTTATCAATAACTAAGGCTAAATCATTTATTTTAACCTATTTATAAACCTGTGCATAGTCATTCATTCATTCATTTTAATCAATTTATAAAAACACAATACCGAGAAGAAAAGTTATCTGTCCATTTAAAGTTTTCAAAACAAATTGTTACGTGGCATTAGCATGTAGAAATAGAGTACTACAAGGAAACACACTTAAAAACCTCCATGTTGAAATAGCTGTCCATTCATTGGGCTTGCAATAGCTGAAATTGTTAGCTCTTATTAGCTAAGCCTCTCCCGTCTATACAACTCATGTTGACAAGCACCATATGTATTCAAGTTGAGAGGGAGATATGGCTGTGGCAACCCGCTGTACAGATGAAATGACACTTTGCAAGTACTGTAGAGCCATGGTCACAACGCTGTCCCGGAGGTGGATTTCATAAGGGAACTGGAAGGCGATTGTCAGCACAGAACACAGGCTAGAAGTGTTTCTAGGAGCATCTCCACCTGTGCGGTTCATGGTAGAGCCTGCTTCAAGACTAGATGTCAAATCCAAGGTCTGATGTGCGCTTAAGCCATCCTGCGCTTCGCCCTATACAAATTGCAATTAGAGTAGAAAAAACAATACAGGAAATAGATGAGAAAAATAATATCATCCAGTTTAATAAGAGATTCAGGAAACAACCATTCAGTAGATTTAGACTCAACTGTTTTTGAATCCAGCGGAATGACCCAGAAACCAGAAGGTCACAGCGGAGCATCATCAGGGAATAATTCATCAATTGGAGCAAAAACAAGCTCGGAGAAAGCTCCCATTGCATTCTCATCTGCACCACTGTAAAGCTGCAAAACAGAATTGCCCAAAATCATTACAACATCAACATCAGCAGTGTTTGGAAAACCACATAGTATGACAAAGTAAAGAGTGACTATCAGTGGGTTCTAAGATTCAACATAGTAGTGACAGAATTACTAATGATTTTAAGACCTCATCCCAGCTATTTGGAGGTGGCATTCTCATAATTGCCTAGTAAAGGTTTTAAGACCAGCTGCCCACTTGCCATCAGTACTCCATTACCGGGGCTTGGGACTGGCTGGCGTATCACTTCCTAGCATAAAAAAAAAAGAAGGTAAAAACAGGACCGGCAAAAATCATAGTTCAATTCAGTGCAAAAAGAAGCAGCAAATACCTACAGGAGATGATATCTCTCTACAGAACAGCTTCTTCTGAGGTGATGGCATGTCCTTCTAGTCGATTATGAATACAAACTCAAGAGAATTGTCACATTTCTCCTCAGAGATTCCTAGAAATTTTCTATAACACGAACTCAACTAATATAAGCGGCAACTACCGGCCATTTGAACCTCTGTTTTCTTCGCCTAACCTGTCATTTGAAAAGACGAAAATGCCCTTCGAATCCCCATTTCCCTCCTGCACTGCGATATTCTCTGCAACTGACGGACCAAAATACCCCTGGAACTCTAGAGAACTACCGAAAATACTTGGCCTTTGGGACCGACACCGAAGTGAAAAACGCGTCGAGGTTGTGCGGCACGAAATACTCGGGCCGAACGGATGGAAGACTCGAAAACCGATCAGCTCTCCTTTTCCTCGGCGCAGGTGGACACGTCACGGTCTCAGGGATCGTGCATTCCTTCGCTGTCGGCGTACAGCAGCACTCCGCATCCGGCTCTGGTGCCGTCTCTTCTTCGTTAGGCAAGAAAATGGTTACCGCTTCTCGTCTCTCCCCCGGACCTTCTCGGAACTTCAAGGACGGATCTGGATCTTCCGATCTGCAAACGCACGCCATCTGCCGTCCGATCGAAGATCAAGCAATGAAAGACCTGGAGATGAGAAAAATACAGAGATCTTGTAAGGAAAACAAAACAAAACGCGATTGGATTTCGATGGTTTGGACCATAATTAGGGTTTCGAAGTAGAATTTCCGACAATAGAAATGCAAGGATCGTAAGATTCGATGATTACCTGCTACCACTGAAATTAAAGAATCAAAAAGCGCGATCTTCTATGGAAAGAGTTGGGAGAACTTGGAAGAAAACCCGATTTTGGAGAATTTACTCTCGACTGAGGAGAAAAAACCCAAATCTTTCAAGTGTCACAGAGATCGTGGGGATCTTCACCTGGCATCTCTGGAGATTTGGCCTCGAAGATGCTATTCCGGAATTTTCTGCGAACTACGATCATGATCTACTCGATTTTGAGAAGAGAGGGAAAGGAGAGAGCGTTTTGCAGCCGGCTCTGAAGGGAAATCAAGAGGCGGGAAAATTAAAAAAAAAAGGAAGGAAGAAAGGGGTATTTTCAGAGATGAATATGAGCCATTGAAAATTTGCATTTCAATTTTCTAACTTTCTGCGCACAATGGTCAGAATCTGTTCGGAGTTCGGCCTACTTTTCTTAGATATGTACGACACGGACGGTCCAGATCATGCGTTTACGCGTGCCGGCGACCCTGATCAGCGAAAGAGGGGCAACGAAATTGATCCTAGCCAAAGAGAAACTATGGTACTCTGGCAGTGTGATGAATGATACGCAGACACTTGGAAATTACATACCCGACGTATAAACAATCGAAAAGGATGATTCCTGTTTACGTGTATCATTAACCATAACAATTATTTCATAGAATATCGGATTGGTGGACAGTTATTGGACAGTTTAGAATAAAATATATACAATGGCCGAAATTCAAGAAAAAAATGTCCTCGAATCAAAGGTTAGGATTGATCGAACAATCTTATTTTGGAAATGTTACTTGTTGATTCCGAAACTTCTAGTTTTGGGATGAAATAAAAATACCAAAAACGGCTGACATAAAACTTTTGTACCCATGTAAATATGCAAAAGGTGATCACAAAATTCATACTATTTCTAGCAAATAGGTGAATAGGGTAAAAAGTAGTCCTCTTGCCTTTTGTGTGTAACCATGGGAAAAAAGTAGACTTTTGGCCTCGGTTCTTAAGTAATTGAAGCTAAAAAAATAAACTTTCACCTTAGTTCCTATGCAATTGAGGCTCTAAAAATATACTTTCACCTTAGTTCCTATGCAATTGAGGCTCCTAAACAATCAAGGCTAAAAAGTGAACTTTTGGCCTAACTAAAAAAATATAGTTTTAGCTTAATTTCTTAATAAGTGAGGTGAAAAATAAACTTTTAGCTTCAGTTACTTAGCAACTAAGACTAAAAAATACATTTACTTTTCATTTTTTCAACTAAAGTTAAAAAATTATAATTAAAAGCCTATTTTCTTGTACTGTATGCATATACTCTTGACTATCACAAATAACTCATCATCCCATAATGATGATTCAGAGATGATCCTAGCCTTTAACTTTTAAAGTTGAATGTGAGCCATTGAAAATCTTCTCTATTTGTTCTAAATTCATATATAGACGGTGATGGTAACAATCATCCATTCAGTGTAAGTTTGCTATTGTGGTATGCACATCATAGCTTCCACAATATGGATGGTTTCGATCATGAGACAGCTCAGCATGTGGGCCCTAGTGCACACGCTGGATACTGTGTCTTACAAGTCAAATAGGTAAAATGCTAATCTTACTGCTTCGCTGAGAAGTTGCCTGTGCCCACTTTAGATTAGCGCATGCTGTGGGATCCACACATCCAAGTGTGGGTCTCAGGCCAATATCAAACAAATTTAAAAAAATGTATAGGCATGTGCAAGGTTAGTGGAGCTTAGTAACTGCCTCTAGGAGTTAGCATCATATCGCCTCACTCGATATGGTCCAGTTACTGGAACCATCCATCTATTTGGTACTACTTTAAATAACCTATTGTCTAATAAATCATCCTAAGATTCTCGATTTTTAAAGCCAAATGTACGACAATGTTATGCATTCATCTACGCATAGGGATGGTCAGAACCACTAAGAATTGTTGACTCAAAACTTATCTGAGTCAACTTAACCAGATTTCAAGCCATCTTAGTCGTCTGATTCAACTCAACTAGATTTCAAGCCATCTCTCTTGGAAGGAAATGTGCAAAATTAGATCAAAACTATATTTTTAAGATTTGTTCAAGTTTTGTGTAACTTTTGTAAATTTGAAAAATACTCGACGAAGATGAAGTGTGTACGAGAAGCGACAACGATGATGGAAATATGACGAAGACAACTAGGGATAGAGCTTGGAATTGTGGTATGTGATAATTAAAGACATGATAGAGATTATTGTTAATTGTCTTTTATTTGTCTGTAACTAGGTCTGATTGAAGCTCTCATCGACTGACTTGTATAATTTTACATAATGTGCGAATGTGTATCCCCACTACCATAAATTATACACATGCACACACACCCCACACACTCACGCCATAATGAAATTTCACCACCTATGGGTACTTGAACCCTTGATTAAGTGTTGAAACTCCTAAGAGTCTACCATTGGAGCAAGAGTAAGGACCCATCTCTCAAGACCTCTCTCTCTCTCTCTCTCTCTCTCTCTATATATATATATATATATATATATATATATATATATATATATATATATATATATATATATAGAGGAACGATCACCTGCGAACCAGTTTGTATGTACTATGTACGAACTTTTTTGAGAACCCATCATAGGTGATGTGGATCCTAAATCTGAACCGTTCATGTGAAGCAGCACCCCGTGAAACTCCTGAGGCCGAAGTTTTTTTTCGAAAATGCTGGTGGGCCATAGCAAAGAGAAATGCAAATCAAGGGAGGAAACTGTTTTCATATTTCATGGCCCATCAAGTTTTGGATCAAATTAAAACTTCGGTCAGAGGGGTTTCACGGGGTGCTGCTTCACATGAACGGTTCAGATTTAGGATCCACATCACCTATGATGGGTTCTAAAAAAAGTTCGTACGTAGTACGTACGAATTGGTTCACAGGTAAGCGTGTATATATATATATATATATATATATATATATATATATATATATATATATAAATAAAAGGGATGCTCACATGCGCACCTTCTTATGTAAGCACGTGTGCGCACTTTGCACACTTGTCATGGCCACAAAATCTGAATGGTCCACGTTGATGCGGCACCTCTTGAAACCCACTGAACTCAATTTTCACCTTGATCCAAAAATTTAGTGGGCCATAGCAAAGAGAAATGCGAATCAAGGGAGAAAATTATTTCCTTTCGCCAAGGCCTACTAGAGTTTTGTATCGGATTAAAAATTAGGCTAATGAGGTTTTAGGAGGTGCCGCATCACGTGGACTGTTCAGATTTTGTGACCATGACACGTGTGCAAAGGTGTGTAAGTGAGCTTTCCTCTCTCTCATATATATATATATATATATATATATATATATATATATATATATATATATATATATATATACACATCAAGCACTATGCTGGAGTGGAAGAAGAAGAAAAAAAGAAAAAAGATGGTAACTCTATAATCACAAATATCTAAATCAGCATATTCAAAATGGATGGTGCTTAGTAAAAATGGTCTCCTGGCTCATTTTGTTTGCCCTTATTTGAACGGTTGGCATCTTCATTCAAGGTGAAATTTGGGCTATGTTAATCCATTATGAAGTCTTCTTATCTAATTCTACCACGATCAAAGGCGGGCCCACGTGGTCCAGCATTATTGTATGGTAGGAAGAATTAAGTGTCGGATCATGGCTCTTGACCATCAAATTAAAAAACAAGCACATCATAATGTGAACCGTGAACTATAATAGGAATGGTTCTGATCAATTTTCGGTGATCTATAATCTATTTGTTTTTGAATTTTTGAACACCGCTTTTAGCATCCATAATAGGAATGGTTCTGATCATCATACTATCTCAGCAAGTGGGCCTAGAGCTGGGCATCGGACATGATTGGATTGGATCCGGGCCAACTCAATCCGATCCGGAATTCCATTTGTCTAGCCCGAATCCCAACCGATCCATTACCGAGTCTGGACCACCTGAGTCGGACCGATCCAAAATGTGGATTGTTTGATCTGATTCGTGCCGGACTCGGTTTTATAACTGGGCTAGGTTCGGATCGGTCCAGATTTGAGTTATTACACATCACGTGTGCACTATTGGAGTGCCTGTGTATCAAGTGTCATACGGAGTGGGAGTATCATACAGGAAAAGGAAGCACCGTTTTCAATGTTTTTCCTTCTCTCTCTTTCTCTCCTTTCTAGGGTCTTTTTCTCTTCCGCTTTCCAACCAAAATGGAGAAAGGAAACCCAGTCGAGCTGTCGATGCTCCATCGGTACGGTGATCTCTCTCTCTCGCTCTCAGTTATTGCTGTAGATTGATGGGAGTATGTTTCGTTGCCGTCGCTGTTCGGGTTCTTTTGATATTTGATTTGAATATATTTTTTTAATTTCTGCTATGAATAAACGTGATTTGGGTGTGAGAGATTGATTGCTGAGATGATTTTTTTTTGGGATATTGTTTTGGAATTTGATTGTTGGAATAGGTCCGGATCGGATCCCGGGTCGGATCGGATTAGGCCTAATCCGAGTTCGATCCGAAAGGAATTCGGATCTGGATGGAGCTACCTGATCCGCATCGATCTAGACCGTTGGTTAAGTTCAAATCGGGTCTGATCGGATCAGATCCACTGGATCGGATCTGAAAATGCCCAGCTCTAAGTGGGCCCCATTAGGGCAATAAATACTGTTGATCCAGTGTGGCCACATAGGTAAAACAAACTCTAGTGCAAAATCTCTCTCCATCCATGGACCCATAACACTAGATTGGGCACTTTGAAAAACAACAATAGGCCCAAAAATCAGGTGGGTCCACTCATTAGTTGTGCCACACATGCTTGAGAAGATTGAATAGCTAGAGGAAAAAAAATGTCAATGTTAAGAGTACTGCATGGGGACTGCGTGATGGACCACCTCTCCAATTTTGCACCAGTATGTTGCTTGTGGGCCACACTACATTAATGTTGGGTAAAACCTGAGCCATCAATTGATAAGAACACGTAGTCATGCAAATTACCTATATACCATCATATATGTTGGAAATCCTTTTACTGTTCTTTTAGATCTTAAGCCTGTTTAGGGAGAGTAGATTTGGAACCCCTTGGATTCAGAACCCCTTGGATTTCAAAAACCTTGGATTTGGAATCCTTGCATTGTGTTTGGCACCCGAAATTTAGAATTCCCTCTAATCGAAAAGTAACTATGCATAGTATATTTATAAGGGTTTGAATTTAATTACTAAATCAACTTCAATATCTCTAATTAGTATATGTATGTACTGTTTGACACGATGGTTGTTTGACACGATGGTTTTAACAAGCCTGTTGAAATATATACTTTCCCTGAGAATGATGAAATTCCAAGTCTCAGATGGGCCGCAAGCACAAGATCACATCCAAGTGACTAACCAACTATTTTTAACCCTTGATTTACATGGATAGTGTTTGGACAGCACAAATCATCATATTAAAGTAATGTAATTGATAATTTAATTGTTTTGGGATATCATCGGTGGGCCATGTGCTCAATAGATTTGTAGTCTAGTGACACACATGTTACACATACAACTCTTAGAAGGATTTTAAATGTAATCCAAGCTTTCATCGTGAATTTCAAACCCTCTCTTTGAGGGAATTTGAAACTAAAATCCTTAGTTACTTTATGGTGCCAAACATATTAGGAGATCTGGAAATCCCTCAAATCCCCTCAAACCCCGCCCCCTAAAGTTCACCACTCTCCTAAATCTAATTACAAGAGTAAAATTCTCACCAACCACACTGGTGTTATATATGGTAGAGATACTCAAAATTCCTACCACAATGACAGCTAAGAGCTGATAAAACAAAAGGCAAGGGCTGCCTATGCACCTCTTGTTTCCTTTCCCACACACCGTCAGAGAGAGGGGGGCCCATGCATATTTTCAACTGGTGGGCGCTGGCGCCCCATCCCCAATTCAAGGGCTACAAAATTACTATACCCACATATCAATTTCACCTCCAACGTATGAGGAAAGTTTGATTGCTTGTGGCCCCAACACGCATCCAACTACTATACGTTAAATCTGTATATAAAAGCCACCTTTCTTCATGTGTTTCATCATCAAGATTAAAATGTCTCTCCTACCACGCTTGCTAATGTTGCTCCTTGGAGTGTTGGCTTTCACCACTCCCTCCCTAGCTGGCTATGGCTTCAACTTACCAGAGAAGAAGCGGCCCCAGCCATTTGACAAGCCACCATTCGAAAAGCTGCACCGTAAATACGGCCCACCGACTTTTGAAAAGCTGCCTCAAGAACATGTGCCACCACATTTGAAGATACCAGCGTCAGATCACAGGCCCCCATTTGAGAAGCTACTCAAAGAACATATACTGCTATGATTCGAAGAACCACCCTTCGAACATGGGCTCCATATGAAAAGCCTCCCCCGGAATACAAGCCACCACAATTCAAGGAACCACCCTTAGAACACATGCCCCCATTTGAGAAGCCACCTGAGGAGCCACCACAATACATGAAACCTCCACCAGATCACATGCTTCCATTTGAAAAGCCTCCCCCATAACACAAGCCGCCAAAATGTGAGAAACCACCCCTGGAACACAAGCCTCCATTTGAAAAGCCTCCCTTAGAACACCAACCACCACAATTTGAAACCGCCCCAAAACACAAGTCTCCATTTGGAAAGCCTCCCCCAGAACATGAGCCACCACAATTCGAGAAACCACCCCCAGAACACGGGCCTCCATTTGAAAAGCCTCCCTTAGGGTCAGTTTGGGCGGTCGGATTAGACGGGATTCAGAAAACATCACTGATACACATGACAGGGATTGTCCCCTGTTACCATGGGATTAAATTAATGCCATGCTTTGTTGATAATACGGTGGTATATTGAATGGATATACCCACCATCATTTGAAATTATTGAGAATAACACACGTGTTATATCTAAACTGTTCATTTGTTTTGTAATCTCATTTTATGGCATGGGCCTAAAAATGAGGTAGATCCAAAACTTATGTAGCCCTAAAGAAGTTTTCAACGGTAAGTATTCAATCCCTGTTACTCTCTATGGTGGAGTCCACTTGAGCTTTAGATTTACCTGATTTTTTGGCCCATGCTCTAAAATAATCTCAATAAATGGGTGGATGTTGAGGGTCAAATATTGCATATTAGATCCCAGATATTGTCTGAATTTACGAATATAATGCTATCTAATGGCTCATTTTCTCATTCTTGTGTTGCAAGGTGATTTTATGAGCATGGATGGAAAAAGGACGTTGAAAGTTGAGATTTAACGATCTGATGACGCCAAAGGCAAGGGACACACTCCAGGGGACTGAAATTACACGCCAGGGATCTGAGAAAATCAAGGAACTGAAGTTCAAGTGGCCTGAAGGACGTCCAGAATGCAAGATCATGAGGTTCCCATCATCCATTCGGCTCGAAACTTCATACGCGGCCTGAGGACCATAAATAAATCGTACATGTCAAATTTCAGCCATTAGATCTCTCTAGAAGTAGCCCAACGGTCAAATCAGCTTATAAATTCTCAATTTTGGGGCTCACCTGCTATTCGGATATGCTTTAAAATCGGTCTGGACGGTTTAAATGAGATGATAACAAGGGTGGATGGACTAGATTTCTAAAAAGACATCACCATGGGCCCTACGTACACAGTGCGTGTACATAGTGTACACGCACCGGCCGTGCACCAAGATACAAGAACGGGTCAGCGTGCGCTAACCGAGCTTCTTCTCAAAGAAAAAAAAAAAAAAAAAAAAAAAGCACCAGCGTTCGCCGGTTTCTTATTGTGGGCCCCACCCATTGCCCATATGCATGATCCAACCCATTCATTGTGTTTAGGGGGTGGCCACGCCCCTATCTATGTTGACCTTCTCACCCCATGCATGCTATCATGCGATTGCCACCGTCAAACGTAGGATGGACGACGAAACAGAATATTCCGTGGGCCAAGCCAAAATCAATCTGAAACCAGTCATTTCTTACTGAAATTTCGAGAGAAATTCGGTGGACGGATTGGATTTCTCAAGTGTCTAACGAAATGGGCCCCACAAGTGCCACAACGGAAGAATTCTCCATTTTCGCGTCCGCGTAAGGCACGGCCGCTGGCCGTTTTGCGGAAGATAGTGGGCCCCACACGTGCCCTGTAAGCTCAATCCAAACCGTCCATCTTGTAGACGGCTGTGAATACTACAAAACCATGCTGACTTTTTGCATCCATGCGTACACACGTGTGCGTTACAGAGGCCACAAAAGGGCTACCCTGGGACGTTCAAAATTGATCTTTTAGTGATTTCTTCTCTGGGCTTCGTCACTGGACGTTCAAAACTATCCGTTCTTGACTAAAATTTCGTTCTGAATCCAATGGACGGGGTGGATTTTTCAGAAAATGCTTCTGTGGGGCCCATCGATCACAACAGCGAAATGGTGCGAAAGGTTTCGCACATCCGCGAAAACTGACTTTTTCGGGCAGTTTTGGCCCACCATCTTTGATCATATGGCAGATCTGAACCGTCTATCATGTAGAGGACCCAATAAAGTACTAAGGGACGGTGTTTCTTTGGAATTTGAGTGAAAAAAGTGGCGTGTTTCGAGGCACCGAACTTGACTGCGAAAATTGCACTCCGTGTCCTGCTACAACTCTGTCACTGACCCCAGCCTTCCAGCAGCTATAAAAGGAGGTTTTGGACGTGGGAAGCATTCATTCAAGGCTAGGAAGGAAGAAAAAGAGAGACGTGGAGGCTTGGGTTTGGACGTGGATTAGAGAGAAGAGAGAGAAACAGAGGTTTTTGATTTTCTTTCTTATTTATTATTTTTTCTTTTTCTTCTTCTTTCTTTTGTTTTCATTTATGAGATCCAGCCATTCATGTCTGGCTAAACCTCCTAGCTAGGGCTAGGAGGTGAAGCTTGTAGTGAGATGAGAGATTTGATTTTATTTTAATTTTAATACATGAATTGACTTTGATTTTAGTTAATTATTATGAGAATGTTTTAGGTTTTTAATGGTCTGTTGTGACTGAAATTACAATGGGTCTGTAATGGCTTTGAATATTTCCGTTCTTTTTAATGTTTATGATGTCAGGAAGCCCTGTTGTTCATCATAGTCCCCTGGGCATGGTTGGATGACGGTACCCTTCCTAACTTTCATACATGTGATTGGGTGGTAATTAGTTTAATTCTGTTGTTTGCCATAGTCTTTTGGGCATGGTTTGGTGATGGAATCCATTATAATTCATACACCTTTCATCTCTTTGAAAACTAGATCAATGTCAGTTCAGTTAATTTCCATGAAACATGCATAAGATCTCCCTGATCTCTACAAGTGGACTCTCTGAATCCCTAGTTCCCTTCTCCTAATTTCTCTCAAGTTTAGATAATTATTTCACCATTATTTCTCAAATTACATTCAGTTTAGATTTCATCTTAATCTAGTTCTAGTTCTGGTTAATTTTAGATAACGTACAAGTTTCAGTCCCTTGGGATTCGACCTCGGTCTTACCGAGTTATTACTACATCACAACCCTGCACTTGGGGAGTGAACAGTGGATGGTGTGGATATAGCCCACACATCATGTTGGGACCTACACAACTTCCCAAACATTGAGTGAAATTGGCATGAGAATCAATGCAATTCCATTTAATGTAATTCAAAGCTTTTTCATTCATTCCATTTCCAAACATGGAATGGAATTGGCACAGGATCAGATGAATCCCATCCCACCTAATCCCTTCTAATTCCACTGCCCAAACTGACCCTTAGAACACCAACCACCACAATTTGAATTTGAAAAACCGACCCCAGAGCACAAGCCTCCATTTGAAAAGCCTCCCCTAGAACACAAGCCACCACAATTCGAGAAACCACCCCCAGAACATAAGCCTCCATTTGATAAGCCTCCCTTGGAACACCAACCACCACAATTTGAAGAACCGGCCCTGAGCACAAGCCTCCATTTGAAAAGCCTCCCCCTGAACACCGACCACCACAATTTGAGAAACCGCCCCCAGAACACAAGCCTTCATTTGAAAAGCCTCCCCTACAGCACAAGCCACCACAATTCGAGAAACCGCCCCCAAAACACACGCCTCCATTTGAAAAGCCTCCCTTGGAACACCAACCACCACAATTTAAAGAACTGAACACAAGCCTCCATTTGAAAAGCCTCCCTTGGAGCACGAGCTACCACAATTAGGGGAACCGCCCCCAGAACACATGCCTCCATCTGAGAAGCCGCCCCAAAATCACAAGCCACCATTTGAAAAGCCACCTACTCAAGAACACAACCTCCCGTCCTTTTCGAAGACGCTTCCAGAATACAAGCCACCCACACTTGAACATAAGCCCCTACAATTCGAGTAACCGTCCCAAGAGCACAAGCCGCCTCCAACAAAGAAGTTGTCACCTCATGGCCACATCCTCAACCATCCTCCAATGGAAGAAGCTCTACACTCATACAAGCCACAGCGTGTGGTGAAGCCGGGCACTGGTCCATCTAAGAAACTGGCACCACTGAAGAAGAACTCTCCAACACTGTTGATTGGGAAGCAGCCATGAATAATCAAGCCACCTTACAAGCGTCCACCATCCAACCATCTTCAAGTGGCTTAGCTAAGCTACGTATGTATTGATAGATAAAAGAGGTGCTACTACCCTCTTCCATTGTATGCACCAGTATGCTTTGTGATCCTCTAATAGTACATTTACTTCTATGAGAATTGCTAGGGTTTGGGCCCCATTTTTGGCTCCATGTTAGTTAGTTATGGTGGCAAATAGGCTGGGCCGGGCCATCCAGCACCAGTCGAGTTCGTTTTTGAGTGGGTGTGAGGTGAGCTCACAGTCCCATGGGATGGATTTTAGGCTCGATAGCTGCGTTTGAGCTTGAGCCATGCTAAAGACCCAACTAGTAGTTTTGTCTTAGCCATCCAGTCTGGCTTTTAGGTGCTCTCTTGGGGTGGTAGGGGGATGTTAGGGGCCATGTCAACTGTACATCAGATCCATCCTGTCTATCGTGTTCTTGACCTCATGTTCTTCATTGAAACCAAAATTCAGACTGATCCATAGCTTAGTTGGGCGACAATACAGTGAACAATGTAAAATCATTCATAAGACCTATAAATTCACTTGGTGTGGCTCACCTTGGTTTGGATATCCCAATTTTTGGTTTGTCCCTTTATCATAGTGGGGAACGTCGGATGAGTGGATTAGAATCTTATGTACAGCATAGTGGACCTGACAAACAGTTGGGAAGGTTTTATTGGTTTGGTGTCTCCTTCCGAACTTTTCCTCGTGGGTGTGGCCCACCTGAGTTCCTATTTGGGCTGATTTTTGGCTCATGGCCTAAAATATAAAGGAACGTCAGAGCGGGTGGATCTGATGCACAGATGATGCGGGTCCCTCAAAAACCCGGTACCACCACAAGTACCCTGTGAGTGCATCTCTTTAGGAACATCCATGGCACAGTTAAGTTCCTGTAATCGGAAGATGTATGGGACAACAGATGCTAGTCACAAATCCACTCCGTCCATAAGTTTTTCAATACCACAGTAGTGCAGATATATGAAATTTAGGAAAATCTAAAGCTTATGTGGGCCACACCTCATGACAGTGAGAATGGAAACATCCACCGTTGAAAACTTTCTGGAGCCAACCATGATGTTTATATTCTATCGAAACCGTTCATAGGGTTATTATCACTCATATAAACTGTAGGAATAAATATTATCCTGATACAAAACTTTCGTCGCCCCCAATAAAGTTTCCAATGGTTGCCGTTCAATCCCTATTTTTTGTGTGGTGTGACCCACATGAGTTTTGCATCTTCCTGAATTTTATATTACTTCCATATAGTTGTCTTGAAAAACTGATGGACGGAGTGGATTTTTGACTAGAATATCTGTGGCTCCCATACTACAGCTTCCGACCACCGGGGCACAGGCAATCCGCGTCCTGGGTTGATGGCACACCGCAAGTCCAGATCTGTAGCTCATGGGCTGGGCTGAGTGGAGAGTTGGTGTCTTTAGCTATATTGGGTGCACTTAGACATGCCTCTCCCGCCCCCATCCATTTAGGTGCAGCCCGGGCCTCCCGGTCTTGACCGTGGGGCACACCTTGATGTACGTATTGTATATCCACGCCATCCATCCGTTTCCCCCCACATTTTTAGGCATGATCCAAAAAATGAAGCAGATCAAAATCTCAAATGGACCATACTATAGGAAACAATGGTGATTAAACGCTCACCATTAAAAACTTCCTTAGGACCCACCATAGTGACCAATGTAATGCTTATTTACCATCTAACCTCTTGATAAGGTCACATAGACCTGGATGAAGGGAAAAAACAAATATCAGCTTGTTCCAAAGCTTTTATACCCCACAATAAGTTTTTAGTGGTCAATCACCCCTGCTTCCTTATGGTATGGTCCACCTGAGATTTGGATCTAATTCATTGATGGCTCATGCCTCAAAAGGAGCTGGTAAAACGGCTCCCCCATCTGCCACCCTTGTATCGATCGAGTACATGAATATCACACATTAGCATATCATTTCAGATGTGTGGGGCCCACCGCTATCACATGATTACCATTCAATCCGTGCATTAGATGAGTGCTCCGTGTTAGGCCTAGATACTGAAATCCAGACCGATCCATCACTTACGTGGGTCACACCAAAGGTAACAATGCGGGATATTAGGGAGGTGGATGCGGACCACACAAAATTCCAGATGGAGGGTGGGGTCCACCGCGTTGTTCATACCTCATCCACCCAGTCATCAGTTGCAGCCCAGCAGGATGAAGGGACAGGCCAAAGCTCCAAGCCATCCCAAAACTGGCGTGGTCCACAACAAGTGAATATAATCATTGCATTCAACTCAAAATGCAATGGAGTGATCCTGTCCACCGAACTGGTGACAACTAGATGGATGGTTAAAAATAAATGCGACCAATTTGTCTAAATTATTCAAAAATAGTTCAATTGGTGTGATTTTCGAACTAATCTCTATCTAGAATTGGACGGATGATATGGACATGTCGAACGTGATATGCATGTGGGCCACATGCATGGTAGCTGATTTCACATAAATTCAGTAAATATTGTGGGAAGCACAGGGTAAGTGTGTTTGGCTGGCACCCAAAAAGTATATTAGTTACTTTTTGTTTGATATGTGCAATGAGTGGGGTCGGCACCTGTTGGATTTTGTACCAATGGTTTGGATTGCGTTTCATAAACTTAGCCATTTATCCAATGTTTTCAGTGGGGGCCTTTCTAAGTGATGGGGCTCGTTTGGGTTTCAATGCACACACGTGCATAGAAGAAGGTAGGTGTTTTTCTGGCTATATCTGATTCGTGGGCAGGAATGAAATTAACCAATTTTGGGTGTTACCCAAACATGGCCTAACCTTAGATTTTTTGCAGTGCTTTTAATTTTGAGAATTGATGCCTGTGCTGCCATTTGTCGTCCTGCCCCCGCCTGGAAGCATTAAATGCGTAATCCGTCAGAAGGGGCTCTGTGGGACCCACCGTGATGTATGGGTTTTATCCAGGCCGTTCATTCATTTTTTTCAGATTATTTTAAGAAAAGGGTCTAAAAATTAGGCAGGTCCCATGCTCAATTGGACCACACCATAGGAAACAAAGGGGATAATGAAACTAATCAGTGAGAATCGGGAAAACTCAAATATCATATTGATTCAAAACTTCTACAGCTCACGAGAAGTTTTTAATGGTGGGAATTCAATCCCCATTGTGTAATTCATTACAGCCTTGGATCTGTCCGTACTGACATACACTGATTTACATCGAACCTTTAAAATAACACCGATTCACTCCAACTTGCAATGCAATCCCTTTGAACGAGTGTACGTCAAACACTTTAATCAAACCATGAGTGGGTGTGTATACATTTGAGAAGATGCTACAAAAATGTACAAACACTCTAGAAACAATCGAAGGTGTAACCGATGCACACTGACCCATACTGGACCCTTAAACTATCAATCTACTCTGACTTGTACTACAACCCTATTGAGTGCACGTTGGATGCTTTCATTGAATTACGAGTGGGTGCGTATCCACTTGAAAAGACATTGCATAAGGGTATGGACAATTCGTAAACATTCAAAACCCACACCGACTCACATCGAACCCCTAAAATAGCACTAAACCACTTCGATTTACACTACAACCCCTTCGAGCGCATGTTGAACGCTTTCATTGAACTACAAGTAGGTGCGTATTCACTTGAGAAGACACTGCATTAGGGTACATACACTCTTGAGACTCTCGAAACCCACACCGACGTACACCGACCAACACCAAACCCCTAAAATAACACCGATTTACTCTGATTTGCACTGCAAACTGTAACACCCTAGATTTTTGCCAACCTGGGGTTAGACGTCCTTAGGTAATGGGTCAACCATAGCACCTTGGTAACCTCTCAGAACCCAATTCCAAAGTCAAATAAATCACTTAGGATTAATTCCTTTAGAAAATAAGCGTAAGTTAACTAGCGCTACGTTAGATTAGCTGTGAAATTGTCCCTGATCGCTTTAAATACGTTCTACAAGACCCAAAACTTGTAGAACCAATGACGCTACAATACCCTGAAATCTAGGATCAAACTCTAAACCCGTTTGCTCTCAGGAACCCTTTGAAACTTTGTATTGGATTTAGACCGCGCGTCGAAAGTCCGATATTCGCAATCTCAGACCATTAGGACCGCTTAGCTGGACTTGACAATCGTTTTGAAAATCAAGCCCAACCGATGTTCTGAGGCTATTGTACTGAGCCTGGAGCGAGGAGTGTAAGAAAGAGTGAAATTCATAAAAATCTAAATGTGATTTAAATGAATCTGACACGTTTCGTTTGTGAGATCAGTATAAGCATTCAGACCGTCGGAATCTGACCCAAATACACCTTCGGATCAGGAAACATTCCTCACTCAGGTCAGTGTACTCAGAATTCTCGATCGAGTCTCCGTGACCGCTGAACTGAAACTAGTCCGCCACGTGCGATCTGGGAACTCTACCGGTCTAAAAACTTCGGGTGAGCAGGATCCGATACGCATGAGCTTAAGTCTGACCACGTTCGGCCAGAGGACCTCCCGAAACGCTCTTTTGGATCGAAAAAGTCCCGATTTGGTTATAACCCAAGTATACCTTTGTCCCAAGTCTATTTAGGTGAGTTTTTACCCTATATAAGGGCTTTAAACCCTCTCATATCTCTCCCATCCGAATTTATAACAAACCCTAGAAAAAGAAGAGAGAGAAAGAGAGAGATTGTGGAGAGTTGTGAGAGAATCTCCCTGCCACTTGAACCAGCTTCTACACGTGTTTATCCATCGCTTTCAAATCACTTTCCCGGTGATTCTAACTCACTTCTAGGTAAGAAAAATCCTAACCACTTACCGTTTTAGGGATTCCTTTAATACTTTAGTGATGTAGCTTACGTATCTTGTGCATTAGGTCGCCTTAGCGTCGTTGACGAAGTGTAGAAATTCTGTTCGAATCAATACACGTCTAAGGTGAAAGGTGAGGATTCTAGACGCGTTGATTGACTGATTTCAAAGCTTTCAATGTCGTTTAATAGTAGATTATTGATGAGAACGTCGTTTGACATGTAGAACATGCTGTCCGTTTTCTGTTTCGACTGCGTACGGGAAATATGAGATTTAGGGTATTTGTAGGAAATACTGTTTACGTCCATATTTTGCTGAAATGATTGTCATGGCTATTTGTCGTGTTATGATATTAGGAATGTGTGTATGATCGGTTTGGCGAAGAGATTCGCCCTAATGTGCACTTTGAGTCGACATACGCTATGTAGACTAAAGTGTGTAGACTAAGTGTTTGTATTAATATGTATTGAGTAAATGATCTTGTGAATTAGTTTTGAGATTGAATTCTCAATTAATATGCTGATGTATATGATTTCCACCATGTTGGCTACATGAATTGATTTCATTATATATATGGAATGCATGTGTTGGTTGATTTGCTTACGTCGTATGTTATAACATGTGTTAATATGCTTGTATTGTTTATATTCATTTCTGTCACCCTCATATGATCACTGATGTTGTGTACAAATGTTTGGGGCTATGACCTGGTCCAGGCAGTCGGTAACCAATTGAATTCGTGATTGGCTTCTATGTACCACAAAGGACGCGTCGATGAACGCGAGTCGTGTCTTGGGCAGGCGGCAGTGGTTAGGCCATACGAAGTATTTTATGCACTCTATGTCGCTCAGCTTGAGATGCGCTCGTACTAATCGAGCCCGTCAAGTAACCCGACTAGCCATTGTATGTTCACCATGTATGAGTCATAACTGCTTGAACCTAGGGTACTGAACTTACCATTGAAAACCCTGTCAACCATGGTACCTTGATCCATAAAGACTCATGAGCTGGGCATGGTGGTATCGGACTCCGTGGTCTAGCTGTCGGCCTACGCTGGGGCCACAAACCTCTCCGTAGTGACCAGTGAGCACCCTACTCTTAGCAGATTATGGTGATATGGGATACTATATTCTTGCTGTCGGCCTACATTGATAAGGTGATGGGGGAGCGGTGCAACGAGTGCGAGCAACAGCCCTGGCAGCCCTTTGTAGTGACCTTGAGTTTATCCTGACACCGCATGGGGGCGACGAGTCCTGATGCAGTCTTAAGGATATAAACTAGGCCTGTATTGATAAGGTAATGGGGGAGTGGAGCAACGAGTGCGAGCAACAGCCCTGACAGCCCTTGCAGCGACCTACAAATATAACATCGTATGAGATTACTAGGAGTGACGACCCTAGACAAGATCTGTGTTGGGATTGATACAAGGAAGGTACCTTAGTTTTCCAATCCTACTGTATAAAAAGGACTAATAACAACTCGGTAATCATTATTCATATCATACTGCATGTGCCTGGAAGATGTGGAGCACTGAAGAATGCAAGCATGCCGCGGACGCAGATGGTGCCGCATGAGGGAGAATGTCGGTGAAGACATCCATCATATCATTTCATGCATGCATTAACAACAGTATCTAGGAATGTTTGATTATTTGCTTTACTATTATCGCGTGATTGATTTGATAACATGCTAATCTTTGCTCTATGATTCCACTGAGTTAATTACTCACTCCCACGTTACGGGATGGTGTTCCGGACACCCATCAGTCCCTATTTTAGTTTCAGATGATGGTGCTGCTTGTGAAGTGGAGCCGGACCTGATGATGATGAGGAGGATCCCTTCTTTATGCGTGTTCTGATCGACGAGATTACAGGGAGGTTGATTAGACGCCTTAACACTTGTCATTTTATATTTTTGGAGCACTCATGTATATTCTTTTCTTTCCATTTCTAGAGTATACATGTATTTAATTAACCTGGTAACATGTTCACACTCTGGAGACTTACAGTTACTTATGTATTTTATGTATTTATCACAGTCTTCCGCTTGCTTATTTAACTGTCTCTAGAGTATGATATGCTGTTTTGGCTTAGTCTCAATCTTGTTTAATACCATTCTACAGACAACATGCATTTATCATTATCTATGTTGCATAAGTGACGTTCTGAAACTTGGGAGTTGAGTTTCTACCCGACCCCCAATTTTCGGGGCGTTACAAAACCCTTCGAGTGCTCATCGAACACTTTCATTGAACTATGAGTGGGTGTGTATCCACTTGAGAAGACGCTCATTTAGGGTACGAACACTCCGGAAACACTTGAAGCCCACACCGATCCATACGGAACCCCTAAAATAACACCAATTTACTCCAAGTGGGGGTGCATCCACTTGAGAAGATGCTGCATCAGGGTATGGACACTTGGGAAACACTCGAAGCATACACTAATGCACATCAAACCCTTAAAGAATACCAATTTACTCCGACTTGCACTGAAACCCTTTTAAGCACACATTGAATGCTTTTATTGAACTACGAGTGGGTGCATATCCACTTGAGAAGACGCTGCATCAGCGTATGGACACTCTTGAGACACTCGAAACCCACACCAACACACACTGACCCACATTGAAATCCTAAAATAACATTGATTTACTTCGACTTGCACTACAACCCCTTCGAGCTCACATCGAACGCTTTCATCGAACTACAAGTGGTTGCATATTCACTTGAGAAGACAGTTCTTTAGAGTACAGATACTCTAGAAATACTTGAAGCCCACAACGATGCACACTGATGCACATCAACGCACACCGAACTCCTAAAATAGCACCAATCCACTATAACTTACATTGCACTCCATTCGAGCGCACATTGAATGTTTTCACTAAACTTAGAATGGGTGTATATCCACTTGAGGAGACGCTGCATTAGAATATGAACACTTTGGAAATGCTCAAAGCCCACACGGATGCATGCCGAACCCTTAAAATTATGCCGGTAAACTCCGACTTGCATTGTAGCCCCTTCGAGCACACGTTGAACGCTTTCATTGAACTACGAGTGGGTATGTATACACTTCAGAAGACACTGCATTAGGGTATGGACACTCCACAAATACTCAAAGCCCACACTGACAAACATCGATTGACCTTATCTGATATCATCGATCTACTCTGATTTCCATTACAATTTATTTGAAAACACTTTAAACCCTTTCACTGAACTAGGAATGGGTGCATATCCAATTAAGAGGGTGTTATACTAGGGTGGAGAGACTTCGGATACACTCGAATCACATACCAATGCATACGAAACCCTTAAAATAGTGGAAATCCACTCCGACTTGCAATATAACCCCTTCGAATGCACGTTTGTCGAACTCTTTCAACAAACTATCAGTGGGTACATATCCACTTGATAAGACAATGTATTAGCGTACGGAGACTCCAGAAACACTTAAAGTCCACACTGATAAATATCGACACATATCGAACCCTTAAAATAGCATTTATCCACTTCGACTTACACTTTAGCCCCTTCTAAACGTCCAACGCTTTCACCAAACTATGAGTGAGTGCATATCCACTTGAGAAGACGTTGTATTAGAGTACAAACACTTTGGAAACACTTAAAGCCTATACTAGAGTACAAATACTTTGGAAACACTCAAAGCCTATATCGACCCACACCGACCTACACCGAACCCTTAAAATAGCGATGATCCACTCTGACTTGCACTACAACCCCTTCGAACGCACGTCCAACGTTTTCACCAAACTACGAGTGGGTATGTATCCACTTGAGAAGACGCCACATCAGGGTGTAAACATTCTGAAAACAATGGAAACCCACACTTACGCACATCAGCGTACACCGAACCCCTAATAATGCATAGATTCACTCTGACTTGCACTGCAACCCCTTCGAATGCACATCAAATGCTTTCATCAAATTATGAGTGGGTGTGTATTCACTTGAGAAGATGATGCATATAAACACTCCACAAACAATCGAACCCAACACCGACATGCATCAACCTACACTGTAACTCCTTTGAACCTACATTGAAGTCGTTTACTAGCTCACTGTGAATGCATGTGGTTTATCCATGCCATCCATCATTTTTTCAGCTTGTTTTGTGGGTGTAGCCCAAAATTGAAGCATATTGAAGGCTCAAGAGGAACACGCAAAAGGAAACAATTAAAATAATGATTTTAGTAGTATACCTTTATTGAACTCTTTTTTATGGTGTGATTTATTGGAGTTTCGGATATGCTTCATTTTTTTGCTGACATGCTAAAATTATATTCTAAAATAGATGGATGATGTGTATAAAATACCTAAATCAAGATGGACCCCGCACAGTTTACTCAGTAAATTGAGTTACTTGTATACCTTCATGGGCTCACCAAAGATAGTGCAACACTAGACTCAACAATGATGGTGCACCTCTTAACATGGGGCACAACTTAATATATTCATTATGTATAAACACCGTCCATACATTTTTCTAGCTCTTTGTAGGGCATTATCCAAAATATTTAAGAGATCCAATTATAAGGCGAGCCATGCCATAGAAAACAGTGGTGATTGACCATCAATGTGCCATAAAAGTTTTGGCTGAAGTTCGCATTTGTTTGTTTGTTTATTTGTTTTGTTTTTTGTTTCCCTTCATCCACGCTTATGTGGCCTTATCAACCACGCTTATGTGACCTTATCAATAGATTGGATATGACATTAGCAATAAAGACATAGTTACGCGCGCATAAAGAAGTTTTTAATGGTAGCATGTTCAATAACTACTATTTCCTATGGTATGGTGGATCTAATAATTAGATTTGCTTCATTTTTTGGGATAACATCCTAAATTTTTTTGAAAAAAGGTATGGATGTCATGCATATAGAAAATATACAGCAAGGTGGGTTTGAGGGTTTAATATTGCATATTATCCCCCATTTATATCTTGGTTGAACATGATAATGTTTAATGTTCTATTTTACTCATATTTGTGTTGTAAGGTGAATTTAAGAGCTTGGATTGAAAAGGGTGTTAAAAGCATAGATTTAATGATTAAGAATCACCAAGGCAAGGGATGAATTTTAGAAGACCAAGATCGAAGAATTCATATACCAAAGATCTAAGAAAACCAAGTGAGGAATGAAGAAAATCAAAGATTCGAAGTGAAGAAAAGGAATTCTGAAATTATCCTGAAAAAACGTATTCTGAAACTTTGGATTATTCTGTCAAATTGCGCATAGTGAAGTCTATTTTGAAAAACGACGCAAAGTGAAGTCTATTTTAGCAAACTGCGCAAATTTGATGCGGTTTCTAGAGTTTTCTAACTTGGTGTGAAAGTTGGAGTTTCGCAACTATAAATAGGATTCCTTAGGATGTTCTTAGACATTTTCAAGGGTTTAAGGAGTGAAGCAAAAAGGGTGGAGAAGTCATCACCCAGAGTTTTTCTTCTTTTTCCTTAGTTGTTTTCATATTTTTCTTAAGAGACTTTAGTCCAATCATGTCTATGGTTGACTAAACCTTTTAACTAGGGCTAAGAGGTGAAGCTTGTAGCGTGATGGGATGTTTCTCTTGCTTTAATTCATGTTTATGTTGAACCTTCTTTGATTCTAATTTAATATTTAAGGAATACTTTTAGTTTTTAATGGATTATTGTAACTCAAATTACAGTAGATCTGCAATAGCTTTGTGAATTTTCTTTTCCTGATTTTGAGATTGTGGGATTGGTAAATCCTTTTATTGGCCATTTTCTCATGGGCATGGTTTGGTGATGGAATCCCTTCCAATTATCACAATTCTTCTCCACTGAGAATTAGGTCGAGAAAAGTTTAGATTTGATCTTAATTGTTATATCTTCTAATTGGATAGGATATGACTCCAATTCTAATTTTTGTACTTGAATAAAGTAAGAGGGCTCCCTGATCATTGCAAGTGGATCCTTGGCACTCTAGTTTACTTTTGATATTTGATAAATCATTAAGAATTACTCTATTTTATTTCATATTTAGATTTAGATCTTTTTCTAGTTTTAGTTCTAGCTCTTTTCAGAATATGTACAAGTTTAGTCCCTGTGGACTCGACCTCGTTCTCACGAGTTATTACTACATCGCGACCCTACACTTGGGGTTGTGATCAAGTTTTTGGCACCGTTGTCGGGGACTAACGTTTACGTTTTTCTGAGATTAACTAGTTTTGGAATTAGTTTAAGATAAATATTTTTCTACTTTCTATTTTTAGGTTTAAGGTTTTTTTCTGAATTATTTTAGAAATTAACTTAACTTTCTATTTATAGGTTTAGAAACTTTCCTTTTCTATTTTTAAAAACTAATTACTTTCTAATTCTAGGATAGAAACTTTCCTAATTTATTTTTAGAAACTTTCTTAATCTGTTTTTAGAAACTAATTTCTTTTCCTTTTTCTTTTTTAGAAACTAGTTTACTTTCCTTTTTCTTTTTAGAAATTAACTTACTTTCTATTTTTAGAACTTTCCTTTTTTTATTTTTTATTTTTTATTTTTGTTTTAGAAACTAGGTTGCTCTCTTAGTTTTCTTTTTTTAAAAAACTAACTCACTTTCCTTTTTCTAGGTTTAAAAACTTTCCTAATTTGTTTTTAGAAACTTTCCTTTTTCGTTTTTGAAAACTAGGTTGTTTTTTAAGAAACTTTCTTAATTTGTTTTTAGAAACTAACTCATCTTTTTTATTTTTAAAAACTTTCTATTTTTCTTTTTAGAAATTAATTCACTTTCCTTTTTCTTTTGCAGGATCCTAATATAGAAACTTCTAATTTGGTAACTTCTTTCTATTTCCCTTTATCTTTTTAGGTTTAGGTTAGATTTTGAAATTGAGGGTGATGTTTTATTTAAACCAGCCTGATTTAAATTGATTTTAAACTCGCAAGTATACGAATCGGGTGTAGACACGGTACGTATTACGAGATCATTCCCACGAGGACTGGTTGTCACAATTCAAATTTTATGATTCTTCTTAACTAATCCAACAAATAGTTTAGCTAGTTATTGAGTAAACTAACAAAAATCAATGAAAAATAACTGAGAACAAGAAGGAAAATTCACTCAAAGAGAGCACTAGGACTTTTGAATCTACCCCTAATTATCCTCACCCTTGTTTTACCTGTTGATTCACCCTAATTCAGATTGACATACATTCAATAAATAAAGCACAATCTGTGTCCTTGGTCAGACATGCAGAATGTATAATTTCCTTGAAGCATAAGTGATTTTTTCCTTTACATCAATTGTTCCTAATGCATGCACATCAATTATCATGTATATATAGGCATTAAGAATCAACCAAACCACTTAAATCCATATCCACCATCTAATATCTTGATTATGAATCACAGAGGATAAAATTGAAAAAAAATTCTCAAGGATCACATCTTTCCATCAATGTTCAGGCATGAATAGATGTAAATTCCTATTTCTTTCTCTGTAGGGAAACCTGTTCATGGTCAGATACAAGCACAACTAGAATAAGATTTCAAACAACATCCACTTCTAGACTTTGGTTAAGCTCATAGATTAGAGAAGTATGGAGTTTTTATTTAATCACACTAGGGAAAGAAATAAATCAATCACAATTACGGATGAAATCAACAATAAACAAGAATAATTCAAATTAGGGGCTTCATCTCAGCCCTAGCTAAGAAATTAAAAATTCATGGAAAGTAACATAGATTCAATTGAAAAGAAAAAAAATATAATTGATAAAAAATACATCTCTTTGATTTCTTTCTAATCTAATCTCCCTCTTTCTCGTTCTATGCTTCACGTCCACAACCGCTCCTTGATCACCTCTGGAATTCAATACCTTATCTCTCTTTCTCTTTTCTACGTCCCAGCCCTCTCCCTTTTATAGACAAAAGAAGGAGAGTCAGTGCTAGTTTTTGTGCATAGCCCTTACGCACAGTAGAAAACAGTGTGAAAGTTTTATGCACTGTAACAACGTGCGTAACAGAGCTTACGCTAGTTGTTTGGTGGGGCCCATTCCTGATGATCATCAAGAAATCTAGTCCATTCATTGGATTTCCCTTGAAAATTCAGTAAAACTAGATGATTTCTAAATCGAGTTTGGTCTGTCCTACCCGCCTTGTTCGTTGTACCGTCAGTCTCTATTTGGACGAATGGGGACTAATCTCTGGGGTTTTCTAAAATGTGTTACCTAGGTTAGGGAGAGAGAACCCGTGGGCTCTTGATGGACGTCCAAACTATACCGATGGGCCCTAATGGTGGCCCACAACATTTCTCCGCAAGCTTTGTTGCGAAACAGAGCTTACAGACGTGGCTGTGATGATCGGTGGGCCCCAGGATGACGTGTGCATGGAAAATCCATTCCGTCCATTAGAATCAAATAAAAAAACATTTAGAGATGGATGACTTTGGATCGAGTTAGGTGTGGCCCATTGAATTGTAACCCAGCCGTCCGTCCTGCATTTAAACTGAGATCTACACATATATACGTATATTAGACCCAAAGTTCTCCATGAATAGGGGCATGGCCACGTCTTGCAACGAGTGGACGGTCTCGATCGTCCATAGGGACAATGGATGGGGCCCACTGATCAAAACTGGCCGCACAGCGTCAGCCGCTGGACACTTGCGCAAGAAGAAGATAGGTCGGCTCGTCTTTGACCGGGCTGACCATCCAGTGCACCTCTTGAGTGCGTGCACACTATGTACTTGCAGTGTACATGTTAGGTTCACTGTGATGTTTATGTAAAATCCACTCCGTCCATTCATTTTGTTAGCTCATTTCATGCGTTGAGACCATAATTGAAGCATATACAAATATCAGGTGGGCCCCAAATCAAGAATTTATGGGCTGATCTGTTCGTTAGGTTGCTTCCACAAGGATCCAAGGGTTGGAATTTGAGGTGTACGGTTCATTTATGGTCCGCAGGCCACGTATGGAGTTTCGGGTAGAACGGATGGTGGGAACCCTGTGATCTTGCATTCTAGACGTCTTTCGGGCCATTTGAGCTTTAGTTTCTCAATTTTCTCAGATCTCTGGCATGTAAATCTGTTGGTCTTGGTCCCCTGGAGTCTGTCCCTTACCTTGGTGATTATGGAGCATCAATTCCATATGTTTAACATCTTTTTTAGTCCATGCTTATAAATCCACCTTGCAATACAAACACGATTAAAATAGGGCATTAAACAGTATCGTGTTCATAAAATTAAGTAAAAACTGGGTCTAATATGCAATATTTGACCCTCATCAGAGGGCTAAGAGTGTTTCATGCCCAAGTGGGTCCGTGACAACACTTGACGTCTCTTGAGTGAAGGAGGATTGGTTGAGGGGTTATCTATCCATCATAGGATTAATCACCACTCGAGATCCACAGAGTTAACCAAAGTTATGGCTGTAAATCAACTAGCTAATCAACATCCAAACTCAGGCCAACCTAGGGTGGAGGAAATCCAGGATGAGAATGAGTTGCATCGAACACTCCTGCTTTGTACTTTACAAGACTATTTACAACCGGTGGGGGGTGAGCACTCCTTCCTGTATGGTTTTTCTAGAAAATACAGGAAACATAAACATCAAACCAAAAGTGATCCAACTCCTTCCAAAGTTCCTTGGGCTTGAATATAAAAATCCTTATTTACACTTGAAAGAGTTTGATGAGATCATAGATACTTTATACTTTCCTAATGTGTCTGAGGACACAATCTGGCTAAAACTCTTCCCTTTCTCCCTGAAAGAAAAGGTTAAGATGTGATTACGTTCACTAGACCCACTATCTATTAGCAGATGGATTGACATGACAAGGGAGTTCATAAAGAAATTCTTCCCATATAATAAAACGAACACCATCAGAAAGTCGATCATGAACTTCGCCCAAAGGGAAGATAAAATATTCTTCCAATGTTGGGAGCAGTTCAAGGATTTTGTCAGTTCATGCCCACAACATGGTTTTGAAACATGGTGCATAATAAATTTCTTCCATGAAGGTCTGACATCTTCTATGCCCCAATTTGTTGAGACAATGTGCAATGGGGAATTCTTGAATAAAGATATTGATGAAGTGTGGGATTACTTTGATAAACTTGCTGAAACCGCACAATTATGGGACATCTCCCCAAGAACAAGCATCACGTCTAAGCCTACTCAATCAAAGGAGAGAGGTAGAATATATCTTTTGAAAGAGGAAGATGATAGCAACGCTAAATTGGCTAGTCTCACAAGGAAACTCGAGGCCATGAAACTTAGGAAGGATAAGGATAAGAAAGTTTTTGGCGGTATTTGTGCTTGTAACATTCATACAACTGAAAATTGCCCAACAATACCTGCGTTTGAAGAAATATTAAATGTGCAATTAGATACCGTAAACAGCTACCAAAGGCCTTTGAAGGGACTCACTTCGAACAAGTATGACTCCAGCTGGAGAAATCATCCAAATTTCAGTTGGAGGAATGGACAATCTGTTACACCTCAAGGAATCCCTAATCAATTCTTAAATCAAAGGAAACCTCAAGAGAAATTATTTTAAAATTCTCAAGAGCTCATCCATCAAAGTACTCTTCAAGTCTTATAAGAACTCACAAAAAATAGACTCACGCATTACGGTTATGGAGAAAGGGATGCTTCCAGCTTAACCTATCTCCAATCCTAAATCGTAATACAGAGTTAGTGAACCAAGCTCTTCAAATCCAATGGAACAACCTAAGTCTATCCACTCTTAAGAGTGAGAAGATAATTGACAAATAAGGCTGTGCATCGAGCCGAGTCAAGTCGAGGTGGGCCAAGCTTGGCTTGGCTTGTCCGTGCTCTGCTCGAGTTCGAGCTCGGCCTCGAGCTTACTATTGAAGCTTGACTTGTTTGCCAAAACTTTCAAGTCGAGCTTAAGGCCAACTAATAGATCGAGTCGAGGCGAGCTTACCTCGAGTCAAGTTGAGCTTGCTCCCAACCTGACCCAACCTGCAACCCACACCTGACTTAACCCAGCAACCCGACCCAACTCCCAAATCAAATATTTAATTAATAATGCACACACACACACACACATATCTATAATATTAAATAAAATCATAGATGGTACTTTGTTGTTGATACTGAGAGAGAGAGAGAGAGAGAGAGAGAGAGAGAGAGAGAGAGAGAGAGAGCATGATGGGTTAGGTAAGGAAAGGAAATGGTATAAGAGAGACGAATGGGTATGATAGGGTTTATGTTTTAATTTTTTTAATTTTTAAATATAATATAATATACATTAATATATAATAATAATATATTCGAGTCGAGCTGAGCTCGAGCTCAAGCTTTGAGCCAAGTCGAGTTCTAGTTGAGTCGAGTTAAACTGCACTATGTTTGAACTTGACTTGTTTTCAAAACGAGCTGGGTCATATAAAGCTTGGCTCGCCTTGATTCATCGTTCGAGTCGAGTCAAGTCGAGCTAAATCGAGCCAAGCCGCTTGGCTCATGTCTAGCCCTATTGACAAATCTATTCTGGTAAGGGCTAAGAAGCTTAAGGACCCGGATGTAGAAAAGACTGATAGACCTAGCAATGCTCCACATGAGGTAGAACCGAAACTTTAAAATAAACCGATTGCTCCATTTTTCCAATGGTTGATAGTACCGAAACCTCTCTCTAACTCTCAGGATATTATAGAGGTGCTTAAGCAAGTGAAGGTCAACATTCCTTTACTAGATGCCGTAAAACAGATACCTTCATATGCGAAATTTTTGAAAGATTTATGTACGACCAAAAGACGGCAAAAGATTTAAAAAAATATTCTTAATAGAAAAAGTGAGTGTCATCCTAAAGCAAGATGTTCCACAGAAGTATAAAGATCTTGGTAGCCCAACCATCGCCTGTGTAATTGGGAATTACCGGATTGAGCATGTACTTCTTGACTTGGGAGAGAGTGTAAATCTAATCCCATACTCGGTCTACGAATAACTGGGTGTAGGTGAATTAAAACTCACCTGGACCACATTATAACTGGACGATCGCCCAGTTCGTGTGCTGAGAGGGATAATTGAGGATGTGTTGGTCCAGGTTGACAAATTCTACTATCCAGTAGATTTTATCGTCCTGGATACTCAACCTATCATGAATATGAGTACTTAAATTTCTATCATCCTTGGTCGACCATTCCTTGCTACATTAAATGCAATCATCAATTGTAGGAATGGAGTCATGAATTTGTCTTTTGAAAATATGACATTGGAGCTCAATATCTTTTTTAATATGAGCAAACAGGCAGAGGATGATGACGATGCCCACGATGTTAACTTGATTGATTCTTTCGTGAAAGATAAAACTCTAATGACCTAATCCTCTGACCCTCTAGAGACGTGCTTAGCCCCCTCCCATGATTTAGATGATGATATAATTAGGAAGACAGGTGCCATGCTTGATACTATGCTGGTACTTGAAGTTAACTAGTAGAAGCCACAATTTGAAGAATTACCCCAAACGGATATAGTGCCTCTATTGTCTAACCTCAAGACACCGAAGCTTGACCTAAAACCTTTGCCCTCTGATTTGAAATATACCTATTTAAGTCAAGATGAGATATACCCAGTGGTGATTTCATCCAACCTTGAGTAAGAATAGGAGAGTATATTTATTTCTACTTTTATTGAGCATAAAGGAGCCCTTAGACGGTCGATTGCGGACCTCAAGGGAATTGACCATTCGATTTGTACTCATCGCATTTATTTAGAGGATAATGTGAAGACCTCTCAGCAACCACAACGTATATTAAATCCAAATACAAAGGAAGTGGTTAAGGACGAGGTTCTTAAGCTATTGGATGTGGGTATCATATACCCTATATTTGATAACCAATGGGTGAGTCCAACTCAAGTGGTTCGTAAGAAGTCTATAATCACCATCATAGCCAATGTCGACAATGAACTCGTGCCAACTAGAGTTACTACTGGTTGGAGAATGTGCATTGACTATAAGAAATTGAATACCGTCACAAGGAAGGACCATTTTCCTTTGCCCTTTATTAATCAAATCTTGGAAAGGCTAGCTGGTTATTCTCATTACTATTCCTTGACGGATATTAGGGCTATAAGCAGATAGAGATAACCCCTTAAGATCAGGAAAAGACTACATTAATATGTCCCTTTGGCACCTTTGCTTACCGAAGGATGCCATTTGGATTGTGTAATGCCCCTGCCACTTTTCAACGATACATGATGAGTATTTTTTCTGACATGGTGGGGCAATATTTAGAGGTCTTCATGGATGACTTTTCTATCTTTAGTCCATCCTTCAACAATTGTTTGGAGAATCTTAAATGTGTGCTGAAGCGACGTGAGGAAAAGAATTTGGTACTAAATTGAGAGAAGTGTCATTTCATGGTTTGTAAGGGGATTGTCCTTGGACATATCATATCGTCCAAAGGAATTAAGGTAGATAAGGCTAAGATTGATCTTATCTCTAACTTACCACCACCCAAGAACATACGTGACGTGCAATCATTTTTAAGACACGCCAAATTTTACAGGAGATTTATAAAGGACTTTAGTTATCTCTCTCGTCCTTTACGCAATTTACTTCAGAAGGGTGTACCATACGAGTGGACTGAGCAATGCTAGGAAGCTTTTTCTATGCTCAAGGGCATGTTAACCATTGCACCTATCATGTAGCCACTCAACTGTAGCATTCCTTTTGAATTTATGTGTGATGCGTTCGATTATACTCTTAAAGCAGTGTTAGGCTAGAGAAAAGAGAAGAAGCCCTATGTTATACACTATGCAAGTAGAACTTTAAATTCTGCCCAAGTGAATTACTCAACTACGGAGAAGGAACTCTTAGCTGTAGTATTCGCTTTGGACAAATTTAGGCTCTACTTGATCGGATCTAATATCATTATTGAGGGTCAGATATTACATATTATCCCCAATTTATATCTTAGTTTTATGAACATGATAATGCTTAATGTTGTATTTTACTCATGTTTGTGTTGTTAGGTAAATTTAAGAGCTTAGATTGAAAAGGGTGCTAAAAGCATAGGTTTGATGCTCAAGAATCACCAAGGTAAGGGATGAATCTTAGGAGACCAAGATTGAAGAATTCACATGTCAAAGATATAAGAAAATCAAGTGAGGAATGAAGAGATTCAAAGATTTGAAATGAAGAAAAAGAATCCTGAAATCGTCCTGAAAAAGCATATTTTAAAACTTTGGGTCATTCTGTGAAATTACACAGAGTGAAGTCTATTTTGGTAAACCGCGCAGAGTGAAGTTTATTTTAGCAAACTGTGTAAATTTGTGGTTGTTTCTAGAGTTTTCTAACTAGGTGCAAAAGTTAGAGTTCCACAATTATAATGATGACTCCCTAGGATGTTCCTAGGGATCTTTTACGGTTTAGGGAGTGGAGTAAAAGTGTAGAGAAGCCATCACCAAGAGTTTTTCTTCTTTTTCCTTAGTTATTTTCATGCTTTCTTATAGGGTTTTAGATCTAGTCGTGCCTATGGTTGGCTAAACCTCTTAGCTAGGGCTAAGAGGTGAAGCTTGTAACATGATGGGATGTTTCTATTGCTTTGATTTATGTTTATGTTGAACTCTATGGATTTTAATTTGATATTTAAGGAATACTTTTAGTTTTTAATGCTTATTGTGACTTAAATTACAATAAACCTGCAATAGCTTTGAATATCTTCTTTTCCTGATATGAGATTATGAAATTAGTAAGTCCTATATATCATTGTCCTTTGGGCATGGTAGGGTAATTGAATTCTTCTTAATCTGCACAATTCTCCTGCTTTGAGTTTATGAGATTGGTAAATCCGATTATTTTCCATTATCTCCTGGGCATAGTTTGGTGATGGAATCCTTGCCAATTATCATAGTTCTCCTTTATTGAGAATTAGGTCAATGAAAGTTCAGATTTGATTTTATTAATATATTTTCCAATTGGATAGGATAGGACTCCAATTCTAATTGTGTTACTTGAATCAAGCAAGAGGGCTCCCTGATCACTACAAGTGGATCTTTGACACTCCAGTTTCTACCTTTAAATTCGTAGTTTTAATTACTTAATTAACAATTGCTCTCTTAAATACTTCAGAATTAGTTTCACATCTTTTTCTAGTTCTAGTTTTATTTCTTTTCAGAATACATACAAGTTTAATCCATGTGGATTTGACCTTATTCTCACAAGTTATTACTACATCACAACCCTACGCTTGGGGTTGTGAACAATCATTATCTACACAGATCATACGACGCTCAAGTATTTTCTTTCTAAAAATGATGTTAAGCCTTGCTTGATAAGATGGATCCTACTATCCAAGAATTTGATTTGGAAATAAAAGATAAGAAGGGAGTAGAGAACGTAGTGGCTGACCATCTTTCCCACTTTGACCTCTTTAATTCTCTTGAGACGATGAATATAAATGATATGTTCCTTGATGAGCAATTGTTTAAAGTTTCCCATTCACCTTGGTTTACAGATATTGCTAATTATCTTGTTACAGGTTTCATACCGACACATTGGATTGCGCAAGATAAAAAGAAATTTTTTATCGAGGTACGCAAATTCTTCTGGGATGATCTGTATTTGTTTAAATATTGCCTAGACCAAATCTTACAGGGATGTGTGTCAGACAATGAATACCAAAGTGTCATCTCTTTCTGTTATTCTCAGGCCTGTGGTGGTCATTTTTCTACTATGTTCAAGGACACTTATGGGTTTTACAAAGCTTATGAGCGTTGTCAGAAATTGGGAGCATTGTCCTGTCGAAATATGATGCCTTTGAACCCCATTCTGATCATTGAAGCATTTGATTGCTGGGGCATCAATTTCATGGGACCATTCCCTCAATCTTTTGAAAATTTGTATATTTTGCTAGCAGTAGACTATGTCACTAAATTGGTCGCAGCGATCCCGTGCTGGAACAATGATCATCAAATGGTCATTAAGTTTTTAAAAGAGAACATCCTTTCTTGGTTCCGAACGCCTCGAGCCATCGTTAGTGATGGAGGTTCATATTTCTGTAACAGGCTATTTGAGAACTTAATGAAGAAATATGACATCTCGTATAAAGTAAGTATTCCATACCACCCACAAACAAGTGAACAAGCTAAAATTTTTAATAGAAAAATTAAATATATTTTGAAAAAAATGGTTAACTTTGACTGTAAGGACTAGTCAATTCGATTAACCGATGCGTTATGGGCTTACCGTACTACATTTAAAACGTATAATGAAATGTCTCCCTTTAGACTTGTCTATGGGAAGGCTTGTCACTTGCTTGTGGAGTTAGAACATAGGGTCTACTGGGCGATTAAAATTTGAACTTCATTTTGGACAGCGCTCGCTGGCAAACTTCAGTTGAATGAACTGGAAGAAATCCGGAATGATGCATATGAGAACTCGAGAATTTACAAGGACAAGATGAATGTGTTTCATGACCAACACATTCTTTAGAAATCATTCACACTAGGTCAAAGGGTCCTTTTATATAATTCTTGGTTACACATTTTTCCAGGTAAACTTTGATTTCGTTGGAACGGCCCTTTCACTATTACTAATGTTTATCCTCATGGGGCTGTCGAGATTTGGAATCCAAACAAGTGCAATGAATTCAAAGTAAATGGACATCGTTAAAGCCATTTGTTGAAAAATTTGATTCAGAGGTCTAATTGACCCTGTTTACCAGGATTGACCTCCTAGTCTGACGGAGGTATAGGTTGATTTATTTACTTTTATATGATTTAGGATTAAGATAGTTTGCTTTTCGCTGTTTAGGATAGTTTGCATTCCACTATTTAGGATAATTTTCTTTCTATTGGTTTAATTCTTGTGCTAACCCATCTTCACACCGAGACCATTCGAAAAGCCTCAAAATTTCTTCTTCAGGTATTCCCTTCTCTTTTCATTGCCTCTTTTGTATTACATACTTATTTATTTTACATTGAGGACAATGTAGATTTTTCGGTTGGGGATGGGGGATTAGGTGAACTAATCAGTATTTTCTTAGTTTTGAGAAAAATTTTAAAATTTTTTCAATATTTCAAGTTGAAATTTATTTAGGAAGCGATGATTTGTGTACTTAAAAATGCATCGGGTATGATATAAATAGAAACTACAAGAAATAGAGCTTTTACCGATGAAAAAAATTTCATCGGTAAAAGTAGTGCTTTACTGACGAACTTTTTTTATGTCGGTAAAACAACACTTTTACCGACGATTTTTTTTTTGTGTTGGCAAAAACCACTTTTACCACCAAAATTTTCGTTGGTAAAACTGTCATATTTTTAAGATAGAAAATTTTCTCGCTATTTTGAAAACTTTTGGGGAAAGAGTTTTACCGACGAAAATTTTCATCGGTAAAAACATTTTTCTCGACGAAAAAAAATTTCGTTGGTAAGAACCACTTTTACCGACGAAATTTTTCGTTGGTAAAACTATTATATTTTTAAGATAGAAAATTTCTGCGCTATTTTGGAAACTTTCGCGATAAGAGTTTTACTGACAAAAATTTTTGTAGATAAAAACATTTTTCTTGACGAAAACAAAATTCGTCGGCAAAAAACCACTTTAACCGATGAAATAAGTTTCATTGGTAAAACTGTTATTTCTTAAGATAGAAAATTTTCCCACTAAGAGTTTTACTGATGAATCAAAGCTGTTGGGAATAATGTTTTTATCGACAAAAAAAAAAAAATTGTCGGTAAAAAATAACTTTTTCCAACGAAAAGTTTCATCGGTAAAACTGTTATATTTTAAAGAAAATTCTCTCACTAAGATTTTTACCGACGAACCAAAGCTGTTAGGATTCGTTGGAAAAAACCACTTTTACCAATGAAAATTTTCGTGGGTAAAACTGTTATATTTTTAAGATAGACAATTTTCCCACTAAGAATTTTATCGACGAACGAAAACCGTCGGGAAGAATGTTTTTACCGACGAAAAAAATTGTCTGTAAAACTTATGTTTTAACTACGAAAACTTTTGTCGGGAATAATGATATAATTTTTAACTTAGAAAATTTTCCCGCTGCCTTGAAAAGTTTCACGGTAAGAGTTTTACTGACAAACTAAAGCTGTCGGGAATAGTGTTTTTATCGATGAAAAACTTTCGCTAGTAAAACTCATGTTTTATCGACGAGAAATTTTGTCGAGAATAATGATATAATCCTAACTTGAAAAATTTTCCCGCTGCCTTGAAAAGTTTCATGTTAAGAGTTTTACTGACGAACCAAAGCCATTGGGAATAATGTTTACCGACGAATAAAAACCGTCGGTAAAGGTAGTGTGTTTGTGTGTGTGTGTGTGTGTGTGTGTGTGTGTGTATATATATATATATATGTATTTATGTATGTATGTATATATGTAGTTTTTATATCATATGAGTGGAAATTTTTATGTATTTATAATTAAAAGGTAATATTTAAATGATTTGTAATATCACATGAAAAAGAATATTGAAAAGTTTAGAAATTTTAACTATGTTTGAGAAAAATTTTGAGAACAAAATAGTGCTTTTGAAGAAAAAAAAATCGGCATTTTGAAATTTTTGAGAAAAAATTAAAATATGAGAAAAATTTTAAGATTTTGAAAAAAAAAATTCAGAATTTGTATTTTATTTTTTTTTGAAATATTTTATAATAAAAATGATATTTTGTTAAAAGAGTTAAAAAATATATATTTTGAAAAGAAAATGTTATTTTTAAATGAAAATTGAAATTTATTTGTGAAAAAATAAAATTACTAAATTATTAGGCACATCCACTAATTGAACCTTTAATCATTTTTGGACAATCTAATCAGTTCAGATTAAAGAGTAAATAACTTTAGATGTTTAAATCAAATTTCACTAAAATTTTTGATCAATCTTGTATGCCCAATATTATTCTCATATGTAGCCTGATTGAGTCAAGTAACTAGTCAAATTGAGAGTATTGATTAGTAAAATAAAGTGAATGGACCAAACATGTAAAATGGGCAAAATATTCTGGGCAAAATTGTGACCCAACTTATTGACCTCGTGAGAACCTAAGAATTAATGTAAGTTATGTGTGCCCCATAATGATGTGTGTCGAACATCAACACCGTGGATTTGATGTGTCCCCTTTAGGTTATGAGATATCTCAAAAATCATTTGTATATGAAACTCAAGTGGGCCATACCATCTAAAACTATGTAACAACATCTTAAAAAATATAAAAGCACTTGGTGGGGCCCACATGAGTTTTGGATGCAGTTGAAACTTGGTCTGACCCCTCATCCAAGTGGGACGCATATAATGAGTGGGTTGGATATGTGAATCATTAGGCAGACCCAATATATGATTATGAATGTTTTAAGGAAACCCTTCTCCACTACATTTAAGTGAGTTACTCGTTACCCTTACCAGAGTAAACTCTGTGGGGTCCATTGTTATTTATTTATTTTATCCACTCCATTCATCCATGTTAACAGATAATTCGAGGTCTAAAGAACAAAAAGGAAGCATATCCAAAGCTCAAGTGGACCACACCATAAGAAATAGTGTGATTAAAACTCTACCATTTAAAATTTCTTGGAGGCCATAGAAGTTTTGGATCAAGCTGATATTTGTGTTTTCTATTCATTCATATATTTTTGATATTATGAACAACCTTTAACCATTTTTGGACAATCTAATCAACCCAGATTGAAAAGTAAATAACTTCAGATGTTTAAATCAAAATTCTCTCAAATTGTTGATCAATCTTGTTTACCCAATATCTTTCTCATATGTAGTATGATCGGGGCGAGTAACTAGTCAAATTGAGGGTAATGATCAGAAAAATAGAATGAATGGACCAGACATGTAAAATGGGTCAAATATTTTGGTCAAAATTGTGACCCAACTTATTAACACCCTGAGAACCTAAGAATTAATGTTAGTAAGTTTTGTGGGGCCCATCATGATGTGTGTCGAACATCAACACCGTGCATTTGATGTGTCCCCTTTAGCTTATGAGATAACTCAAAAATCATCCGTAAATGAAACTTAGGTGGGCCATACCATCTAAAACTATGTGAAGACATTTTAAAAAAATACAAAAACACTTGGTGGGGCCTACATGAGTTTTGAATGCGGTTGAAACTGGGTCTGACCCCTCATCCAAGTAAGACACACATAATGAGTGGGTTAGATATGTGAATTATATTTAGGCAGGCCTAATATATGATTATGAAAGTTTTAAGGAAACCCCTCTCGACTATACTATGTGGTGTGGCCCACTCAACTCATGGATTGACTTTATTTTTAAGCTCTTGGCCCACCCAAGTCATGGATTGACATTCTTCATACCATTTAACGCTTTTCTCAGATCATTTTAAGATATTAACTAAAAAATGGGGCGGGTCTAAGGCTTAAGTGGATTACAAAGTGGGGATTGAACATCCACCATTAAAAATAACATTCATAAAAGTTTAATTTGGATCGAGTTGATGTTTGTGTTTTCCCTTCATTCATATCTTTTTGATATTATGAACATGTTGGATGACAAATAAACATTACTGTGGGCCCAAGGAAGGTATCAATAGTGGAAATCATTATTCCACACTATTTTGTGTGGCATGGTCCCCTTGAGTTTTGGATTTATCAAAAATTTGGGATTAACCCACACCGTTCATCGATTTTTTAAGATCATTTTATAGAATTATCCAAAAAATGAATCATATCCAAAGATTAAATGGACCACACCTTAAATACCAGCAGGATGATGATTTTCACCGTTAAAAAATTCGTAGGGCCCATCATAACGGTTATTTTCCATCCAATCTGTTCATAAGGTCACAAAGACCTGGATGAATAGGAAAAAAATTAATTATTGATCCAAAACTTCTGTGACCCCCTAAAGGGTTTTAATGGTAGACGTTCAATCCCCCAATGCTTTTTTCAGTGTCGTCCACTTGATAGTTAGATTTGTCTTATTTTTCGTCTCAAGACTTAAAACGAGCTCGCTAGATGGATGAGCGGTTTGGATATAACACATACCTCATGATGGGACCCACATAACTTGTTGATGTCAGCCAATCCACTTCCCTTTCATCTAAACCCTAACCAGTCTCTCGTCCCTCTCTTGCCCTTAGTCCCTTCTCTCTCTCTCTCTCTCTCTCTCTCTCTCTCTTCCTACATATCTCTCCCTCTTCTCTCTCTCTTCCTGTCGATCTCTCTCCCTCCTCTCTCTCTTCCTTACTCGATCCTGTTGCCGACCGCCCTACCCACTCACGCCCTCTCGCTCTCTCTGAATCTGTGGTCGAAGGATTAAATCTCCAGCAACATTGAGGTATTTCTCTCTCTCTCTCTCAATCTCTCTCAATCTCAATTCCGATTTAGGGTTTTTGAATTTTAGGGTGGATTCCACCAGAATGTTTATTTTCCATACAACCTGTTGATATGCTAGGTGGGGCCCACGGTGGTGTTAGTTGCAATGGGCCGTGTAGCCCGCCTTACCTAGCAATCCGACTTGAATTTGGAGATTTTAGGGCTTGCAGATTTGAATGTGGACCCCAAATTGGTGTTTTTCTGATTTAACAAATTAGGGATTTGGGGATTTTAGAATTTTGAGGAGCTGAGTAATTTTGGAATTGGGAATTTCATCTTCTGTCTTTTATTTATTTATTTCTATTTTCTTTATTGACATTTACAAACATCTAAATTTGGAATTCATGCATAGTAGCAGTTATAGTCATGAATCTGATTTAGTTGTTTCCCGAACTTGGTATTTAGTTATGGTGTGGATAGCTTGGGTCAACGTCTTTAAACCTGATGATCTCTACACGTTGTAACAATGCAAACTTTTTTTTATTTTTTTTCCTTTTGCCAATTTGTAAATGACCAAGGGTCTATATTCAACATACACGTGTGGCCCACCTAATGAGCGGGCCAGCTTAATTTATGGGTTGAGGCACATTCATGATATGTCCCAGTTGATGAATGGTTGCATCTAATACATTTGTTTCAGTTTCTACAATGTTTTAATCAATAGGATTCAATATGAGCATACCTTGCCTAGATTTGCACATACTTCCATCTTTCAGCGTATGAATTGGGGAGCCACAGTGTACATGCCCTGGCCTAAAAAAATCAAGTTGGAATAGTTTCCTTTGGCATAGTCAAATACTATCTCAGTTTAAACACTAATATAATTAGAAATTTACATACCCTAAAAATTTACAAAAATGTCATGTGGCTCCTGAAATTCAAAAGTGCATAAAGAATTTGTTTATGTTGTCGTGTTTCAGTACTAGGAATTTAATTCTGTGTAATCTAGTGTTTGGGTACTGGGAAAGAATTCATGGTAATTCTACTGTACCTACACTGTTAATAAAATGATTGTTGAGCATTTTGTCAAAAATTGCCAGTTAGGCATTATGGAAGATAAGCAATTCCCTTAAAGGTTCCCAAGTTGATGATCCTAGCCCTTAGATCAGTACTTGATGTCAAATTGGTGATTGACATAATTTGACCAAAAAATAAACAAGTATATGTAATTTGAAAACTTAGTTTTACAGAATTGTGGTCATTTATGCCCAGTGCGTATTCTCTCATATTGCTCTTCCTTTTTGCAGGTTTTGTTTAAGCATCTGCAGGAGAAGCTCATCATTATTGAGGTGCACTATGTAGATTTCAAGTCCTCAAAAAAATATGCCCATGCACATAGACCTATGCCTATTTTTTTGTTACTTACATGTAACCATTTAGCTATTTATTATTAAATTTCAAAATATCTTTCACATATATTATAATTAAATATTAAGATCCATAGACTATGAAATGTTTTCTTGTCACAGTAAAATTGGGAATGCTTTTACGAATGGTTACGATCATATTGATTTATATGTATTGTAGAATGATACTTTTCTTGGGCCACACTCTATTAATGTTTTTGTCTTAATGATTATTGTGATTTGTTAGTTTATAGTTGTGACTTGTAATTGTGATTTGTAAGTTATATAATTAGTTATCCGTTTAAGAATTTCTATGGGGCCATGCATAGATATGGTGTGTTTTTGGTGGCATAGAAATCGCTCAAATTGTCCCATTTTGGATAGTTCAAGGTTAGATGGATAGTATGCTTTCATATAATCTATTTAAATGTGCGGTCCATCTCCTCGTTTCTCTCTGGATATGTTTTTTTCGTTCCATATCCAATGCCAAATATCTTTACATTGCTTTAGATATTTGACATCAGAATGTAACGTAAGATCAACTTATCTAGAGAGGCATGGGGAGATGTTGCTGGATTTTGGGCGTGGATGTTTAAATGAAAATATGAAACTATTACAATATATCTAACTTTGGATGGGTAACTCATTTATGATTTAATGGTATTAGCTTAAAATTGATGGAGAATACCTGGATGTGCGTCGGAGCTATTCGGATGTTGAGCGGGAATCCCTGGAAGGTGGGAACCGCTGTTATGACTATGATGAAGCTGTCCATTTCCTATGAACAATATTGGAGTGTTTATGTATTAGCTCATAATTGATGAAGTAGACCTGGATGTGCATCGGAGCTATTTGGATGTTGAGTGGGGGTCCTTGGAAGGTGAGAACCGCTGTTTTGAGCATGATGAAACTGTCAATTTCTTATGGACAACATTGGGTGGCTTGACCATTTAGACAGGCTCGTGTTTATGTATTAGCTCATAATTGATGAAGCAGACCCGGATGTTCATCGAAGCTATCCGGATGTTGAGTGGGAGTCTCTGGAAGTTAGAAACTGCTATTATGACCATGATGAAGTTGTCCATTTTCTATGGACAGCATTGGAGTGGCCTGACCATTTGGTCAGGTCCTAAACCTTAACCTTAACCTAAACCTAAACCTTATTCTTTAGCTCAGGTCCTAAACCTTAACCTATAACTTAACCTAAACCTATAACCTATAACTTATTACCTTAACCTAAAACTAAACCTAAACCTATAACCTTAACCTAAACCTAAACCTATAACATTAACCTTAACCTAAACTTAAACCTATAACCTAAATCTAAACCTTAACCTATAACCTAAACTTATAACCTTAACCTAAACCTATTCTCAAATCCCAAAACCTATAACCTAAACCTAAACCTTAACCTATAACCTAAACCTTAATCTATAACCTATAACGTATAACCTAAACCTATAACCTAAACTCAATTCCCTAAACCTTAACCTATAACCTAAACTCAATTCCCTAAACCTTAACCTATAACCTACACTTATAACCTACCTATAACCTAAACCTAAAACCTAAGCCTAAACCTTCACTTATAACCTATAACCTAAACCTAAACCTAAAAACCAAATGTAAACCCGATCCCGAACCCAAACCTGATTTCCTAAACCTAAACTTGTAACCTTAACCTATAACTATTCTCAAATCCCAAAACCTATAACCTAAAACTAAACCTTAACCTAAACTTATAACCTAAACCTAAAAGATAAAAGTATTCTCAATTCCCTACTATAACCTACAACATTAACATAAACCTATACTTATAACCTAAATCTATTCTCAAATCTCAAAACTTATAACCTAAACCTTAACCTATAACCTATAACCTATAACTTGAACTCAATTCCCTAAACATTAACCTATAACCTATAACATATAACCTATAACCTAAACTCAATTCCCTAAACCTTAACCTATAACCTAACCTAAACCTAAACCTATAACCTATACTTATAACCTAGCTATAATCTAAACCTAAAGCCTAAACCTAAACTTATAACCTAAAACCTAAACCTAAACCTACACTTATAATGTATAACCTAAACCTAAAACCCAAACCTAAACCTAAAACCCAAACGTAAACTCGAACCCGATTTTCTAAACCTAAACCTTAACGTATTCTTAAATACCTAAACCTAAAACTACGCCTAATCCTAATCTTAACTCCCTAACCTAAACCTAAACCTAAACTTACACTTATTCTCAATTCCCTAAACCTAAACATATAACCTAAACCTATAACCTAGCCTAATCTTAAACCTATTTCCGTAAACTAACTCTAGTCTTTTTATTGTAGAGATGGATAAGAGTTGGATGCGAGCTAAGAACAGGTTTGGCCCAGAGTATAAATAAGGGGTTTAAGAGTTCATGGAATTTACATGAAATCAGGCAGATTCAGGGAATAGGATTAGGTGTTAATGTCGAAAATGTAAGAACATGATTTATAAGACTTTAGAAAAAGTAGAAGATGATTTTTTCACATTTGGGATTGACCAGGGTTACACTTGGTGGATCCATCATGGTGAAGATATCCACCAAAAAGTTGAGGGCACTGGATCTACCCTTTCTACCCGAGATGCGACGGAGACAGCATTACAGTCACATGTTGCATCGCAGGCGTCTGATCCCTCAGTTGCACATACACCGGTCATTGCATGTAAGTCTAAACATATATTTCTTTTAATGACTTCTGTTTATGTTTAGACTTATATATTTCTTTTGCAACAGCATCATCGACCAACCGATGAGAACGTAGACCCACGCGTGGGTTACTTTTAGAGTGACTTAGACATGAGGGTAGGGTGACGGTAGAGTTTTCACAGGACAACATTAGACCTGTTGGAAACAATGCCAGGTTGTTTACATCGGAGGTCGGTGTCTTATGCCGATCTTTGATCCCCCTACCACCCCCTGTTAGGCAGACGTGACAGATGATGTACGACAGTTCATTCGTCGGCATCTTCAGGTAAATTTTAGTAAATTAAAATTTATTTTATAAAAGTTTATTTGCGGTTAAGTTATTTTCTTAATAAGTTTATTGCGGTAATCTATTATCTACGAAACTGTAGGTTAAATTTAACTTAGATTTGAGTGTTCCGTACATTTCCTATGTCGTCGACGACATGGTCAAGGAGCGATTTAAGGAGTACTACAGTGACTTACACAAGCGGTATAAGTGGTGCATGAGCCACAAGGAGGGCGTACTATCCACACCGCCGCACGTGACCCATGACGACTGGCGGATACTTTACCAGAGATTTTTGTCTAAGTATTTTCATGTAATATTTACATATTTATGATATCTTAAGGTAACAATTAAATTTGCAATTAATAACAATCTCTTATGAATAATATGTTAAAAAGAAGAGCAAAATAAATTTTGACAATAAGGGAAAGTTAGATGTAAACCACATAGCTGGTTCAAAGTCATTTGTACAACTTCGTCATGACATGATAAGAAATTACTGGTAATTATTAAGTTAATATATTCTTTTCACGCATTTATATTAACCTATTATCCTTTCGATTGCGCAGTGAGATTCCATCACTGGCCAAGAGCCCAAACTAGTAGACCTCTATAGAGGGACTCACTATCGGCAGGCGACGGGATCTTGGGTACATCCCAGAGCTTGCGAGAATTGAGTAAAAATCCTTACATTGTAAAATTTAATTGCATTAAATTATAATAATTTTATTTATTATGAAAATTCATATGTTTTCATTACAGGCGATGGTGGACACCTTACACAGTCAGCCCACTCTCGATGGTACTCAGTGGCGTGAGCCAAAGATCCTGAGTGAGGTGCTTAGCACCCGTTCTAGATATGTGTGTGGGCTTGGCCATGGTGCCAAGCTTATGACACCTGCTAGAGTTGCCTCTAGCTGATCCATCGTCGTTGGTGAGAGCACCATACGCTGAACTGATATCGTAGAGAGAGAGGTTAAGCAGCTACGGGTCGTTGTTCATGACATCAGAGAGCAGCTGGAGAGGCAGAGGGAGGAGCAGGAGAGGTAGAGGGAGGAGTAGGAGAGGAGGATAGAGGAGCTGGCGAGGCAGAGGGAGGAGTAGGAGAGGAGGATAGAGGAGCTGACGAGGCAGAGGGATGAGCATGAGAGGAGGATGGTGAGGCAGAGGGAGGAGCAGGAGAGGAGGAGGATGGAGGAGCAGGCGATGCAGAGGGAGGAGAAGAAGAGGAGGATGGAGGAGATGCGGCTGGAGCATGAGTGATGGATGACGGAAATGTTTCATGCTCTCGCTGCATGCTTACCCACTGATGCCCCACCACCTCCGCCTTCATCTTTGTGATTTTTTGTATTTTATTTATAATGTTAAATGTATATGTATTTATGCGTGAATGAATGTGATGTGGATAAGATTTTTTATATTTGGATGAATGTAGTTTATGTTTAGATGGATTTACGTAGTTTAGATTTATGTTCACACCCCAAGTGCAGGGTTGTGATGTAGTAATAAACTCGGTAAGACCGATGTCGAATCCCAAGAGACTGATACCTGCACGTTATCTGAAACTAAGTAGAACTAGAACTAGGCTAAGATGTAATCTAAATGAAATAGAATTTAAGGAATAATTGTGAAATAATTATTTAAAACTTTGGAGAAATCAGATGTAAGAAACTAGAGATTCAGAGGATCCACTTATAGAAATCAGGGAGATCTTACGCCTGCTTTAAGAATCATGGAAGTTAAACTGAACTTACTTTGATATAGTTTTCAAGAGATGAAAGGTATATGATATAGAATGGATTCCATCACCAAACCATGCCTAGGAGACAAAGTAAACAACATAATTAAACTAATTACCAACCAGTCACAATGTATGAAGGTCAGGAAGGGTACCGACATCCAACCATTCCCAGGAGACGATGGTGAACAACAGGGCTTTCTGACGTCATAAACATCAAAAGGAGAAAGAAATACTCAAAACTTCCGCAGACTTATTGTAATTTCAGTCACAACAAACCATATAAAGACTAGAAGTATTTCTATTAATCAACTATCATCAATATCAGTTCATAGTATGCATCAAGGCCATCAACTCGTTCCCATCACGCCACAAGCTTCACCTCTTAGCCCTAACTAAGAGGTTCAGCCACACATGGACATGATGTGGCTAGTTCTCTTAAACATAAAAATCAAATAAAATAAAAAATACAATCTCTCTCTCTCTCTCTCTCTCTCTCTCTCTCTCTCTGCTCCTGACGTTCCCTGCAACGTCTCAAGATTTGGATAAACTCCTGCAAATTGAATACCCCCTCCCTCACGTTCTCTCTTCCTTTCTTATAGGCAGTGCACGGAAGGTGGTGGAGCTGCGTCGGTGGCTAGAGTCGGTTTCGTGTGTAAGTGTACGCAGCAGTAGGAGTTTTCGGTTCCGTGAAAACTACGCAGTTGCGTAACTTGACAGCGCGGTATTCCCCTCTTTCATATCTTTCTTTCCAAAGAGACAATGTCTCCAGGAACTTTTTTGAATGCCCTACATGATGGACGGTTTGGATTTCTGAGATGGACTATGATGATGGCCCACAACTTCCCGCAAATCACGGACAATGTTTTGGGCGTTGAAACAGGGTATGCGTAAATATCTTATGTTGAGATGTTGGTGGGGGCCATGATACTTGTTTCCTGAAAAATCCACACTGTCCACTAGATTCGTGTCGGAAAACCATTCGGCTATGGCTGTTTTTGGGATCGAGTTAGGTGTGGCCCATAGGATTTTCCATTTAGTCGTCTATTCTTTGTCAGATGGTTGGAGATCATTCCAGTGGTTCTCTCTCAAAATTTTGACACTAGTCCTTGATCAGAGGGGCCTTGGAATGCGAATGGACGGTTTGGATTGTCCATATGGACAATGGGTGGGGCCCACTGGAAAACCCAATGGGTATTACGTCCGTCACTGGACTTTTAGTATAATCGGTTTGTAAAAGATAGGTGGGGTCCACTGCAATGCCTGTCCTAGAAATCCACTCCCTTCATCAGCTCCTGTACCTAATGTTGGCCCATGGTCTCCAGTTTGAAGTAGATCCAACTTCAGGGTGGGCCACACGCTCAACCGATGTGTGGACAATATTCACCATTAAAATTACAATCCGTTTCATGTAGATTCCATGCATGCACATATATTTATAGATTTTTCCTTCTCTTTTGTTATAACTTCTATCGTCCGTATCTCCTGATTGCATTGTTCAAATGAGACAAAATTTCACCATAGCTTGTTATTTTTCACGCTCTTTCTAACACCTAATTTTGAGCCTTAATCGCTTATGGATTGCCAAGATGTGCTTTAATAGCTAACACCATCTGATCTCTCTGTTGGGCCACTTCCACATAGATCTAATGGCTGAATTCGACGTGTATGGTTAATTTATGGTCCTCAGGCCATGTATGAAGTTTCAAGCTGAATGGATAGTGGAAACCTTATGATCTTGCATTCTGGATGATTTTCGGGCCACTTGAGCTTTAGTTTCTCAATTTTCTCGGGTCTTTGACGTGTAAATCTGTTGATCTTGGTCCCCTTGGGTCCGTCCCTTGCCTTGATGATTTTAGAGCATCAAATCTATGCATTTAGCACCCTTTTTCAGTCCAAGCTTGTAAATACACCTTGCAACATAACACGATTAAAATAGGGTGTTAAACAATATCATGTTCGTAAATCCAGGCAATATCTGGGTCTAATATGCAATATTTGACCGTTAACAGTTTAGATGAATGTGAATGTGAATATGATGAAATATATTATATAACAGGTGTATATCAGGAAAAATATGATGAAATATATTGTAACAAGTGTATATCAGGAATTTTTAAAAAAAGAGACTTTTACCTACAAAAACTTTCGTAGGTAAAAGTTTCATCCACGTTTTTTACCTACGAAAAGTTTCGTAGGTAAAAGTCTCATCCACGTTTTTACCGACGAAAAATTTCGTAGGTAAAAGTTTTGTAAATATGTTTACCTACGCAAATTTTCATAGATAAAAGTATCGTGAAATATTTTACCTGCACAAAATATCATTGGTAAAAGTTTTTTACTTATTTTTTATCAATGAAAAAATTTATTGGTAAAAGTTTTGTAAATATTTAAAAGTATCGTGAAATATTTTTACCTACGAAAAAAATCGTCGGTAAAAGTTTTTTACTTATTTTTTATCGACGAAAAAAATTTGTCAATAAAAGTTTTGTAAATATTTTTACTTCTGAAAAAAAGTGTTGGTAAAAGTTTTTTACTTATTTTTTACCGACGAAAAAATTCATCGGTAAAAGTTTTGTAAATATTTTTACCTGTGAAAACAATCTTCAGTAAAAGTTTTTTAGTTATTTTTTACCGATGAAAAATTTGTCGGTAAAAATCTTGCCATTGCCGACGATTGAAATTTTTGTCGGTAAAAGCCTTTTCCAATGGTCTTTTACCAATGAATTTATCGACGAATTTTTTCGCCAATGAAACTTTTTACCTATGAAAAAAGAGCATCTAGCAATGAATATTTTCATCGGTAAAAGTGGATTTTCTTGTAGTGAGAGATTAAATTTTGGATTGTTGGAGTTTGATAAACTAAGTTCTTGTGCTCAATTAATTAAGAGATAGTTTGAATATCAAATTAATCTAAATCACAAGACACATTCAATTTGTCTTCTGTAAGACATGATAGACGTTCTGATTGTTAGTATGTGAATCATTGATAGATGGTGAGAATCGAGCCAGGAGAATTTTATCTACCTTAAAAGAAGAAAAGAACTTGTTAAAAAAATAAGAGATCGACAAAGAGGTCATGAAAAACAATAAAAAGTATAAAAAATATGGAAAAGAATGCAAAAATAAAAAGAATAAATAAAAAATTGACTGTCAATGTAAAATCAAAGATTGGAAAAAGAAGGAAAATGAGATAAGTTCAGAATCAGTACTTGAATTTCAAACTGATCTTGAAGTGATGAGTATGGCTAACATGATGAACTAATAGTATTCATACAGGAAGTAAGTTGATTTTCACTGCACACATTGAAAAACTTGATATGGAAATTATGCTCGATTTAATGAATAAAGAATTTACTTGATTGGTTATGTGGTTTGGCTCTAAGTTTTCAAAACCCCACTATCGTAACTTAATTCTACGCATTCATACTTAAGTGTACAAAAGATTATTTTCCTAGACAGGTTTTGAACATTAAGCATTGAGATTTATTTCACACATACTTTGCTCAGCACTAGCAAAATGCTAGTTTGGGATTGTATTGAGGGTCAAATATTGCATATGATTTCCCATTTATATCTTGGTTTAATGAACATGATAATGCTTAATGTTTTATTCTACTTATGTTTGTGTTGCAAGGTGAATTTAAGAGCTTGGATTGAAAAGGGTGCTAAAAACATGGATTTTATGCTCAAGAATCACCAAGGCAATGGGTGGATCTTAGGAGACCAAGATTGAAGAATTCACATGCCAAAGATTCAAGAAAACCAATGAATGAAGAGAATCAAAGATTTGAAGTGAAAAAAGGAATCCTGAAATCATCCTGAGAAAGTATATTTGGAAACTCTAGGTCTTTCTGTGAAATTGCACAGAGTGAAGTCTATTTTGAAAAACTACGCAGAGTGAAGTCCATTTTAGCAAATTGCGTAAATTTAAGGCGGTTTCTAGAGTCTTTCAATTAGGTTCGAAAGTTGGAGTTTCACAACTATAAATAAGATTTCCTAGGATGTTGCTAAGTATCTTCTAAGGTTTAAGGAGTGGAGCAAAAGGGTAGAGAAGCCATCTGTAACACCTCGTACCTCTCGTACCTAGGTGTTACTGTGGCCATAGAACTAGTTAGATGGAGTAGATCTGTCCAAACATCAATGTGGACCCCACCATTGAATTGTGCATGTGCACAACTTGTGTGCATATGTGGTGCACTGGACCACTATTCAATTATAACGAGTGTTGGCTCGTGATTTTCTGAAAATAGAGAGGTTTTCCCTCTCTTTCTTCAGTTTCCCGCCGAATGAGATTTAAATGGAATAGCTTCGTTCTCTAGATGTGTGGCCCACTATTAATGGACTCAATGCTCTGATCAAGCAGAAGACTGACCGGTAATAACCAAGATTAGAAAATGATATCAATGAATCTACTGCTCTGCAGTTAGAGGATCAATGTATCAGGCTTAGACCCACTACAAATATCATTCCGTGTAATCCTAAAAATTGAAAACAAGAATTCTTACTTCAGACAGTTGAAAACTGTCATTGTAATAATAATAATAATACTAAAGATATAATATTAGTGATAATAAATTTTTCTTTATGTATTTGTTGTGATATTGTAGAAAATTGTGATGTTAGTGATTGTAATAATTCTTTTAAACCTCGAGTTAAAGTAAAGAAATTGCATGAACTATGACAATTAAGATATAACGGATTTGGGTTATGATTATACTTGTAGACTCATCAAAAACAGAGTAGATTAATAGAATAATTTTATTACTTATAATGCTAATGATTGAGATGTACATTATCAAATCTCGTGGGTGAGATTTTATTTAAGGGGGGTAGGTTGTAATAGCCCCAGTTCTAGTAGTTAGTCTTATACACTTGTACATACACGCGTATTTCTAAGAAAAAGTAGTGAAGGCTTAGAAACACCGCTGATTAGATTTTCCTTGTTACCATTAATGGTAGAAGTGTTGAATTTCGGGGATGAAATTCTCTTTAAGGGGGTAGATTGTAACACCTCGTACCTCTCGTACCTGGGTGTTACTGTGGCCATAAAACCAGTTAGATGGAGTAGATCTGTCCAAACATCAATGTGGACCCCACCATTGAATTGTGCATGTGCACAACTTGTGTGCATATGCGGTGCACTGGACCACTATTCAGTTATAACGAGTGCTGGCCCGTGATTTTCTGAAAATAGAGAGGTTTTCCCTCTCTTTCTTCAGTTTCCCACCGAGTGAGATTTAAACAGACTGGCTTCGTTCTCTAGATGTGTGGCCCACCATCAAGGATTAGATGGTTGATCCAAACCGTTCACCTTGTAGACGGGACAAAGACGATCGAACCCCAAATAATCTTATAAGTCTTCCTATACATAGGGGCGCACTATTCTTGGCCCAAATTGGACCTATGTACGGTGTTTCCAAAATGAAAACTATTTCAGTTTGCCTCGCTGGCAGTCGACGCTCTTTTAACGTCAGCCATTGGATGAAAATCATCCCAGACATTCGTTTAAAACTACGAAATTAGGGAGCCAGACGCGGAAAGAATCTTTCCGTTCCATGCACTGGCTTAATCCCGGTTGTTCATAGGCTTCTAGAAGCCGCTCCAAATCAATCTAGACCATCCATTAACAGGCTTTTATCCAAAGGAAAGCCCTAGTTTTCAAAAGAGAAACCACAGCCGCAACAGTTCCTCCCATTTCCATTTTCTTCCAAGCTCTTTTACCACTAAATCCATTGGGAAATCTTCATTTGAACTTCGAAATCCTTCTTTTACAAGCTCCCTCACATTCATCTGAGTTCTCCAGTGTCTTCATTTTGAAGAAATACATTCTAGATCGAGATCGGCCATTGCCGGCCATCTTCCTCTCCATCGAGAAATGTCAAACGCATGGTCCAATTTTCAAGCCCAGCTACCCTACCGAGCATGTCTAACAAGAGAATAAAGAAAGGAGAGAAGGAAGAGAGAGGGAATGGCAAGAGAGAGAGAGAGAGAGTGGTGGTTTGTGCCGCTGTTGCTGTGTCGCACTGTGTCTGGACCAAGGTCGGTCCGAGTTGTGTGCAGATCTGGCTTAAGTTCAGGCCGTGTATAGGGCCAGTGAGAGAGAGAGAGAGAAAGAGAAGGGAAGTAGGAAGGAAAGAAGAAGAAGATGATGGAGAAAAAGAAAAGAAAGAGAAAAAGAGGAAGTGGAGCGAGTCATCGAGTCGACTCGGCTCAAAACTGAGTCGGGTCTCTGATTCACTGTTTAATCGGGTCCAGATCTTGCTGGAACTCCATAACAGAAGCAGAAAGAAAATGGAGAAAGAAGAAGATCAGAGAGAGAGAGAGAGAGAGAGAGAGAGAGAGAGAGAGAGAGAGAGAGAGGTAGCTGGTGAGTTGGGATTGAGTCGACTCAGTCCTCGCTCGGTGCCAATCTGAGTGGGAGTAGTTCCTGTGCATTCCAACCCTTCCAACCAGGTTCGAGTCTATTTTATTTTGGCTAGACTGTCACCATTGTAGTAAGCTTCAAATCGACAGGGTTAGAACCAAGTTGAGTCAACTCAGTTTTCACCCAGTCCGTTTTTAATCTAATTTGATCTAATTTGTTCAGACTCAACTGTTGTCTTATGAATACTGGAATCATGCGGTTAGATCTTTATCGCATCAAACAGGAAAAATCATTAAATGTGATTAAATTTGAGATGATCTTAGGTTAACATCAAGTTGAGTTGAGCCGAGTTAACTCGGTTTGGGTAGGTGAATAATTGAGTTTTATAATTTAAATCTATTGCTATAATGATCTAATTGATCTTTCACATTCAGATATGTTCCCTTGAAGTTAGCTTGGGTTGGAGTTGGGTTGTTTCAAGTCGAGTCTTCTAGCTAAACACTACATTTTCATTTACTTTATCGAGTTGGAGCAAGTTTGGGGTATAACCAAGTCACACTAAATCATATTATAGCGATTGAGAGTGTGATCTTAAGCGCATGGGCACAATCCAAACCACATTGAGAAACAATCTGATCTTTAAAGGTGAGGATTCACCCTTCAAGCTTTCCTTCATTTCAATGGTTAAATTAGTTTACTTTCATGTATCTTTCATGCTTGACCTATCATTCTACTTTATATGAATGATTTAGCTTTAGTTAATTCTACAAATGTTTTAGAATGATTGTAGAATAAGATTTGAATTATTATCCACATGGTAGAATCGAGATACTTTTTAGTGTAGAAATTGACCCTCTAATCTAGTTAAACAAACAATCTTATTTGTATATTGTTGATATATTTGTAAGTTGATGTAAATGATAAATGCTTGTAATTAGAAGATTGAGTTAATTGTGATTTAATTTGTCATTTGTTTGTGTTAATGGATTGTATTGAAGATCTAATATTATATGTTGATGGATATTATATTAGGAATTCCTCTAACTTGGCCGGTTGTGAAATAAATAAATTTTACATGGCCGTAGACTATCATCTCATGAACTATTTGTGCGGATGTGGTTTGTGAATTTTATTATTTTGTTGTGTTGTTGAAGGACTTAATGCCAATGTGGCTATTTGGGAGGACTCTTGTCGTTAGAAGTGTTTCTGACTACGTGTCGAATCATGAATGACCACTAGTTGTAGAGGTTCTTATAAATGGAATACTGTGAATTCTTTATTTTATAAATACTATTTTTAATCATTTGAATTTTTTAGAATTTTATTTGTTTAAGTTTCTTGAGCCGGGGATGGTGGAATGAGACACTATGCCCGAGCTGTCGACCTATGCAGGGTTGCGCGTGCCTCTCATAGTGACTTTTGAGCTTCTCTGATATTTTGTTTGTAAATTGGACTAATAACAGTTGGGTTAATCATGCATACATGACACGTGGGCGTTATCGGGTGCCTGGTTGACTGTTCGAAAGACCAGTGTACTGTTCGAATGACCCTTTTTGCATTTTGAATGGGTCGACTATTTGAAAGACCTGACATCTTGTATGAATGGGCCGACTGTTTGAAAGGTTCATTCATTTGTTCAGCTGGATGTGCATCCCCAGGCTGATTGCATTCATACATTTATTCATTAATCAAGATTAAGTCGGCGATCGAATTTGTTTGTGAAATGGATTATATCTTCTTATATCATACATTAAATTGTAGTTTTGATGTTATAACTGTTTATGTTATATTTGTGGGGAATGGACTGTATCTCTACATATTATACTTTGAACTTCGGGTGGATATGTAGTTAGTGTTATTGTAACACTCCGTATTTTCTATAGTCGGGTGTTATTGTAAAGACCTAATTTTGTAATATAAACTTAGTCCAATGCATGTTCACCCTTATTTTAGCATAAAACTAACCATACATCTTAGGTTTTGATGCCTGAATAATCAAGGCTACGACGTCTTGTACTTGACATGTCACTCAATCACACTAATAGGGCTCCTTAGGAAACCACGAATTAATTGTTGCACCTCATATTCACAATTAAGCTAATTTACAACTGCTAGTAGGCAATCCATCATTATTTACCATGATTAAATTACCTGACCACCTAAAAAATACCATAATTATCCTTTAAACAAGTCAATAGACCTATATATTAGTGTACCTCGCAAACATTCACTCATCTGAGTCCAACTTAAAGGATCGTCATTTAATCATCACATTTAGGCCATTAGACCACTAATTTAACCGTTAAATCCCATCTGGACAGGCCCTAGAACTTTATTAACTACTAATGATTAACTTGAATACAATCTGGCCATCAGAATGGCAAGAATACAACTAAATAACTAAGAATCTGGATTTGTAGCCCATTCAAGGATCAAGATGCTCTGGTGGTCAAACCAACCATCGACAAGTAATTCCACTGACTTTGGAAACCTATGGGACCATTAAGATCAGGATTGGAAACCATCCGACTGCTGGATTTTCTAGAATCGACACAAATAATGAATCCCATGAAGTTTGGCCCACCTGACCCTTTTTAACATGCAAATTTCTAATCAAATGGGATTAGCGGACCTCCCAAAAACGAATGGTAGGCGTAGATCAACTTAGATCATCATGGGGAGCCCACAATTCATCAGGGCGTGTGCACACGCCACGCACCACTCCAAAGCTTCAGGTCAAACCTATGTTGACCTGATGAAAACCAGAAAAATAGGGAAATTTGAATTTCCCTCCCGCCTGACGCACGTTCGAACCTAACCGTTCATTCGTCGACACATTCGGCCATCTATCCGAATACAAAGAAAAATCCACACCATCCATTTGATATATTAGCCCCCAACGACCCTAATCATGCAGAGATTTATGATTGAAAGTGACTTGTGGCACCTCTTTCATCGACTGATCCAGCAACGCACAAGGAGGACGCTGACGGGGAGGAAAACTCTACGTCCGTTGGAGAGCTGGAAATCTTAGTCATTGGAGAGCGTCGGATGGAAGCCACGTTCTCACTGGAAAGCCCAGTCACCCCTACCATTTCCAGTTTTAGCTCCCTATGAAGTAAAAAGCGGAAAGAATCCTTTCCATTTTTAGCAAGTTTAAATCCCGACCTTTTCTCACCCTCTAGAAGCTTCATCCAAGCAATCCGGAGCGTCCAGCCTAGGGCTGGCCGAAAATCTTGTAAGGATGGATGAGATTTGGTGAGTCACAGCCACGACTCGCACCGACTTCGTTTTAAGACAGTTATCACCAATACTGTCCACACCCACCGTTGAATGGACCCTTCAAGCTTGATGGACCCCATCAAGACCTTATGAACGCCTCAGATCAATAAATCACCCGTCCAATAGGAAAATGCCATTTTCAGCCTACCATCTTCCTCAATCTGTCCAAGAAAACCACACACGGGAAAGGCGACCCTTTCATTCATCCAAGCCATTCATCGTGTGGCCCACCCCCTCTAAAGCTCATCAGAATCTAGATCAAAGTCCCATGCCTAGGATCAGTGGAATGGTGGGTCCCTGTCAGTAGCCGTTCTTAACAATATCACGATTAACTCCACACTAATCCTTGTGATTAGCTGTTGAAGTGTCTAGAAATAGTATGGCTATAAATAGCCGGGTATTAGGGCGTTTTCCAAGGAGAGTTAAAGAAAGGAAAGAAATAGAGAAAGAGAGATGGGACGCCGCTGGTGCGAGTTGCAGGCCTGGTAGCAACTCGACTCAGATGGGTCGCTTGTTTACTTAGGGGAGAAATAAGATGAGAGGAAAGAGCAGGGAGAGAAGTGAGATTGTGAGGGAAGGAGACAGGGAGAAGAGAGAAGAAGATGAGAAGAAAGTCTGGGAGAAGTAGAGCTCGTCTCAGTCGTGCCGCACCGAGTCTGCTCAGTCCAGGCCAATGCTGTCGATTCAATGGTAGCTGGACTGAGTTCCGACTCAGTCTGAGTCCTTTCAGAGAGAAAGGAGAAGCTCTGGAGGAAGGCGTTCACCTGGACCGAGTCTATGAATGGGTTTTCCTGCACAGATAAGCAAGCCATGAAGCTGACTTCAAATCGAGTCTGGGAGGCGTGATTTTGATTTCTGGCAAACCTGGAGCTAAGCATACTCACCCAAGACCTTGCAACACCAGAAACGACCCTGATCAGGTACCGCAAATGACCCCTCTCTCTCAGTTATGGAGAATTTCTCACCCACTCGACTGAATGTGTTCACTGTCGCTCCCAACTCGGTCACGAGTTGGCGTGACTCTGATCCTCTTCTCGCGATAAAGACCTTGATCAAGATCTATGGCTGAGATCGGTTTGTCTCATTCAATGATCAGCAACCGGAACCGATCTCAGTGGCATTTCCGAATGTCGCCCGTAACTTGTCGAAGAAATCGAGTGAGTCGAGTCACTACTGAGTCGGCGACTCAGGTTGGTTTTAGGCATAAAAATCTTGACTCAGTTGGGCCTGGGTGGCAGCTCGTCCCAGTTAACTCGAAGCCTAGTCTTGGGCGATCCAAACTTGCCCGATTGGGGGCTGACCCAACCGATTTCCCAACTGAGTCAACTCAACGCTTAGTAACGGGCTGACTCGGTCAATTTCCCGACTGAGTCAAGCTGACTTCAATCATACATGGTCGATTTGGGAAGCATTTGATTCAATGGAACACTAATCTGACCTTGTAATTAGTAAAACTCTTAAAACTAACTCAACGAGTTGTTAGTTGAAAATCCCGACCAAGTCGACTTAGTCGCGACTCGCTCGAGTCTTGTAATGTATTATTCCAGGCTATTTACAATTGAAATCCTTGAAGGGTACTTTTCTTCAATTTATTTCAAATCAAATAAGTAAAAGCAATCTCAAATCATCCATAGTTCATGCATGTACAAGAATAGTAGTTGATTCTCATTACTTTGATTTAGGAACCCACCTTATAGGAGGGATCAAATCAAGTGGAACATTCATTCAAGGTGAGGAGCATCCCCTATAGCTTCTTCCATTCACTAATTTCCATGTAGATTACATCTCTAATATAGAGAATTTTAGAGGATTATTATTTCCTAGTTACCTTGATTTTCATGAAGAAATTGTTTTAATGTCTTATTTCCTTATAATTATGTATGTGATGTATTGCCTTATAAACTCTATGTCACATTCATAATCACTTGCCTATGAATATATCTTTGTTAGACATATTAAGAAAAGAAAGTTTCCACACTAGATTATCTGTGAAATTGTGTAGTGAAACATTATTTTCATGACTTTCTATATTCTCTAATCTCTAATTTAGTTGGCCCTATCATGTGGATAGTTCTTAAAACATGGCAAATATGAATGTGTTTATATGTAGTGTACTTATGGATGAACTCTTAGTCAATGATGTGACCTCACTTGGGAATTTACATGATACTTAGTGTGTCCTCCTTTGAATGTAAAGAAATTATGAAAGTCATTATGGAACGCATAGTTGGATATTTCCTATTGAAAGTTGATGATCTTTACTATTCTATCAAAAGTAATATACATATGTGTCATGGTGCATAACATCCACACATGACACGTGAGCTTTTCCGAGTGTGCATCTTAAGTCACATCTTGTTGGGTTGTGTCAGGTTCCATTACCTAAGTCTAACCATCAAGTTTGTGCACTTGTACACTTTGGGCCGCTTTTTCTTTACATGAGGCTTTTCCAGGATTTTATACCTCCTCGGACATACCCCAAGTATTTTTCTAGGAGATCATCCTTGGGCGCACTCACCTTCATGGCCCTTTCCAGGTAGTCTACCTACCGCGGGTGGTCTTTTATTTTGATAGCTGGATTGCATACCTAGATCTATGACTTGAATATACATTCATACATTCATGCAATCACATTGTTAGTTGTATTGCCATATGAGTTAAATATGAATTGTTGATCTATTTTGGATTTATGTGTTATGGTTGAATATATGAGGGAAGTTCCTACTGAGTTTTGACTCATCTATAGTGCGGTTGCACCAAATAGATGTAGGATTGATGACAGGTGGAGACCCCTATGACGGAATTTCAGGGACGACTGAGGTGGATAGTGGCGAGGAAGAGTTCTATGTGCATGTTGTTGAGCTGTTGGAGCTCAAATGATAGTTTAGGTTTACAACATTTTAGACTTGTGTTTCACTTGGACTGTAATGAAATTTTCCTTCCGAGGGATTTCATTTTGTTGTCACTTACTTGTATTGAAATGCTTTGTTGTCACTTATGATCTTCTCAGTTTATGCAATAGTTGCCTTACTTCATGTTAGAAAATTTGTTGTTATTTCGATGTATGTTAGTCCACTTTATAGCGTAACCCTCGGGTTCTCGTACTCGAGCGACTATCCTCGGATTTCGAGAACCAGGGTATTATAGTTATCCATGTGAATGGTGAAATGTAACTTAGATTTTATAGTTCCTTGAATTGTACTTATAGATTATATTTTCCTCTTATATACAAGTGGTATCATCCTGTATGTCACTTAGGAAACATAAATTGTATATTTTTGTATTTTACTTATGAATATTACATTAGATATTGGATTCTCTTGAGTTATTTAAATTCCATTCTTGACTATTGTGATGCTTGGTAATCTTGGAGGTATACCTCATTGGGATAGCTATTGATGCTATCAAACCGTATTCAGTTGGCACAAGTTATGTAAATGATGTACAGGTTAACTTTAATGTGGAGCATGAAGAACTGGATAATCTCGTGACTTTTTATTCTAATGTTCCTATTTTTTTTTTAGTTATTTCATTTGAATTTGAGTCATTGGTTTGTATAAGCCCTATGGGCAGTCATTTGTATATGTTGAAGTATATTTTATATATTCTCTTTATGTATAGCTTGTTAGCTTTCGTTGCAATCACTCACTTATATATATATATATATATATATATATATATATATATATATATATATATATATATATATATATATATATATATATATATATATTACTGTGAAATGTGGGCTATCCTTGTAAGTTAACACTCAGAATTTTGAAAAACAGGTACTAAACTCGGGATACGAAATCCGGAGCGTTATACTATCGCTAAGAGTTTTTTTTTCTTCTTCATTAGTTGTTTTCATATTTTTCTTAAGAGACTTTGGTTCAATTATGTTTGTGGTTGGATAAACCTCTTAACCAGGGCTAAGAGGTGAAACTTGTAGCGTGACTGGATGTTTCTCTTACTTTGATTCATGTTTATGTTGAACCTTTGTTTATTCTAATTTGATATTTAAGAAATGCTTTCAGTTTTTAATAGTTTATTGTGACTCAAATTATAGTAAATCTGTAATAACTTTAAGTATTTTCTTCTCCTGATTTTGAGATTGTGGGATTGGTAAATCCTGTTGTTGGCCATCATCTCATGAGCATGGTTTGGTGATGGAATCCCTTCCAATTATCACAATTCTCTTCCATTGAGAATTAGGTCAAGGAAAGTTTAGATTTGATTTTAATTGTTATATCTTCTAATCGGATAGGATAAAATTTCAATTTCAATTTTGATACTTGAATCAAATAAGAAGGCTCCTTGATCACTACAAGTGGATCTTTGGTACTCTAATTCACTTTTGATATTTGATAAATCCTTCACAATTACTCTCTTTTATTCCATATTTAGATTTAGATATATATTTTTTTTAGTTATAGTTCTAATTTTTTTCAGAATACGTACAAGTTTAGTCCCTATAGATTCGGCCTCGTTCTTACAAGTTATTACCACATCGCGATCCTACAGTTGGGATTGTGAACAATGGAGCCCAAGGAAAGGGTTGTGCTATCTTGGTTAAGATTGCAGTCTCACCAAACTATTTAATTTCCATGTGATTAATCAAATGTTAGGTTGGGCACGCACTGTGGGGCCCCCATTTCTTTTATTGATGATCGACGACATTCATTCGAATGTACAAATTATTATGTGCCGAGGCTAAGAATACGAAGCATATTAATAATCAAGCTGTCCACACCATCTAGATTCCATTTAATGGTTGATTCTTTACCCACTAGTGAAACTTTCTACTGCCCACCTACTAATCAAATCCGGTCCTTTTTTGGTCCGGTGGTATAAAAGGAAATGGGAAAACTGATGGACAGTATCGGTTAATGAAGTTAATGCAGGTGGGCCCCATTTCAACTTTTTAAAGGCTTCACAAATTTCAAGGTTAAAGTTATAATAAAAGTCCTAACCAAGGGTAGCATGGTCAATTTAGGCTTCCTTTTTTTGGATATCTTTCTACTCCTTTCTGGAAAGACCAAAGTAACCTTAGTGCATTTTTAGCTTATCCTACCTAGCTATACAGTAGATCCAGCCTCCAAAAAATTATTTACTTTAATATATCTTGTGGCAAGAAAAGCTTTTGTAACACATTGTGGTGGATGGAAAATAAACATTACATTGGGTCCTAAGTTTTTAATGGAGGGTGTCCAATCATCACTGTTTTGTGTGGTGTGGTCCCACATGAGATTTGGATTTGCTTAGTTTTTGGAATTTTTGATTTTATGGCTTAAATTGAGCTAAAATGGATGGATGGATACACAACATACATCAAGGTCGTCCCCATGGTCATGGCCTGACTGAACTCGGTTTTACCCCTGACTCAATCCGTTCCCTAAATTACCTCTCTTGTTTGATTACAGACTTCACCACCAAATTTTAGACTTGGGTGATGCATCCAATGTAGGCATGGTATGCATGCATAAGATCGTTATTAGAGGCAGTTGTTCATACTGATATGGTATATGTAAGCTGGCAGGTTGAAAACGATGTACATTATCATTTCAAGTGTATATTAGGGTTTTGAATCAAGCAAACCCTTTCCCTTGTCTCTCACACTTCTGTCTTTTTCTCGTATCTTTCTCTACCACTCCTTTCTATTCCTCTTCTTCCCTTCTCCAAATCGTCTTCTGCTGACTTCATCATTATAAATTTGCAAATGCATTGCATGATGCCCCAATACATGGCCCACCATTGATCGACATGATGGTTGGCTGATCTATTAATGATGTCATTTTCAATACATCTTGGTGAGGCCTACACAGCTTGACCTCATGGAAGGTTCCCGTAAGGTCAACTTCATAGTAAAGTGGTAGACTGAGTGAAAGATACCTCGTTTTAACACTGAGGCCTTGGCATCGGTTCCCTAGTGGGGTGGCTAACCGTGAAGTGCGATATGACAGTGGGTGTACTGACAAGCTAACCACAACATATATATATATATATATATATATATATATATATATATATATATATATATAGAAGCATGCTCTCCTATGCACCTACGCACGTGTCATGGCTGTCGAATCCGAACGGGCCATAAGATGCGGAATCCCATGAAACCTCCGAGGGAGAATTTTCACCCTGATCTAAGATTATGGTGGGCCATAGAAAAGAGAAATGTAAATCAAGGGAAGAAAATGTTTTCATTTTTCATTGCCCACGAAATTTTTGGTTCAAAGTAAAAATTGATACCAAGGTGTTTCAGGAGGTTCTGCTTCATGTGGACCGTTCAGATTTTCGAGAGGCATTACGTATGATGGGTTCTCAAAAAAGTTCGTAGGTCGCCTGTGAGCGCTATATATATATATATATATATATATATATATATATATATAGAGAGAGAGAGAGAGAGAGAGAGAGAGAGAGAGAGAGAGAGAGAGAGAGAGAGAGAGGTATTATGCGCTCAACCTCACGAGTTCGTCCCATGAGGTAAAGCTGTGTGGCCCCACCATGATGCGTTTCGAACATCTACCGCATTAGTTAGATGCACCATTCCATCGTGGGACTAGGTCTCAAAAATCAAGTCAATCCGTGACTTGTTGGGCCACACCACATACAGAAGCGGAGAGGGGCCGTGCACCATTAAAATATTCATAATCCCTTCGAGATGTGGTTTGCAAATCCAGCCCATCCATTATGTGTGTCCCAATAGGATGAGGGGTTATACCAAGTTTCAGTAGCATTAAAAACTCAAGTGAGCCCCACCAACTGTTTTTATATGTTTTAACGGTGTATTCACATGATTTTAGATGTTATGGCCCATCTGAGTTCCGTATATAATTTAAAGGGGACCCATCAAATGCACAGTGTTGATGGTCGACACGTATCACGGTGGGGCCCACACAGCTCGACCTTACGGGAGCTCATCGTGAGCTCGAGCGCATAGTACCTTTTCCCACATATATATATATATATATATATATATATATATATATATATATATATATATATATATATATATATATATATATATATATATATATATGGGTAGTTTTCAAGCAAACCAAGCTGGCTGAACATTGGGTTGGGTTTCAAGTGTGCCAACTATGGACAGACTAGTTCCTTCGGTTCCCACATGAAAGCATGGCAGGAAAAGGAGGCTTTCATTGAGTCTTGACTCTTTTGGCCCACCTAATGAGTGGGTTAGATCACAAGGTGATGTTCATGATGCGGCCCTCTTTGTGCACGCTTTTGATGTTCTACGTGCACAAGTTACACATGTTGGCGGAAAAGAAAGTGTTGCTACGTGAATGTTCACATGCAACATGTATGTGAGCATATATATTTCGTTCTCTTTTTATATTTTGCAATGGGCACCAAATTCTCAGATTTTTGGAGCATTGGTTTCAATAAAGCCAACTTAAAACTCTTAAACAAGTTCATAATTCATCTCACGTACAACTATCCTAGACATCCATCATGTTGGACCCACGTAGGAGATGACACCAAAAATTAAAATCCAGCCACGAAATGCTCTATATTCCACTCAAACACGGACCACTTGAGATTGGTGGCCAATGTGTAAACAACCACCTCTAAATTCAGGCCTTTGTACAAGTTGATTAATGGGCATGCCTCACGTATACAAAATCGAACATTTTGAATAAGGGAGACCCAACAGGCCCAGCTGCATCAGTTCCAAATCTATGTCCAAATCAGCCCCAGGCTCAGTCCATTGATATCCCTGCACTCATCAGTCATATCGTTTGTATGAAAACATTGGACGGTTTGAAATGCGATTTACTCAAGTAGCACTCATCCAACACATACAGCCCGAATCTAACTATAGGTGGAGAGCTGTCAATTAGGTGTGTACACGAACCGAGCTAGCTTGGTTAGTTCGTTTGATTCGACTCGGTTCGAAGCTGAGTTCGAGTCGAGCTGATATTTTGAGCAGGACCCAGCTCGACTCGACTCAGATCGAATCGAACCAGTTCGGTGACTCGGTTACATCACCATTGATGTTGCTCGCCAAGTGTTTGATAAAATGACTCAACGAAGTGTTCGAGTCGAGCACATTGGTGGTGTTGCTACTAAAAATCTGGACCATGAGAACTTGGGAAGGTCTTCTCCTTCTGCAAGCAGGTGAGATTTGTCAAATTGAGGAGAGAATGCTCTCAGGGAAAAGTCAGTGTGAAGCCATTTTTCTTTGTTGATGGTTTCTGTTTTCTTTGCCATTATTTTGAGCATTTATATTGTATTGCCAGCAATCCTGCGGTGCAAGACAGACCAGCTGGCCCAGCTCGGCATGTACTAACTCAGGGTGATTCTCATGATGTCACACGTTTTGGTGAATCTAACTTCAACAAACATCCATCCTTCAATGACCTTGTGAGTAGCAATGAGATGGATGATTCGGATGGAGTTGGGCTCCAGAATGGGATATACATGCTGTAATCTCATTTTCTGCAGTGAAATGATAGTGGAAAAGTTAAGTATTGTTGTTTTTTGTTGTGTACAAGAGCCCTGCTGTAGCAACTCTGTTTTTTGAATTGGTCAGGTGTAGTCCAGGTATTTTAAAGGTGCAGTGTAGGTGTTTGAGGAAATGCCTCAATGGCAAACTCGGCTCGATCTTGGCTTGAACTTGGCTCGAGCTGCTGACCGAACCGAGCCGAGCTGGGCAGTCAGGCTCGAGGACTGAGCTGAGGTCGGCCAATGGTCAAGCCGAGTCGAGGTGAGGCTAGCTCGACTTGGTTCGACTCCATGTACACCCCTACTGTCAATGGGTGAGGTCTGAGTCAAGCACAGGTGTCACACTACCTAGACAGATCGAGCTTGGGTCTCAAATCAGGATTTTGGCAAGTCCGCATTGCCGAAAAGGATCGCTATAAGACAGTCTTCACAGTTCCGATGGGTCCAGTCAACAAAATAAATTTGAAAATTTTAATTTGTTGTTTGTCTTGAACTGCGAGAATAACCGACTAAGCCGGGCTGTAAGGGGGGCATTCTCCACACGGGACGGGGCCAGGAACGGAATCAACACTCCACAAAATGGAAAGCTTTGGTAGATTCCCCCCAACGCAATCCACTAACTGAAATTCCATGAATCCCTTGGTGGATAAGTCCGACGACTCAGCAGCAGTGCGGAATTGAGTTTCTGGTCCGCCGGCTCGCGTCGTTCCAACAACCGGCGGGGACTGGGGAGCCAATCGGCATTAGCAGGATTGGAATTGGAGTGAATCGGACCTAAATGGGAATGACATGAAGCTGGTTCTGGGCAATAAAATAGCGCTTTTATCATATATGGTCCCTCTAGTTCTAGATAACATATTTGAGTCCTACAGCATAATCAAACATGCATGGGTTCGGATTGAATCTCACAAAAGCTTGGATGTCGGGCACAAGTTTAATATAACAGTGTACTCTTAAGTGTATGCGGTCCAGCTTCACAGGTGTCATTAGCTTAACAAAATCTCTTGCAGTACAATGTGATTTTTTGCAATAATTAGTTGGCTTCACGAAATTCCATTCAAACCTAAAATCGTTTACCACATTTATATAATAAGCTCTGCAGGTGGAGCAATATAATGTACGTGTAGCGTCAAATCCATTCTTTTTTTCTTTTTCTTTTTCTTTTTTTTTTTCTTGACAACATACAATAGAATCTAATAAGAAAATCCTCAAAAAAATATATAACATGGAGAGAGGAGAGAAAAGAGATGGTGTAATCCTTTCAGTGAGAGATTCAAATATACGCTCGCTCAATTGTGATGTTATATACCCCACCAAAATCCCTCAAATGCATCTAATGTAGTGAGGAGGGATCACATGCCTCTTTTCTCCCATATATTGAAAAAAACAAAAAATATCGGTAATCGGTCAACAATGTAGATAATCTTAAAAATATTTCTTCTCACCCATGTAGAGACGTTTGAATGCAAATCATGCAGTACAATATATTAGCAATAGGCTGTTAATCTTATTGCACATATAAGGGCCCATTTTTTTTGAGGCTGATCTACTTTAAAATACAGATTTGATCTCTTATATTGTAGACATGATTGTCACCATCAGATCAATCCGTTTGCCAATTCCATCTTTAATTTGAGTAAGAAGACTTCCATATATGGGAAGGGTCAAATCATCCTTAATTTTGCCATTTTCAAGGATAGAAATATAGTGCTTGCTGGTTTTAGATATGGAAAATTCAACCAACTTACAAGGATATATATCCATTATTCTATATATCCTTTTTGCCGTGGGTAATTCTTTGATGATCCAATGTTCACCTTTGTCTGTAAGTGGTGCTCTTCATCAGACATCTCTCCTTTCTAAAATATCACCATCCCTCTCTTGCTACCTCACATTTCTCTCTTTATAATTTCACAAGTAGAAAAGAAAAATGAGAGAGACACCTACAATGAGAGAGAGGGCATCAAATCCATTGAAAAGAACTGCCAAATCATGAAATTTATTTGAATTAAAAATTAGACTAAGTGAGTTGCATAAAAATTAGACTCTGCCATCACGAAAGTTTGAAAGTTTTAGGGGTTGTCATGTTTTATATGGTGTGGACAATTGATGATTTAATTGGCATAATTTTTTGAAAATCCCATCTTTACGATGTGGCTCACTTTTGAGAGGTAAGATTGCATAAAAACAATGAGGTAGAGCATAACATATAAAACAATAGAACAACCTTTAGAAAGATCTAATTCACATGGTAGCCTACATGTTTGAAATGTCCTGTTATCACCGTGGTTAACATTCTTGAAGAGAATGATTATGTTTGAAAGATGGCCCAGTAATTTATAATTCTTTATGCTCTGTGTGAAAAAGGGTATGCCATTTAATTAAAGCATATGATATAGTATTAACTATTGATTATATAGTATAAATAGATATCAATACTAATAGCTAACCCGACCAGAAAACTTTTCTAAATGGGAATAGAGAGTCAATTAAACCCAACTTGGTTTATAAAACGTCAAACCCAGGCTATATGTTTGTGGGTATCATAAAACTTACAAAAATAATTTTAAAAATAATTTTTTATTGATTAGGAAAAGGAAGTCTAATAGGAATTTGTATAATTTAGATTAGATAACTATTATTTTGGGTTTAAGCCTACAAAGTGCATTTCAACATTAAGCTTGCAGATTCGAGTACATACTTACCTATAAGAAGAAAAACCTATACTTCTTTGAGCCTGAAATATAATGGATAATTGATCAGCATAGTATTTTATTCAACTAATATATACTTAGAAATCAGTCCCATTGTTTAACAGTCCAAAATTCTCAATGTTTAAATAATAGTAGCCATCCAATTAATATTTATGAATTAAAATGACTGGGCATACATTGTGAGGATAATATCACATCAATAATGCACTAAAACTTAGATGAGTAACTTAAAGACAATACAGTGAAGTTTATAAAGCAAATAAAGTAATAAAAAAAAAATCTAGTGAAGTTTTTTTAGTTATCTGCATAATCTTATATATCGCTCATATGATAGATGTACTCCATATGGAGATAGTGACATAGATTTATTCTTAAACAATACAAATCTTCTATTAATTGTCAAGACAACGCACATTAAATTGAAAATCCACCATTAGAATAATCCTCTTGCATTAGTCTTCTACTAATCAACTGATGCACATCTATTTACCAAGAACCACCTAACCGATCCATACCCATTGAAATATTATTTATTCTACGTCTCCCAAAATGTCATATATTTTAAAATATTGATATAATTTATTTTGAAATATTTGTTTATAATGGAGAATGAATAATAAGGTATAATGCATTTAAGAGACAAACTGCAAAAACTCATTTCACTTGTATGTTGGTTTTACTCCAATGTCTCATGCTTTCTCCAATTATCTTCAAGTATTGGCCTAATTTCCAATATCCAATCCAGATATGAAATTTCTTTTAAAAGTAAAAAAGAAAAAAAGAAAAAGAAAAATGATAAAGTAAATTTACATTAGAAAACTTCATATATTTATTATACGCATTCATATAAGATGAGTTATGCGTCAACTTTATAAAATAGAATATGCATGACGTTTGTCACAAGAGCTACATGTTAAATGATTAATTAGATGATGAGAGTTCATATATTTATTATACACATTCATAGAAGATGAGTTATGCATCAACTTTGTAAAATAGAATATACATGATGTTTGTCACAGTAGCTACATGTTAAATGATTAATTAGATGATGACCTATCATCCATAAGATAAGTACATCTTTGTGATTTTCTAGCCATTGTATTTTGATACGACAAGTTTGATTTGTGAAAACATAGGCTTTTGTGCACCCTTAAAGATGCTAAGCCTAGAAAAGATATCTAGTGCAATACCAAAACTCTTAAGATGATATGATTAGACAAAAGAAAGGCTTTGGAAAAAATGATGTTGCCTCCTTTCATCCGAAAAAATTCTTACCCTACTTAAAAACAATAAAGAAAAAAGTTGAAAACTATGAAACTGACATTTAATTGGTTTTCAAGACCACCTTGTTCGTGGGTGACTACAATGCATGGATTGTCGTAACAAATCTTCATGCATATGCAATGAGGTTTGAGGGACTCCCACCTTTGAATGACTAATAAGATTTAAGAAAAATTAACCAATGACAACCGATAGTGTAATGGATAAAAATAAATTTTACTAGAAAAATCTTCAAAGTTCCAATTTTACCGAATAATGTCTTTATAGAACAAATTTGATATTCTAGGTGTGATACATGATATGCAGAGACTTTTAAATTACTTTGAAATTAGATATCCAACATATAAGTATTTCAAATTAAATTGCCCAGATTATGGTTCATGGTTTATGTGTATCATGACAAAAAGTTATGTTTTATTTGATTGTTCAACTCACTAGTTGGTGGACATTTATTGAACAGTTAAAATTGAAAAAATAATCCAATTGTCCTATTTAAATAAATGAGTTTTCAAATTTTAAAATTTATAGTTGTTCACGCACATGTGACTTTGGTACTAGGACATATTGTCAGTGCCTTGTAATGCCCTGAAATTTAGGGGTCGATCATGTACTCGATCCCCGATATTCCAGGTATCACTTATGCTTTGCGGAAGCATAATTTAGTTGAGCGGTTAAGAAGTACATCATAATCATGTGTAAGAGATAAACTAAATAGTGTATATCATTGTTATCATAGGTGCGCAGGAAGACGAATCCCAAATATACATCCCTACATCCAAATGACTCATGGAGTCCACCTAGCTGGGGAATCAATATACATGTTCGAAATTTCAATACAAGAAGCATCCCTATCCTCAAAAAGACAGCGGTCGCACGATGCTAGTCGTTGGTACACTGGAAGTATGAGAACTCGTCGGTGGGGTCCACATACTCCTTGACAGGTATATCCTCCTTTGGGGCACCTGCATCGATGAAATCGTCTGGTTGGTGTTTTAAAAAAATGTCTTAGGTGGGAGAAGGCATATGTTATTAAACAAATACATGCATAGGCGATGATGATATATCAAAACATAAAATTTTTATATCTGGTTCTTTAAATGCATGGATGACATGATATGTGTATGCATGACTTAGGATTAATAATACCAATATAGAACCACATCAATACTATTGCTAGTCAGGACGTTAATATATGTGTAATGGTTAGCTCAAAGCACAACCCAATATATGTTATGGAGTGCATGATTAGCTGAGTATTTATTAATGTTCAGGTTAAACAATCGGTTGGCGAAGTAGGGATACTGTCGTCAAATCTCGAGTTTCCATCTAGATTTCATGATTCGTTGCGGCACTAGACTGCTCCTCACCCGTATCCCTTGATCCATTTTGGATTTTATTTCCCCTAAAATCCCTAAACTTAAATCGGATTTGTAGTAAGGCTAGTTGCCTAGGGACGACTACGACTAGGGTGAAGGTCGTCACCCAACCCCAGTGTGGAGAAGGCGCACCACTCATATGCATCATCATTATCATCATATGGTCACGTCCTTCATACATGCTCGCCAATCACTACGGGGAAGCTCGTCTCCCAATGTTTGCCAACATGGCGGGCTTGTCACTCAATGTTTTGCCAATGTGGCAGGCTTGTCGCTCCAGCGTAGGCTGACAGCTTAAGAACAATGTCTCATACCACCACGTCTGACACTCGAGTCTCATTAGATCATATCGCACTAATGGTTATGAATGAACCTCATTCATTAGTGACCAGGTATTCCGGATTCCATAGTGTGTCTTATATATTTGTCACACATGCAATCAAGCAATGTAATGGACTAGTTTGATCATCCAAGGGGAACCTTGGACAGACCGACATTGGGTGCAAGCAACCCAGGTAGTTCCACCTAGTATCGGCCACCCAAATTCCGCCTCGGTCATCTATACGAGTCGAGCTGGCTGGATTCAATGACCATCCCCTATTTTCAAAGTTAGGTAGGGCTCGACCTCCTCCTCTAATAACCTAATTTATAGAATATGACTAAATAAGTAGTAAAACATTTTTTTGAAATCAATAGAGGTTTCAAACTTAGTTCAAATAATCAACGTATCTCAAAGAAAATGTAGGACGGAATTTATACGTGACTGTATTTAATGCACAATAAAATACATAAAGAACATGCCCAAAGTTGTAAATGCATTAAACACCCTTGAAATCTACCATTTTCAGTACAAGCCCTAATCAAACACTAACAAAAATAAACATTATAGTGAGAATGTAGCTCGTCATACATGTAAGCTACCAATAGTAACACAAACAAGGATTTTTATAGCAAAGCATTTAGGGCATACATGACTTAAGAATTCCTAACAAATCAAAAGGGATCATAATCTATCACACTCAAGTGTTGATAAAAATAAACCTAGGAGAATAATCTGCACCTTGCGTTAGCTCGCCCGACTTAGGTTTGCTCCTGAGGTTAGGGTTTTGGGGAGAATTATAAAAACCTAAACAATTCAAACAAACCATTTATGAGGATTGAGAATATTCAACCTTGAATGCCTATATTTTAGAGAGTTTTGCTCCAAGTTTACATTCAATCTCTTGTGAAGAAGATCCAACGGCAGGTCCGATTGTGGCTAGATCTCTGACCAAACGGGAAGGAAATAAACCCTCACAATCAATCTCCCTCTCTGATACAACTCTCTTCTCCTCTTCTTTTTCTATCTCATTTCTAAAGCTAGGACAAAAAATTCGTATGCGGAGAGAGGGTGTGAATTGAATGGATATTTATAGTGCCAGAATGTGTACAAATGGCTCGAAAGGCTAAGTTTTCATTATACTAACCTCATGCGAGGTTATTTTCAACCATCGGGGCTCACATGAGGGTGCATGGGTCAATCTAAACTAGGGGATATGTGCCCCACTAGGATATCTATATCTAGATATAACCATGTAATGATTGGATATGCCAATCAATGGAGAAGACCCTAATCCAGTTCGATGGCCACCATTAGTTGATCAGGGCCACGAATATATGGATATGTGCAGGGAAATGTCTTAAGTCGGCATCTTGAGTTTGACCATGATCCAACAGTCTGAAAATCACAACTTCGACAAAGAGCGTAAGGTGATTATTTCGTTTAAGTTCAGGCTATCAACTAAAGCACTCGCACATCTCATGCGCTTGGCTTACAGGTTGAAGTTGAGCGATCCGAGGCGTCACCTTAGCTCAACATCCACGATGGACATCAAGCCTAGCAAAACAAACGTTAATATATAATTTTGAGTTTAATGGACTCAGAATGCGCGACTTACACCTAATCTGGTTAATTAGCACATTTATGGGATACGTTAACCCTTAAAACTTCTCACGGGTGTTAACTAGTGTTGGACTTACCTAAGTTCGTGAGCTTACCCATTTACGATAAGCGGGACTGGGTATTTAACTTAAATTCCCTTAAATCCATCATTTTTAGCATAATTAGGACACTTAGACTAGTATGGCTCACTGACGGTTTCATTCGTGCACATACTGGGGTTCTTATATGAAATTTTCTAGAATGCTACATTCTACCCTCCTTAAAAGAAAATTTCATCATTAAAATTTGTATATGTTCGTACTTCTCAAGTATTTGTGGGTAGTTCTTGCGTACTTCAACCTCGATCTCCTACATGGCTTCCTCCTCGGTATGGTGGGTCCACAATACCTTCAATAATGGGATGACTTTTCTTCTTAGGACTTGTTCCTTTCTGTCCATAATGCATATCAGTCGGAGCTCGTAGGTGGCATCCCCACGTAGCTCCACCTATTCGCATTTGATAATGTGTGATGGATTTGATATGTACTTGTTTAACATAGACACATGGAATACGTTATGTACCCCTGAAAGTGATGTTGGGAGCGCTAGGTGGTACGCGACGACGTCAACACGATCTAGAATTTGAAACATGCCTATGAAACATAGGGTCAAGTTTCCATTTTTGTTAAACATGAGCAAACCCTAGAGGAGACTTTTAAAAACACGTGGTCTCCCACCACGAATTCCAAGTTTCTCCTCCATCTGTCTACATAGTTTTTTACTGACTTTGAGCTGTCAAGAGGAGTCGCTTAATGACGTCGACTTTGTCTGATGTTAGTTGCACTAACTCTGGTCCAATCACTGTCCGTTCTCCAACCTCAGTCCAACAATCCGGGGCGCGACACAGATGCACATACAAAGCTCGTAAGGCATCATGCCGATACTGGCCTGAAAGCTGTTGTTATATGCAACTCAACATACAAAAGACAATCATCCCAACTATCTTTGAAATTCAAAGCATAAGCTCACAACATATCTTCCAAAACTTGATTCACCTGTTCGGTCTTACCATCTGGTTGAGGGTGTAGTGTCGTACTATACTTCAGAGTTGCATCAATCGCTTGTTGGATTCGTGACCAGAAAATATACATGAACTGAATGTCTTGGTTCGACATGATTTCTAGTGGAATGCCTTGCAGCCGGACGATTTCCTTCATATACAATTTGGCCAAGTCTTCCATGGAGGTCATCATACAAATGGAAAAAAAGTGGACTATTTTTGTCAAATGGTCCATGATTACCTAAATAAAATCATGTCCTTTCCTAGTTTTTGACAAACTGAAAATGAAATCCCATTTCTACTCGTCAATCGACATTGGCTGTAGCAGTCCCGGTTGTTTGCAATGCTTAGCTTTCACTTGTTGGCATGTAAGACATTTCAACACATAATATGCGACCTCGCTCTTTATGTTGTCCCACCAATACGTGCGCTTGATGTCTTGATACATTTTTGTAACACACCGATTTTTGAAACTCGGGTACACTACTCGTTTCTCGAAAACCCACGCAATAACCTTTAAAATTCAAGTTTAAATTTAAATAGTTTCGTCATCAATTAGAGTTAGCAGCAATTATTAGCAAAGTAAACCATGCATTGAGTAAAAGTTTGTTATTCATAATAAAAAATCTAAATGTGGTGACATACAGAACTTATACAACATAAATACTAAAAGCGCACTAATAAAAAAAATGAAAATTCATCAAATAATGATGAAGCTTAATATGTGCCATGGGGAACTCGTCTAGCTCCACAATTGCCCGATCTCTCCCAATAACTAAGTGAACCACATCGACTTGCTCTACACCTGCATCAACTAATATGTTTTGATAGCATCAATGGATATCACAGTGAGGAATACCTCCTAAGATTACATACTCATCATTCATAATCCAGTATAACTTGCAAGACATATAAAAAGATTATTAAGAAATGAAATTCAAAATCATGATCATACACTCATAAATATAGCCAATCAACATAATTTCACCATTAATAAAGTGTAGTAACAATCACAATACGAGTGAATATATACAAATAGTCAGATAATCAACATACGACCTTCTATTGCACCCGAAAATCATATTGTATGCGAATTTCGAATAATGACTAAAAAATCAACAAGTGATTTTCCGCTTCACCCAAAAATCATACGAACTCTGCGAGGTGACTAGAAAATCAATAAATGAACTTTAGCTTCGCTCAAAAATCATATAGAACTCTGCAAGGTTATTAGAAAATCAATATGTAAATTTCAACTTTACCCGGAAATCACAATACAAGTGAACTCCACAAGATGAATAGAAAATCAACATTAAAACTTCTACTTCACTTGAAAATCGCATTGCATGTGAACTCTGCAAGGTGACTAGAAAATCGATAAATGAACTTCAACTTTACCCGAAAATCACAATACAAGTGAACTCCTTAAGATGAAGAAAGAATCAACACATGAATTCCAGTGTCACTTGGAAATTATATGAACTTCGCAAGATAACTAGAAAATTAATAAATAAACTTCAACTTCACTCAGAAATAATATGAAACTCTGCATATTGACCCAACAATCAACAAATTTATACAAATTAAACCATCAAAGCCACAAAGAGGCACATATTCCATCAAAGCCGCAAAGGGCAAATATATGTCAAAGCCACATAGGGCATAAATGGTTCGCGATATGGTAAGTCCACAACAAATTCCATTCAATCCATTAGCATATACACTAGTTTGAAGACCTCTAAAAACATCATCAAGCAATCACAAGTGACAAACATCTAATAGATTAACAAATTATATTAACTTGATATAACATATAACAATCAAATCATTCGTGCTTATTAAAATTCAAGAGACATGTCAATTATCTAATACATGAGTAGATTGCACAATAAATTAGCATATTTACATAGTGAGACAAGTAAATTAATTAACTTAGGAGATGCTAGATAAGAGATTATCCATCATCTATATCAAGATTAATAAAATGTGGCCAATTGATGATTGGATTGGCTCTCATGAGTCTGCTGTGCCTTTTGTAAGGAATGGATGTCATACACAGACCATGTGGCCCCCGCGACGCTTCACCACTTAGAGGATAAGGTAAAAACAGAGAAGTCCATGTATTTTTTGGTAAAACCGTAATTCTTGAGAAATTCCTCGATAAAAAAAATGCAAATATAAATTCAGAATACCAGTTTAAAAGAGAAAGAAAAAAAGAAAAAGAGATTAAAATACGGATGATCCAAGCATGTCAACCGATGTAAAAAAAAAAGACAGAAAAGAAAAAAAAAAAGAAAAAAGAAAAAAAGAACGTGCCAAGTTCCTTCCGTTCCCAACAATTAACTTTCCTGTTCGAAGCTTAGTTTGTGGATGTGGGACCATGGTTGGTCTCTTGAAACCATTGATCTAACGGTCCCCATTATGGATGGGCTATTAGTCCAAGATCTCTCAATTTGGAAAATCCTAGCCATTGAAGCTTTGATCTTTGTCGAATATGGCTTGTTCATGAACTTCTTTTTAACCAAGTATTCGCATGCTACACCATAGGGGAAGGTTAAGAGTTGACCACTTGAGAGGATATTCTGGGAATGATCCATCCATGGTGGGGCCCTATCAAATCAATGGCTTGGATAGACCATGGGACCCACATCTACAAACTAAATTCCGAACAGGGAACTTGGCCTCTAAAAACTTCATATACACGCACCATTTCAATGCTATAGAGATACGTTACAATGTCATCCAAAGCAAACACCTTCCATCAGTAATACGACCCGTGCATTTGGCCAAAACCACTAAACCATGACAATTCATCCATCATGCAGTCAAGCACGCCGTAAATGCATGCAACCCAGGCTGTCCAAATCATGGGCCCAATGGTAGATGGAAAATAGCCCGAAAATCACCCTTCTCAAAACGAAATAAAATGTTTCGGATAATCCCGCCTTTCAATATGGTTTCCACGCTATGTTCAATCCAAGTGGGACCCACAACTTTTGCATATAAAAAATGCCACATGTACTGTGGTTGATGGGTGCGGATTAGGTACTACCCCCCTGTTTGGAGCCCGCAACAGGCGGAGGCTCTGAGGGCCACCGTGATGTATAACTCTTATCCATACCGTCCATCCATTTTTTCATATCAATTTACATTATGATCCCAAAACTAAAGAACATCCAATTCTCAAATGGACCACACAGTGGGGATTAAATTCCTACCGTTGAAAAATTCTTAGGGATCACAAAAGTTTTGGATCAAGATGATATTTGTTTTTTCACTTCATCCAGGTGTATATGACCATATCAACAGGTTGGCCAGAAAGTAAACCACACGAGTGGACCCTAAGAAGGTTTCAATGGTGGGCGTCCTTAGTACTGCTGCTTCTGGTGGTGTGGTCCCACTTGAACAGTGGATCTGCCTTATTTTTGGTCCAGTACTAAAAAAATGATATAGAAAAAAAGATGGACGGTGTGGATAAAAGTCATACATCACGGCGGCCACTCAGTGGCCCTCAGAGCCTCTGCATGTCCTGAGCTCCGAACAGGTGGGGGTAGTACCTAATCTGCGTCAGTGGGGGAGTTGTCACCGTTTAGCAAGTTTGTGACAATTCCACGTCAGTGTATAGGCCTGACCCTCTCATTCTTGATTCCAGTAAGAAAGCCTGCACTGAGAAAAAAAATCATTTCTTGTACTGCATTCTTCTAAGGCAAATGTCCACGAATGAAAACAAAGATAAGAAAAATTACAACTCACTTGTTGAAACCAGATTTCAACAAACTCCCTTAACCATCATCATCATTTCCACAGCTCTTCCATTGGGATCCCACGCTCACGGGCCACATCACTGAACTGCCTCATCTTCTGTACTGCAACAACTGTTGCTCTTGCGTTATTAAGGGCGTTTTTACTTCCTATTTGTTTCCCCAAAGCATTCTCGACGCCTGCCATTTCAAGGACAATCCTCACGGCACCACCGGCGATAACACCGGTACCAGGTGAAGCGGGTCTAAGCATAACCTTTGCAGCTCCATAATCTCCATCCGCTCTGTCATTCCCATGTAACAAAATTAATAAACAGAACAGGAAGTCTTAACATTGCATTATGAAAATCAAGAAACATGCTTGTCTTAACATTTGCATAAATACAACACATTTAGGAGCTTTTCCATGCACAAACATTTGGACGAACCATCAAGGAGAAAAGGGAGGCCCCACAAGATGGTTTTTGCCTTTGGTGCTCAACCGGGAAATGGAATTTCCTCCCAAATACAAGCTAGAGGAACCACATACCAGCCATCTAATGGCTCCCATCCATGGATGGCCCTTGGTCAAAATTCACACCCAATGGACAATCCTAGCCATACAAACAGTGGGCATGAAATGGTTAGTAAAAATGGAAAATTGTTCATGCTCAACCTTCAAAAAGAGAACTGATTGCTGTGATTGTTCTTTTCATAAAATTTTCAAGCACAGACCATCAATGGGCAGGACCACAAGATGGACAGTCCGGATTCACAACATGCAAGGAGAACGAATGAGCCTCACTCCTTACTTTGCCATGGATATGCAATATAGATTCGATGATCTATGGTTTAACTGAGGAGATGACCCTTCATAGTGTGGATGGAGGAACAAGATTCATTTAGCCGATGCCATTTAGTTGGGATAAGGCTTTTATGATGATATGTATGCAACCACATACAGGCTAAACGGTTAAGTAGAGAAAAGGGTAGATTGCCAACAGCAATTCCCAGTAAAACAATTCATAGAATTGCAGAACAGAAAGCTTTGACTGATTAAGGATGCTTTTGTTTAGGCCGCAAGATAAATAATTCATTAATTATGGGTTTCTACACTTCATATAATTTCAGAGATAAAAAAAGGATAATTGTAAACACCTCCCCAGTTTGGATATGAAACTACTCTTTCTTTCCAATGCAAAACAGAATGGGTAGAAATTACAGAATCCGAAAAGGTTTGGATATGAAACTGTTCCTTTTCTTCATTTTTTTAACCAATACAACACAGAATGAGTAGAAATCCCAAAATCATACATAATTTTTGTCTTCCCTAGAAATGGCTATGAGCCAAGTGCAGCCAAAACCAAAATTAGAAGGACAGAACCCTCTTGAGGGGAACCGTGACAAGGTCACTGAACTCGATAAGGAAAGAGAACCAAATAACCATAACCACCAAAAGATTCTTACAAAATCTTAAAGATGGGTAAAAGCCTTGTAACCCATATTTTACTCAGGTGCAAATATTGAGGAGTAAATGGTGAAGAGGTCAGTCCATTGGGACAATAACGATACCTAACAGGCAGGAGGGAAGTTCATTTCATGTGATGGAAACCTTTCAAGCCCCTGAACTGATGCACACAACTGAACCAACTTTTCGAAGCTACCAGCTGATACTAGCCGACACAGATGAAGTTATCTTTCAAAAATTTTTACCTTACAAAGAAAAATGTAACTCATTTTTTATAGAAGATAACCAAGCCTTCCACTAAAAAAGTAGAAGAATAAACAAGCACACAAAAATAAAAATTAGGAGCAAAAGAACCTTGAGTGACCCTCCTGTCATTTGAAGAGAAACACAGCCCCATCAAGGTATTCAATAACACTAACAGTGGTGATAACTACCACCGTAACTACCATTGCAATAAGGGCTGTAACGGTCGTTATGGCCAAATTTATGTTTTAAATTAAAATTAATTAATTAATTAATTTTATTTTTAAAAGAAAAAAAGAAAAAGAAAAAAGATGAGAACTTTATTGAAAGCCAACAAGAGACAAGATGCACAACGTTAAAAAAATATATACAGAATGCCACTCCTTAGCAGCTGGAAACCCCCAAAAAGATAAGAGCCAAGGAGCCCGCTGTATGCACATTACCAAAACCCTTGAAAACACCCCTGCCATGGAGACACTACTGTTACATTAAAAATAAAATAAAATAAAAGGTTACGGCCCTGTAATGAATAACAGTGCCCACCATTACCGTTACATAGTAATGCTCTCCTTGGAGCTGGTTCTCATGAGAACTCATCTCACATGATGTTTATATGCAATCTGAGCGGTCCACTAGATGAGTCACCTCATGAAACCTCTACGGCCCAAAACTTAGCCTGATCCAAAAATCTAGTGGGCCATAGCAAAGTGAAAGGAAAATCGAGGGAATTCCCTCTCACTTTGCTATGGTCCACCAGGTTTTTGTATCATGCTAACTTTTGGGCCTTGGGGGTTTCATGAGGTGATTCATCTAGTGGACCATTCAAATTTTGTGCACACATCACGTATCAAAAAGTACTCACGAGTTCTTGTGAGAACCGGCTCCCATGTGAGCATTTCACCCGTTACATAACCATTTTTTAATAACTTGAGCCCCATGGCAAATGCATTCAAATCTTTGGAGACCTCATGTCATTATTCACCATGCTCTTGGCGTAGCCATTTGATATCAGAATAGCAGGTTTCAACAATGGGGCAATGAATGGATAGCTGCCGTAGCCATTTGGTTTCACACTCGCTACGAATTTGCTCTATGAGCTTCATGCGAATGGTACTTCAAAGTTCCGCATGCAGATCTTGCTCGGGATCTGCATGCGGAACTTCATCGGTTTCTTGAGCCAGTGGCAACTCCTCAAGGGCCCCTCCCCCCGGGTTGTTATGATTAGTGTTCCGTCCAAGGAACAGCTCCACAGCAGCCATAAGGCCTTGATCTTGATCCGCGCCCAAAAAAGATGTGCTCCTGGGATACAAAAATGGGGAGGGGATCCCAAGAAGAATCAGATGGTAGCTCGCCGCCAAGAACCAGACTGGATAATCCCTCTGCTCTGTTCACCACATGATTCCATTCATCTAGAAACACTCCTCACTATGGGCCTTGAAATTCAGGAAACACCATAACCCAATCAACAATCTGGTACAAGACAGTAATCTTAATGGACTGAGTACAGAATGCTCCGCTATGAAAGATTCTTCCACTTCTCTTTTTCAAAATCCCCCAAAGGATTGAGAGAGTGGCCATCCTCCACATGATAATTCCTGTATAGCCGAACAAGTTCCTGCTCGCCAACCATGCATGAGGTCCATCAGTGAGCCATTCATAACCTTTATTCAACAATAAAAAGCTTGAATAAAGAGCACCATATGTCCCTTGCTAAAGGGCAGTAGAGGAATAAGTATTAACGCTCTCCTCATTATCCGAACACAAAGCACATGTTTGGGAGGGCAAAAAGCCTCTTCCTTAGATCATCCAAAGTAAAATTTCATTAATAGTGGCTAAACAGGCAAAATCTTCCACTCTAGCCAGGATACCATGACCCTAAACCCTAGCCCACGGCAGCCTCATCCAATCCTGAGAGATGCAAGAACAAAGAAAAGCTTTTGATGAGAAACACCCATTAGCATGCCACTTGCATGCCTTCCAATCTAAGCTCATTCACATCCACATGAACACCATTTAGAATGCTCATTAAAACTTCAAAGCTGACAATTTCACCATCATCTTTCAATATATATATATATATATATATATATGGGAAAAGGTACTATGCGCTCGACCGCATGTTACCTTCCCATGAGGTCGAATGCTAGTAGCACATTATTTATCGGATGGTAAAAATTTTAAATAAACGGTGAGATTTTATAGGAAAACTAGAGAAACAAAACGGTGAAACCAGTTATTAAAATACCCCTCTACTTTTATCTCTCTCACCCGTATTTTTTGCAAAAAGTCTTGCACTGAAAACCTAGGTGGGGCCTACCGTGGTTTTTTTTTAGAAATCCACCCCGTCCATCTGTTTTTCCATATCATTTTAAGACAAGAGGCCAAAAATGAGCCGGATCCAAGACTCAAGTGGGCCTAAAACGTGAGGATTGAACATCCACAGTTGAAATATTCGTGGGGCCACAGAAGTTTTAAATCAAGATAATATTTGTGTTTTCAGTTCATCTCAGTAGGAATATTGCTATGAACGGTATGGATGCAATTGAAACATCACTTTCGACCAAGGGAGGTTTCAACGGTAGGAATTTCCCTACCCACCTTTTCCTTTAGTGCGGTATGGATGCAATTAAAACATCACTTTCGACCAAGGGAGGTTTCAATGGTAGGAATTTCCCTACCCACCTTTTCCTTTAGTGCGGCCCACTTGAGTCTTGGATCTAGCTCATTTTTGGCCCTATGTCCTAAAATGATCTCCAAAAACTAATGGACGGGGTGGATTTCTCACATACACTACGACTGGCTCTGACTGAACACAGTGCAACCTTGACCACCCAGAGAATTTCTCAATGATAGAAGTTCAATTCACACCGTTTCTATCCACTTCAGGCGCGGATTAGCTACTGACAGGTTGAGTAGTCAGACTCGCTACTGAAGTGACATCACCAAGTTCTGTGATCCACCATGATGTATGTTTTGTATCCACACCTTCCATCCATTTGGAGAGATCATTTTAGGGCAATATCCAAAGGATGAGTTAAATCCAAAGCTCCAGTGGAACCCAACACAGAAAACAGTGGGGACAGTGACGCCCACCATTAAAAACTTCTATAGGACACAAAAGTTTTAGATCAAGCTGATATTTGTGTTTTCTCTTATTTCATGTCTTTTTAAACTTTTGAACAGGTTGGATTTCATTATGGTGGGCCTTGGGATAGTTTCAACGGTGGGAATCACTCTCCCCACTGTTTTCTGTGGTGGGGTCCACTACAACATTTTATCTGCTTCATTCTTTGGCTAATGCCCTAAAATGATATCTCAAAATGGATCGATGGTGTGGATACAACACATACATCATAGTGGGGCCCACAAAACTTGGTGACGTCACTTCAGTAGCCGACTCGCTACTCAACTCGTCAGTATCTAATCCGCATCCATCCACTTCCATATTAAAAGGTGTACTGGACTCCAACACTAGTTGGACATGGATTAGCTACGGACAGGTTACATCACCAAGTTCTGTGGGACCTACCATGATGTATGTGTTATATCTACACCGTCCATCCACTTGGAGATATCAATTTAAGGCATGAGACAAAGAATGAGTCAGATTCAAAACTCGAATGGACCCACCACAGAAAACAATGGATAGAGTGACGCCCACCATTAAAAATTTCTAAGGGCCACAAAAGTTTTCGATCAAGCAGAAATTTGTGTTTTCCCTTCTTTCATGTATGTCTTAACTTATGAACAGGTCGGATCTCAGATAAACATCATAGTGGACCTTAGGAAGGTTTCAACAGTGGGCATCACTCTTCCCACTGTTTAGTATGGTAGGGTTGCATTGTGTTCGTTCAAGGCCAACCGTAGTGTTTGTGAGAAATCCACCTCATCCATCCGTTTTTGGAGATCATTTTAGAGACTCAAGTGGGCCGCACTAGAGGAAAAGGTGGGTAGGGAAATTCCTACCATTGAAACCTCCCTTGGTCGAAAGTGATGTTTCAATGGCATCCATAGTGTTCATAGCATCATTCCTACTGAGATGAACTGAAAACACAAATATTATTCCGATTTAAAACTTTTGTAGCCCCACGAATATTTCAATTGTGCACGTTCAATCCTCACATTTTCAGCCCACTTGAGTCTTGGATTAGGCTCATTGTTGGCCTCTTGTCCTAAAATTATATAGAAAAATAGATGAACGAGATGGATTTCTCAAAAAAATAATAATCCACGGTAGGCCCCCACCTAGGTTTCTAACGCAAGACTTTTGCAGAAAATACACATGAGAGAGAGAGAGAGAGGCGGAGGGGTATTTTAATAACCAGTTTCACTGGTATTGTTTCTCCAGTTTTCCTATAAAATCTCCTCGTTTGTTTAAAATTTTACCATCCGACGAATAACGTGCCGCCAGCACTCGACCTCATGGGAAGGCTCATGGGAAGGAAACATGCGGTCGAGCGCATAGTACCTTTTCCATATATATATATATATATATATATATATATATATATATATATATATATATATATATATATATATAAACAATTTCACCATTACTGAGGTTTAAGCCAAAAAAGAGCTTCCACACCATGCTACCCCAATGAATCTCATAAAAATCCTTGATAGAGCCTTCCTTGTTTTGAGCAATAGGGATTTTAGATGGATAAGCACTGGAGAGAGTTTCATCAATAAGTGTTTGAGAAAGTTCCATCAAGAATCAAGTTCTGTAACTCACCCCCACTACAAAACCTCAGTGGCTCACCCCCCTTCTTCATGATATCTTAAACCTTGCTCTGAACATTGTGGTCTCCCTCCTAACCCAACTTTATTCCATCCCAAAATTTCTAATTTTCTTCCAAACATTTGAGCACATTTGCCTTGACACATTTTATGGAAACCATTCCCCCTGAGATTTGTCATATTTTCATCAAATAACATTGGACCAAAGTGCCTTCTGCTCTCCCCCAAATCTCCAGTACCACTTAAGAGTATCCAGTTCCTCTACTTTATGCTTCTGATCCCTATCCCTCAATCAATTTGTGGACTTCTTTCCAGTCCATGAGAAGTTTATGCCCTGCTCCTCTACCTTCCCATAAGAAATTCCTTTGGATTCACTCCATCTTTTTGGCAACCTCAGACAGAATTAGAAAAGGAAGACTAGTAAAGGAGTAGATTTGACAGAAGATTTGATGAATGTTATCATGCCTGCAGGCAATGAACATCTTATCTTCCAGAAATCCAACTTGTTCTCTAGCCTTCCAAGTATCTTCTCTAATTAACTGTCAGTTATTTTACCACAATGGACAGACAAATTCCAATTGGTTGGTGATGTACCAAACATATTACCCTACAGAATATAACCCCAACAGAAATAATTCCAACAAGGCCGTTCACTCCCTTCTAATGCAAAGGTTCAGGAGATGATCACCTAACCACACATAAAGTAGGTGGTACTTCCAACTCTAGTTGTCAATCACCAATATCCATTGTTTCATGGTCTCTCTTACCACCTATTGCTGCAGATGTTACTTTCTTTTAAAATCAAAACGGAAGTCCATTAAGAAGAAAGGGCAATGGATAAGAAGTTCAGGTACAAAGGCTAGTCTATAGAAAGGTTTGGAAACTCAAAAAAAAAAAAAACCTCAAATTGACTCTTATCAGATTTCTTCAAGACTCAGAAAAACTCAATTTGGTCATGACTTGGTCAACTTAACTCGATAAAACTCGGAGACACTCAGGATAACTCGATAAAGCTCAACAAAATTCAAATTAGCTCACCAAGACTACAAAATTTATAAATTTAAATATTACTTACTCCTGGCATCACAGTTTACCTGTGACAATGATATATTTCCCATGAGACCCTAGGGTAAAAGGTGGTTTGGAATATTATATTTCAAAGTAACTTTAAAGGTGATGAGATGATGAGCTTCGAGAACCTCTTAAAGGTATGGATCAAGGTCTTCATTGATACAATTTCTAAGGATCATAAAATTTGGAAATGGACTACAGATGGTTGCTTTTCTTCCAAATCTTTCTTTTGGCTCATTTAATCTAGTGATTAGGGCCATCCCCTTGTCCAGAAGTGTCAAGGGAGTATGTCCCCCCAAGAGTGGAGGCTTTTGCCCAAGTAGCCATGGTCAATAAAAACTTGAAACTAGAAAAGCTTTGAAAAAGGCACCAACTTTTTCCTAGCATTTGATTCCTTTTAATGCTAGGAGCATGAGGAATCAGTTTATCAGTTTTCCCCCCCTTTTCTTTTTACAATGCAATATGGCATGAGCCAAATAGTGTCATTTTGTTAAGCTTTTTGGGTTGGATTGAACCGAAATAGCCCCCCTGGCGATTGAGGGGGGTTAGAAAGAGGTTCAAGAGTATAAGAGTATAAAAAGCAGCTAGGAGCTAGGCAAACAAAAGAGGTGAGGCTTCGCCGATTTGATTTCCACTTGGTCTATTGGACCTTTTCCCCATGGAGAGAACATTATATGAAGAATGGTGCATTATCTACTATTTGGGGATTATCGAAGTCAAGAAATAGTACGATCTTCAGAAACAAGTGGCGTCAATGGAATCATCAAGGCAAGAATTTTATCTGTGTACCAGGTGGGCTTCAACTCAGGCCGAACTTCTATGGTTAATTCCATGGTTTTCATGGAGTTATCAGAAAGAAAAGAAAAATGAAAACGGTTGATTTCATAAAGGATCAAGGTATACAATAATGGCAATGATGGCCATAATGGCAAGCCTTATGGCTGTTACGATACAGGTTGTAACTGCTGTATGGCCCCCGTAACGGCTGTTGTGGCCCTGTAATGGTCAATTCTTTGATTGAAGAAACTGTAAATCCCATATTGGACAGTTTCGCCCCCCGTAATGGGCCATTTGTTTTTTTCAGAGCGGGTATTATAGCCGTGTAACACATAATGGATCCCACAATTACTGTTACGTAATGGCTGTCAAATTTTATTTTATTTTATTTTTCCAGAATGGGTGTTATAGCCCTGTAACATGTAATGGATCACATATCGGCCAAAACTTAACAGTTTTTTAATATCATGTAAAGGATCCTCTCCTCAATTTTAGAGATTGAAACAAGGGCCATCAGTAGAACCTTTTTTGCATCAAATATCTAAAGCAGTTTCACTTTTAAGCCGAAGACTGCAGTAATGAATTTCTCCATCATATTGCAACTCCTGTATAGGCAAAATTCAACAATCAAATCCTTGGAATTGAGGTGGGGTATATTGAAGCTATTGATAGCTATAAAGATATGTAATGATCTGAGAGTGGGTACTGTCACTGGGTTGTGGGAGACATTTCAGTTTCATAAGACGTAATGAATATAGTTTTGACTCTTGATCGGATAAAGCCAATTGTCCAAATGGCTTTCCTTACCCATTTTGCAGGAATATTAACAAATTTTGGAAGCTGAATTTAAGCTTCTAATTGATGAATTCTACTTTTGATGAAAACCAACATATGCTTTTAACTACTCCCAAATTACTTCAACCCCGACGTTTGGAATGTCGACCATGTATGAAAACTCCATCCAATCAATTTAGATGGGGAACATAAGACAGCAGCGAAGTTTTTTTGCATCTTAGCATTAAGTGGATCATTGGTAACCTCTTAGCTCCCTGGAAAGTGGTTTATTTTCCAGTCTTTAAATCATAGATGGTTATTTTATGGCCTATAAGATAATTTACTTAACCCAGACCTCTAATTCTGGTGGCATAGTTGTAAAGATCAATTTGAAGAAGGCTTACGATCATATTGTATGGCCTCTTCTGATGCGGGTTGTAAGAATGACTGGTTTTGGGTTTAAACAGAGGAATCTGTTGTACTTCTTCAAATCAAGTATCTATTTTGGTTAATACTGTTAATCTAGATTCTTTAATATTTGACAGGTTTTAGTTAAAATTGAAGGCCGGAAAATTTCTCACAACAACATGTTTTGTTACCTTGGCCTAAACTCAAAAGCATGGAGAGATCGATGATGATGTTTCCAATTTAATTGGAGTTGGGTTGATGTAGAACACATAGTGAGGCACACCTTTGTTACAAGTGGGTCGCATGTGCAAGAAGTGATGGGGCCCAATGTGGATGACTTGCCAATGACATGTGGTTGGAAAATTAAATACTTATAGGAGAGTCAAGCCATTCTTTACTTGAAAAATTGTTGAGAATAAGTGGCGTTGCATTTCTTGAGCACGCATGAGAAATGATTGATGAGGGAAAATGATGTTTGCTTAGGAACTCTTTTAGTGGAAGCCTTTTGTAGGTCTCTAGGTCCATCTCGCTTTAATTTTGTATGGTTTTGATGCGATATCATGTGATCTCATAATAGCTATTAGATGAGTATGCATTCTTGGGAACTAGTGTAGTATAAATAAGATTGTATGGATAGTTCTATATAAATGACAAAGGAAAAACGAATTTTATCATTCATTTATCATTTTGAACAAGTAAACTTTTGTGTTTTGGTAGAGCACTGCTCCCTTGTAGTGACCATCGCAATGGATGTTTATCTATAAAGAGAAATTTTCTTCTTCCCTTGTAGTTCTTGTGATTTTTCTTCTCTTTCAGGATCTTCTCTTCCTCTCTCCACATCATTTGGTGTCAAAGCTTGTACCCTTGCTCCATGGGTGGCACTTCATCAATGTACAAGTTCTTGCTATGGCAGCATGACATTGTGGTCGAGACCATGGATTTTGCGTGGAGGATGATGCAAGTAAGAGTTAAAGGAAATCTAAGAGAAACTTAAGTGCATCTCTATTGTATTGGATGAGATTACGTGACATTGAAAGGAAGTTCATGATGAATTTCAATTCATCCAAACCAAGTATGGGGAACTCAAAGGAGATCCAATATATGATGAATCAGATGCTGAGGAACAAGACTAGTGCAACAAGCATATTGACGATTTGGATATCCAGAAAGAGATGTGTAGAGGGGTGATGCTAAAAGAGGAGATAAATCACAACTTCAAGGAAAGAAAGAAGAATATTTCACTTCATAGATAAACACTCTATTTCACTTCATAGATAAACACTTATTGCAACACTATAAGGGAGTAATGCTCTACCAAAACACAACAAAAAAAAATGAAAATTGAATGATAAAATTTGTTTTTTCCGTAGCTCTTATATAAAACTACCCATTGAATCTCATTTACATCACACTAGCTCTCAAGAATGCACATTTATTCAATAGACATCTTGGGATCACATGAGATTGTATCAAAATCATATAGATTAAAGTAAACATGGACCTAGAGACCCATAAAATATCCCACTAATAGAGTTCTAAAGCAAACACAATTTTCTCATGAATCATTTCCCGTGCATTCATAAGAAATGCAATGACACTTATTCTCAATAATTTTCCAAGTGAAGAATGACATAATTCTCCTTAGAATCCTTGATTTTCCAACCACGTATTTGCCACGTCATGCACAACACGTGACCCACTCGTAACCAGGGTGTGATTCACTGTGTACACTTGGCTCATATTTGGTGTCACCTAGGTCCACTAGAATTTGTTACTTTTGGTTGGTTATTGGTTAGGAGCATGGTTCTACGTTCAAATAATCAACAACCTAAGCAATATGAAAAACAGCAATTACTAAGGGGTGCACATGTGCCTTAGATGCTGAGTTTGTTGATCAATTGTTCATCCACTGCGAATTTGCTCCCATAATTTCAAGAAAGTTTATGGCCTGGTTAAGCTCGAATTGGGTCATGAAAAGAAACTAGTGGAAAACATTTTTTGAGCTTCAATCACACTCTCCTATTGAGATGAAGCATAAAAACTAATTAAAAATCCTACCGTTTTCCAATTCTCTCAAGGGTGGCGGAATATAGGCGGTCACCACAACTTCAATCTGGAACTACTGAGGCCAGCCAAGAGTGGTGGCATTTGGCTGGTTGGTCAGAAAAGATAAACTTCTCATCATTGACCATCTATTGGTTTATTGCAACACAGCTTTATATGTCTTGAGTGATGCCAAGATCAATTGCAGATCTCTTCCAAGCCTAGAATTGAGTGCCTGAAGCAAAAACAAAGTTGTTATGGTGCACCTCCCCATTGATAGATCAGAAAAGAGTAATAACAAAGTTTTCTTTTCACTAATAAAGCTACCCAAAAGTAGTTTTTTCAAAGGCATACGGCATGCTAGCTTAGGCAGCTTCCTTAGTTGATGCAGTTGAGAGGTTCTAAAGAGGTCTTAGGGTGTTGTGTCCAGCATGTCAAGTGGAGAATGACCCTTTCTCCATGATTTTGGCCCAAGCGTTTCTGTTGGGTTAATAATAAACTGCTTGTGTTACCATTCCAAAAAATATTCTATCACACATTCTTGTTGGTATTAATAAACTGCTTGTGTTACCATTATAAATAAAATAAAATCCTTGCACCTTTTATTGGTAACACCATCCAACAAAAATGGAGTCATATTTTAAAATTTCCTTCCTTTTCCCATGAAGTTTCAGAAGCCAGCCATTTCCTTCACTCTCTCTATTATCAGTAAATGATGTATGTTTCATTATGGTAATGACTTCATCACATAATTCTAAAATAAGAGTCTTTATGCAGCATGAGAAGTCAGTACTGTGTTTCTGACATTCATGGAAAGAAACTAAATTGCAAACCCACATCATTCAACATGGCGACTGGAATATGTTGGTAACTCATGTTTGATTGAACTGACAATGCTTCAAGTAGCAAAACAATATGAGATTGTGGCATTTGTAGAGGTTTTCATTGTGTAGTTATGTTTTTTTTTTTTCCTTAAAGCAGCGATTTATATTAAAGAAAAAGAGAATCCACAAGGCTTCACAGCAGAAGACCAAGAAACCAAAGAGACTAAAGCACAACCGGTGATAGACTTTATACAAGAGGTACAAACCAATACATCCATCTTTGCCCTTCTAAACACCTTATCCAAAAACCTACTCCGCTCAAATAGACCAAAGATCTGCTAGAAGAAAGGGTTTCCACAAGTTCCTTGTTGACCAATGCCGGGTCCATGTGATGCTAGAAAGAAGGCCCCAGTCAAGTTGGGCATTACCCAATAACTTAGGAAAAGGCTGAAGAACTGACCCAGAATGCTTTGGCAAATTCACAACATTGAAACAAGTCATCAACCGACTCCGCATCTTGTATACATATGATACAAAATAATCAAGTGTATTTTCTGCAAAGTGTCCACCAGGAAAAACCTGCTCATTCCAACCAACCACACAAACCCAGCAACCTTAGGAGGCCCCCCATATAATAGAATGAATTCAGTTGGAGCTTTTGGTTACCTTGGTCCGGGAACTTGAATTGCCCCATAGAGAGAGCAAAAAGAAAATCTAGCCGACCTTTCCCATTTCTACAACCAAGCATACCTTTGGAAGGCGACTTTGAAGAAAAAATAGCAAGTATAAGCATATCTTCCAATACCTCCTAAGAAATATGTTGCACAAAGCACCATCACACCAAGCATCCTCCCAACTAATTTTTCTTTAAATATACAAGCCACCCTTGGCCATATAAAAAGAAGACTCCTTAGCGAACCAACCACCCTCCCTAACTCCATATATGCATGCAATTACCTCTTTCCATTAAAAAATAATAATAATAATCTCTCTTCCATCCCAAACTTTCATAGCCATTTTCCTAAGAGAGCTAAGTTCATCGCCTTTAGTGCTCTGAAACTGGCCGGTTTACACACTTTGTTCCATTCCAATAGATGGAATTTATGTTTATCTTCTGCTCCTTTCAACAAGGACTCAAGCCTTATTCTTTCCATCCTATTCGGAACAGAGGTCAAGCAATGAAACAACGACACGAAATACAATGGCATCTTAGATATTGCTAACTTGATGAGAGTTATTCTATCTCTCAAAGAGAGGTGTCTACTCTGCCATCTAGATAGTTTCCTTTGAATTCTTTCAATCAACTCATCCCACTGGTGCTTCATAGGTTGCCAATACATAATGGAAGACCCAAATATAGAAAAGAAATCAAGGAAGAGAGCCAGTCTTGCAACCAAAGACCCTTGCCAAATTTTCCACTTCTTCGTTTGATAGATTTATTCTCAAAATTTCACTTTTATTAATATTAATCTTCATCCGCGAAACAACTTAAAAACACTGAATAATTTTTCTTAAGATATCCACCTGATCCACCACTGCATAACAAAATAAGAGTGTCATTTGCAAATTGAAGATGAGATATTTGTTAGTGCATCATTTGCTAGCTATTTCTTAGTTTATCATCATCCATTCTCGACCTTGGGCCCATTTACAAGGCCCACGAAAGCCCCATTTTTCTACCATTTTACTCGGGGCTCCACCACTGCCACAAACAGGAATGGAGATGGCTGATCACACTACCAGAGACCTCTCAAAGCCTTAAAGAAGCCTTTGAGTAATCCATTCACCAAGATTGAAAACTTGGCAGAATTTGACACACTCTTGGATCCACCTCCTCCATTGCGAACCACGACCAACAGAGTAAATAATATAAGAATTTGCAACCACATGACTGTAGGCTTTCTCCATATCTAGCTTACAAATGATACCCTTTCTACCTGCCCTGCGTCACAAATCAACAAACTCATGCACTACCAACATCCAGGATCTGTCTACCATAAATGAAGGCTCATGTGCCTTAGGGTCATTTTGATACCTCTAAAATCCTTTAGTTGTCAAAGGTTTATAGGTAAAGACATTACATGGGCTATTTGGATGCCTGTAAACACTTTACAGTTATAGGAGCTTTTAGAATTCCAGTATTTTGTTGTGTTTTTTATTACAGGTAACCTAATTACAGGCACAACAGTCTTTAAATAATTCTTTTGTTTAAAAAAAAAACCTTTATGATAGGCATGCAACTAGCAGTCTCTCTCTCTCTCTCTCTCTCTCTCTCTCTCTCTCTCTCTCTCTCTCTCTCTCTCTCTCTCTCTCTCTCTCTCTGTGTGTGTGTGTGTGTGTGTGTGTGTGTGTACGCGCGCGTGCACGCGCTAGCAGCTACTTGTGAATACTTTACAGCTTAAAGCCAAACAAGACAAATTGTGATCACTTACAAGAATCTCTTTTTAGGTGTAAAGTGTTTACAACTTAAAATTTAGCATCTAAAGGACGACTTAGAGATAACCTTCCCCATTACTTTCCAAAACCTTAAAGCTCTCTCTCTCTCTCTCTCTCTCTCTCTCTCTCTCTCTCTCTCTCTCTCTCTCTCTCTCTCTCTCTCTCTCTCTCTCTCTCTCTCTCTCTAAATATGATGCGATTTTATTAAGCAAGACAAGCAATGAACTAAAAGAAAGAGGGGGAAGATGAGAGATCTTCCATCTCCACCTAATAGCCACCAAAAGTGACATGACAGCTCCCTAGGCACCCAAATTGAATAGCAACAATTCAACTCAATGGAGAGGAGATGACCAACATGGTTGCTAGCCCCACTCCATTCACAAGGAGAGACTATAGCCCAAATTATAGTTTCAATAGTTTCATGTCCTACCTCAAAGAAATGGACTCGCAATTAGGAGTTAGATAGCCATTATGCAGTAAAATGGTACAATCCAGCTGGTATCATTTACTCTATAATGAAATGAAATTCAGTTCAATAGAGCATCCAAACATATCTACAGGAAATATACAATGCCTTGTCCCAAACCAAGGCTAGCATTCTATATAGGTGAGCCAACCCTCCAATGCTAGAAAGAAGGGAAAAAAAATGATGTTTGAGAATCATATCCATCCAAGAATTGTTCTGAAGACACTTCCAAAAAATTGTGCCCAATGGACAACATGCGACAGGAGAAACCAACACTCAAGAGTGGTTGGGATTGTTCAACGGGGAAACATTTTCAGTCCATCACCCATCCATGGCATGAATTACTAGATGAACAATCAAAAGATCACTAAGAGGTGGGCTCCATATGTACAGAATGCTTCAACAAAAGAAGGCCTTCTTTAGGCAGAACATTGTATAATACCTACGGACATTATAAAGAAAATGGAAAAGCGAATCTCTAATTCATTCCAACCCTCAGATTGCATGCATACTAATCCACATTCCACAAGTTTTTATGACTTCAAACAAATCCAGCAAATTCTCTAAACAAAAAAGAGAAGGAAAAGCCAATAACCCAAGTTCAAAAAGGGAAGTATGTTTGTAACACTTATCTATTAGGAATCAGGATGCACCTCAATAGTGTCTATCTTTTGCAACTTCGTTTTGCATATGGCGCAACTCAGGAACGCTAGTGTGTGTCATCCCCATTGGGACCCACATATTGAGATAGTTTAATGACTCGAACCATCCATGTTATAGGTACTACCATAAAGAAGTTATGATCCATTAATCTCGCTTCAATGATGATGATCCTAAAGCCATTGAGAGAATGTGAGATATTATTGGTCAAATCTTAGTCGATCCTATCTCACCTCCTATGAGTCATTGGGTACATGCACTTTAATGGAGAATAAGAAGACGCTGGGGGCGCCGGTTGTGGCCGGGGACCATTTGATGCTTCAGTCAGGTGTAAGGAATCAAAGTACGCGTAATTAGAATCGAGATAGCTGTGCGTACATTCTCCTTAAAGAGGGTAATATATTTAGGTGCTCTTAGGCGACTTCCGTATCCGAGTAGATTTATAAGATATGCTGAAGGGGCCCGTATTGGAGTCGGAATCTGTTCTTAAGTATTTCTCTGATTATGCCTCAATTGACGTAATCTTCAGCTAAGATCTCACTAGGCAATTATGCTTATATATGGTACAAGATTATCTTCAGATGTCGCCATTTCAAGCTTGAGGTCGACATTCGAGGTTAAGGTCGTCATCCGAGGTCGAGGTCTATTGATGAGCCTCATTCTCAAGCCAGCTTAACTGTTTCAGCTCTGTCATCGAGTCTCCATGCTCAGCTCATCTTCTCTAATCCTTTGGTAGCTTAAAGGGTATGCTCTAGTTGCCTTTTTGCCACGTGTCTCATACGTCAAGTCATCTTGATTTTTCCCATAACAGTTGCCTCTTTACTTCCAAGTTCTATGTTCATGAGCTTGGGAAGTAAGCAGATTTGAACTGATGTATCAGCGAAAAATTCTAAGCTTCTAACTGGAGGAGGTCGGCTCGTTCCATGTGTGTTCCTCGATTTTGTCGCCTGGTACTTAATGTGGGAATTGGAAAGGGACGGCGCATGTTGCGATGATCGAGAAAGATATTATAACAGTGATTTCATACGAGGAGACGTGCACCGTTTCGCTTTTGAGTGACTCACAGGCAGACACCTGTCCTTGCTTCATGTCTTCACAAGTAGTACCACCATTAAATGCTCTTCCTCTGGAATTCTTATAAATAGGGGTTTCCCCTTCATTCTACCACTCACCGATTTTGCGAAGTCTAAGCTATGTTGACCTCCTTTCTTTCTTCTTTCTTCTTCCACGTTCACCGAGTGCATCGTCCGGTTACTTGGTCGTTTCCTGGTACGTGTTCTTCTCCGATCTTCCTTCTCCTTTCCTTGCTTCCATTTTCTCTTTGTTGCCATGTCTTTTGAGGGCTCTAGGGGTATCTCTATGTCGGGGGCCTTCCATGGGGAATTTGTTCACGATAGTGTGGATTTCAGGCCAGCAACGTCATCGAGTGGGCCATCTTCGGTGATGACAACTCGAGATGAGGAGGTCCGGCCGCCTCAAGTAGAGGCGGCTTCTTCATCTTATAAGGGACCGACCCCATCATTAGGTCCCTTTGGTTCCAAGCTCCAGTCAGGGGATCTAGTTGCCCTCCAGTCGGAGTTCCAAATCCTTAACTCGGTGGGTATACGGCTGCCCCAAGTTGGGGAACTGTTGGGCAATCCTCCTAAGGGGGGAGGTAGCCCTTTACCCATTTTTCTTTTCCTACGGCTTGCGGCTGCCTTTCCACCCATTGGTGAGGGAGGTATTGCGCCACTTGAGGCTTACCCCAGGACAACTTAACTCTAAAATGTGGCGAGTTATCTTTGGGGGTTATGTTTTATGGCACTAGATCGGTCACTACAAGCTGACCATAGACGAGCTTTTGCACTTATCTCAGACAAAGAGTAGTCCGGGCTCTCTTGACTAGTATTATTTTTCTTCCTGGCTGAGCAAAGGCCAGGCCATTATTACCAGTAACCCTACTTCCAATAAGGGTAGGAAGAACAGGTGGTTCTTCACTATTGGAGAGTGGGAGGCCCCAGCAGCAAAATTGGACAAGTTGCAGGCTCGAGTTCCCACCAAGTTTGCCACCCCAGGTCGGGACTTGAATTGCAACTTTGTAGTTTATTTATGACTTTCTCTTTGTAGCTTTATGTCTAACCCGGTCATCCTTTTTGACAGCTCTCACTCGGCGTTAGCATCAGCTCTCTATGGCCCAACTTCGTCAGCTCAGGATTGCCCAGGAGTGTCTCGCAACCCAACGTAACTAGAGGAGGCTGATCACTCTGACTCTCTTGGAGAAAGTCGGCTTGTCAGTGGCCAGGTCAACTGATCACTCCGACCTCGGACAACGACCTTGACGTCAAACAACGACCTCGACCTCAAACAACGACCTCAACCTCGAATGCCGACCTTGAGGTCGGATGTCGACCTCAAGCTCGGAACGACAATATCTGGAGAGAATCTCGTGCCATATATAAGCACGACTGCCTAACGAGATCCTAGCTGAAGATCAAGCCAATCGAGACATAATCGGAGAAATACTTGAAAACAAATTCTGACTCCAATACATGCCCCTCCAGTGTATCTTATAGATCTACTAGGATACGGAAGTCGCCTAAGAGCACTTATAAATACATCACCCCCTTCAAGGGGAAATTAAGCACAACTAACTTTGAGTCCATATACCTGACTTAAGCATCGGAGGATCCTCGGCCACAACTGGCGCCCCTAGTGTCTTCTTGTTCTCTATTAAAGTGTAGGTACGCAGCGGCTCATAGGAGGTGAGATAGGATCAACCAGATTTGAGCAATAACATGAGCCATTAAAAATTTTCACCCCAGTGTTCTCAATTCATCTATACATAGTGATTGTCAGAATCATCCATTCACCGTAGCATAGTATCTACGACACAAATGGTTCAGATCATCAGAGCATCTCAGCATGTAGGCCCGGCAATCCCAAGCCACAGACAGAAAAACCAGCTCATTTCCGCACAGAAGGAAAAGGAAAAAACAGAATCGAGTTTCAGAACACTTCCCGACCTGTGAGGGAATGTGGAGTACTTGGTCATTGGCACTGTGATGATATTCCTCCTGGCATTCGTGGCCGACTTTTCAACAGCAGAGACTACCTCCTTAGCCTTCCCGACCCCAACCCCGACCTGCCCCTGCTTATCACCGACGACCACGATAGCCCGGAAAGAGAGCTGCTTCCCGCCCTTGACCACCTTGGTGACGCGCCGCACCTGCACGACCCGCTCATCGAACCCATCCCGCACCTTTTCCTTCTTCCGTTTGGACCCGAACCCAGTCGCCTTCTTGATCTTGGCATCCATGACATTGATGTTGTTGCCGAGGATACTGACACCGCTGTAGGCGGGGCCGTAGAGCTCTTCATAAGCGGCCGCGATCTCGTCCTCGGTCTCGGCGGGCCCGTCATCGAAGTAGGGAGGGGGGACGTAGCCCTCTGGAGGGGTGATGGGCTCGAAAGGGATGTCGGAATTTGGTTCGACGTTGTCGAAGAAGGTGGTGTCGATGTCACCTGAAGAGGAAGAGGCTTTGATTTTGAAGGAGAGAGGGAGGGGTGATGAAGTGGGCCTGGCTCTGATGAGGGTAGGAGTCTTTGGAGGGAGGAGATTGAAGGAGAAGGAAAAGATTGACGGCTGGGATGAGAGATGACGGTTGAGAGAAAGCGAGGAGAGAGCTGCTGTTGTAGCTGTTGCAGCTGCTGCCATTGTAGCTGTTGCAGCTGCTGCCATTGGAATGGGAATGGATTGGATTGGCTTGGAGAGGTGAGGAAATGCTGCTGTCAGGAAGAGGAGCTTATCCTAAAAGTACACGCACGTGTGAAGGAGCAGAACTTCCTATCAGCTGGGCCACGCGTATTCCATCATCTAGCCGTTAAAATTTTCATCCAGGTTTGTTTCGAACACGATGGTTAACTTGACGAACCGGTGGCAGATGTTAGATAGGATGGCACATTGCTCACATATCCGAGCTGTCCGCTCGGTGGGCCACGCTTATTACATCTTCTGGTCGAAAATATATCTTCCAGCCATCCGTTTGTTTTGCACCCTATGGCCCACCTGAAAAGCAGGGTTATATGGGCTCGATTAGCACACGTGCGGGATCCCAGGTTCAAGAGCGGTGGGCCACACTTTTGTATCCTGTGGCCCACATAAGAGCAGGATGTCAGATCGCCGGGAGCTTTAGCTCACGTAGAGCACACTACTATTGTTCACCAAGCCATGCCTTTGGCACATTGTCCGAACTGGCACACGTGTGAGATTAGAGCTTTCCTTCAAGTGGGCCACACACACGTATTGGATCTTCTGAAAATCTCTCCTGTAGCCAGTGGAGGCAATTGGGCAAGCGCGACAGGTGGTCTAAGCCCGAGCCTGGCCCGAGTACGGCTTGGTCTATCACAGCAGTCGAGCCTCAGCCAACAACATTATAGTCACACGGATTCCACTCAGCCGGCCACACATATACAAAGAATGGATATCAGATCAACGGTGATGTATGTCTATATATACTAGTTCTCACGGAAGCTCATAAGAATTTTCTAAGAACTTGTTAAGGTCAGCTCCGACAATATAATATTGTCCACTTTATCCGAGGGCACACGACTTTGTCCTCAGAGTTGCCCCCAAAACACATCATACTATTGAAAGCTAAATCCCACATATAATTACCATTACTTCAGATAACGCTTCTGATGTGGGACAAAGTTCCGCCTCTCACTGGATATACAGTATCCTATCAGCCATTGGTAGCTCGCCCGGCACTAGGCCTCGCCCACATGTAACCACAGTAATGGAGCGTCACAATATTCCCCACCGAGGGCAGAGCCGTCCTTGGATCTGATGCCACTTGTAAAGGCCAGCCTCAACGGTATAATATTGTTCGCTTTGTTGCTTCTCACTGGGTACACAATAACCTTCCAGCCACTAGTAGCTCGCCCAGGCACCAGGCCCCACCCACATTAGTGCTCGCCCACATGTGACCACAGTGACGGAGCGTCACAGAACTCATCTCACATGATGTGAGGTCAAAATCCGAACGGTTCACGTGATGTAGCGCCCGGTGAAATCCTTACGGCCTAACTTTTACTCTAATACAATACTCTGAAGTGTCATGGCAAACGAAAACATTTTCCTCCCTTTATTTTCTCTCTTTTTGTTACGATTCAAGTTTCGAATAATGGTGAAAGTTGGGCACCATGGGTTTTATAGGACGATGCACAACATGGACCGTCCAAATTTTAGCCTCACATCATGTGAGATGAGTTCTCAAAAATTTCTCACAAGTTATCGTGAGAATTGGTGCACGGGTGAGCATAGCTTGTTAGGATTTTCTCCTCATGGCTCGATCAGTCAAGTGCCATGCTCGACCGGTCGAGGGTGAGGCTCAACCAGTCGAGGCCTGGCTTGACTCGAACTCCAGCGACTTCGAGTTCATTTTCTCCACGCTGCTCGACTAGTCGAGGGGTCTACCCACTCGACCAGTCGAGGTTACGTAGATTCTAGTAAAATTTTGTGCGGGATTCAGAAATTTGATGCGGTTTGCGCACCCATGCGAAAGGGAGTTTCCTAAACTATAAATAGGAAGTATCTAGGGCTTTCTAAGGAATGCAAGATGGTTTCCTAAAGCTTTACAAGGGTTTACTAAAGGGTTTAGGGCTATCAAAGGTGTGTGAGAGAGGGAGTGAGAGAAAGAGAGAGAGGACGCTTGTGGAAGGGAGGTTATGCTCATAGAGGTGATATATTGTGCATTCGACATCTCAGTGCTTCTATGTCATTGTGATAGGTGAGATCTCTCCATTTTCTTTTATTCTCTTATTGTTTATTCGGTCCTGCGTGAGTGAAGAAGGTTTAATACAAGCGGTATGTGTTTGTGATTGGTTGTAACATTTTACTTTATAGTGGATTGTTGATCTGGACGAGGTCCCGTGGTTTTTACCTCTTTAAGAGTTTTCCACGTAAAATTCTCTTGTGTCATGTGGTTTATTCTTTGATTTATTTCATTGCTTTATTATCCCATAATTCTGGTATTTTTGGGAGGCTAGATTTTAAGGTTTTATGCAACAACTCCTAACAAAGTAGTATCAGAGCTAGGTTGGTTGAACGGGGTGAGATTAGTTTTGAATTATGGAAGGTGGCTCATCAAGGATGATTAGTCTTAATGGTTCTAACTGGACCATATCGAAGGTTAAGATGGAGGACTTGCTTTATTGCAAGGACTTGTATTCTCCAATTCAGGGCATATCAGTAAAGTTAAAGGATATGTCAGATGATGATTGGAAGAAATTGGACCGGAAGGCGGTGACGTTTATTGGACAATGGTTGGACGATTCCATATTCTACCATGTGTCTACGGAGACCTCAGCCGCTAGCCTATGGTTGAAACTGCAAGGGCTGTATGAGAGGAAGACAGCCAACAATAAGATTTTCCTAACACGACGACTTGTGAATTTCAAGTTCAAAGATGGTGGTTCTGTGGCTGAGCACATGAATGAAGTGAGCAATATTTTAAACCAACGCTCCGTTATGAAGATAGTCATGGACGATGAATTACATGCTTTACTATTGCTTAGCTCATTGCCTGATAGTTGGGAGACATTGGTGGTGTCTCTGAGTAACTGCGCATCAAAGGGAAAGGTTTCCATGGAACAAGTAACTAGTTGTCTCTTCAATGAGAAGACAAGGAGGAAGTCTTAGTGGTCTACTCGGCAAGAGATCCTTGTGACATAAGAACAGGGGAAAGGAAAGAGCAGAAAGGGCGGGAAGGCCCAAAATAAATTAATAGGCAAGTCGAGTACCAGGAAAAATGTTGAATGTTGGAATTGTGGCAAGAAGGGCCACTATAAGCATGAACATCGTAAGAATAAGAATGACAAGAAAGAAAAAGGAAAGGAGAAGGAAGATGAGTCAAATTTCACTGCGGTAGCTTCAGATGGCAGTGTTGTAGTTATTCTTTCTGCAGATCATGATGTTTGTCTCATGGCTATGAGTCAGGACACGAACTGGGCGATAGACTCAGGAGCCTCATTTTATTGGACTCCACGTAGTGACTTCTTCAGAAGCAACAAGTCAGGTGACTTTGGGACCATGAAGATGGAAAATTTTGGCGTATTAAAGATCGTAGGGGTCGGTGATATTTGTGTGAAGACTGATGTGGGTTGCACATTGGTTCTCAGGGATGTGAGGCACATTACAGACGTTCGCCTCAACTTGATGTCAACAGGAAGGTTGAATGATGATGGCTATGAAAGCCAATTTATTGATGGGAGCTGAAAGCTCATCAAGGGTTCATTAATCGCGGCCAGAGGAAAGAAGTGTTGCACCATTTACAAGGCAAGTGTCAGTGTATGCAAGGGTGGGTTGAACGCGATGAAAGATTCAGCTATTGACATGTGGCACGGGCATATATGCCACATGAGTGAAAAAAGGCTTTAGGTACTAGCAAGGAAGCGACTCCTTCCAAACGTAATAAGTTTACATCTCAAAACCTGTATTGATTATTTATTAGAGAAACAACATAGAGTTTCATTTGTTAAGACTGCTTCTCATGTTAATAAAGTATATGCATTAAATTTGGTTTATTCTGATGTTTATGGTCTTATGAGGATAAAAACCTTGCGTGAGGCATTGTATTTTGTTACTTTTATAGATGATACATCTAGGAGGGTTTATGTTTATACTTTGAAATCTAAGGACAAGGTATTTGGTGTGTTTAAATTGTTTCATGTTATGGTCGAGAGAGATACAGGTAGACCATTGAAATACATCCACACTGACAATGGTGGTGAATACATTGGTGACTTCCATGAGTATTGTAAGTCCTTGGGTATACGGCATGAACAGACGGTTCCCAAGACCCCTCAGCATAATGGTATGGCTGAGCGAATGAATCACACCATTATAGAGAGAATCAGATGCATGTTATCTCATGCGAAGTTGTCCAAGACTTTCTGAGGAGAAGCAATGCACACGGCAGTGTATTTGATAAATAGGTCTCCATCAACCCCATTGAATGGAGAAGTACCTGAGAAGGTACGGACTGGATAAGATCTATCATACAGTCATCTCAGGGTGTTTGGATGTAGGGCATCTGTTCACGTACCAAAGGACGAGAGGTCCAAGCTCGATCTGAAGATCAGGCAGTGTGTTCTTGGGGTACGATGATGAAAAGTTCGGTTACAGATTGTGGGATCCAACTGAAAAGAAGCTCGTCAGGAGCAGAGATGTGGTTTTCTTTAAAGATCAGTATATAGAAGACATTGGTAAGACAGAAGAACTAGCCTAGTTTAGGTGAGCTAGAGGACATAAATTTGGTTATTCTTCCTGTGGTGCCTGATAACGGGGGAGTACAGCAAGGTGTAGAGGACGAGAGAGTTCATATAGAAGATGGACTGGGAGAGCAGCCCCCACTTGATCCACCTATTAAGCCATAGGTGAGGAGGTCATCTAGAGACAGACAACCATCCAAGAAGTACTCGCCGCATGAGTACATTATGTTCACTGATGGGAGAGAGCTAGAAGATTATTCTTAAGCCTTAGTCGGCGAGCATGAGGTGGAGTGGTTGAAAGCTATGCAAGAGAAAATGAGATCCTTGTATATGAACCACGCCTATGATATGGTGAAATGGATACCGCGGTATCTAAGAGGCTCATCCAGGTTGAGCTTATGATATGGTGACATAAAACTTATGTTAGAGGGCTACACAGATACAGATATGGTAGGTGACATAAACTCCAGTAAGTGTACATCGGGGTTCATGTTCACGTTTGCAAGGGGAGAAGAGGCCGAGTACATCAAAGTCAAGGGTAAAGAGCATATGGTGTGTAGGCTGAGAAAAAGCTTGTATGGCCTGAAAGCAGCTCCAAGGCAATGGTATAAGAAGATCGACTCGTTCATGTTAAAGCATGGGGATGACAGAACGGAGTCGGACCACTATATGTTCACACGCAAGTTCTCAGATGACAGATTTCTCCTTAGTCGGAAAGGGAGAGATTTATTGGGATTTCCTCCTCATGGCTCGACCGGTTGAGTGCCTTGCTCGATCGGTCGAGGGTGAGGCTCGACAAATCGATGCCTGGCTCGACTCGAACTCCAGCGACTTCAGGTTTATTTTCACTATGCCGCTCATCCAGTCGAGGGGTCTACTCGACCGTTCGAGGCTCCGCTCGACTGGTCGAGGACTCTGCTTGACTGGTCGAGGTTACGCAGATTCTAGTCCGATTCTATACGGGATTCGAAAATTTGATGTGGTTTTCACACCCATGCGAAAGGGAGTTTCCTAAACTATAAATAGGAGGTACCTAGGGCTTTCTAGGGAATGCAAGAGGCTTTCCTAAAGCTTTACAAGGGTTTGCTGTGTGAGAGAGAGATAGAAAGAGAGAAAGGAAGCTTGTAGAAGGGAGGTTATGTTCATAAAGGTGATCTATTGTGCACTTGACATCTCAATGCTTCTACGTCCTCGTGATCGGTGAGATCTCTACATTTTTCTTTTATTCTTTTATTCTTTATCCTCTCCTGCATGAGTGAAGAAGGTTTGATTTAAGTGGTGTGTGCTTATGATTGGTTGTAACATTCTACTTCATAGTGGATTGTTGATCTGGACAATGTCCCGTAGTTTTTACCTCTTTGAGGGTTTTCCACGTAAAATTCTCTTATGTCATGTGGTTTATGCTTTGATTTATTTCATTGCTTTGTTATCCCATAATTTTAGTGTTTTTGACAGGCTAGATCCTAAGGTTTTGTGCAACAGCCCCCAACATAACTCTCTCTCTCTCTCTCTCTCTCTCTCTCTCTCTCTCTATATATATATATATATATATATATATATATATATATATATATATATATGGAGAAATGATGAAAACTTTTTAAGAACTAATCTTATAGGATATGATCAGAAAAATTAAATGGTCCATTAAATAATTCATGTAATAAAACCCTTATATGTGTGTGTACGCACCCGTGCGCGCACACTCAACATCTAATCCGTTCAATAGTTTATTTGCATTATGAGAATCATCTCTTGTAAAAACCAATTACATCTACTTATCAATTGAACGATATTTGTATTTTATTTTTATCAATGGGTATAAATTGTTTTCAATGGCATGGAATAACTGATGAGTGGATGGGACCGCCAAATTAAATTGGCTTAAAATTGCGAGAGGTGGTGGGCCCTAAGCTATGTGTGTAGAAGCTTGACGAAGACAATGAATTAATGACTGTCTTAAAGGATGGTGAAGAGGACCACTTAAATTTTTATCAATTAAAACATAATTAACTACTTAAATTAATATGTCAATTTAAACCAAGAAGGCAATTAATAGTAATGCTTCTAAACCAAAGTGGGTCCAATCATATAGCCAATTTAAGTAACTAGTATATAATCAATCGTGATATTGTGTGTGGGATGTGCTACCATTCAATACCTAAAATCCATCTAATCATGCATACATATAATTTAATAAGTAATTTCATAAGCACAAATAGAAATGTGCTTAAATGACAATCTCAAATAGAAGCATGTATAGTGGTTGATTTCCCTACTCCAATTTCGAAAGACGCACGCTCCTCCAGTGTACTGGTATTCACCATTGGAGGTTTTCAATAAGTTTACCCCTAACTTTTATAACCCTACACATGAACCTAATATACACTCCTGCCGGAAGCTCCCTTGGAGACTTAGTTGGTTTTCTATTGGCTAACCAATAAAATTGGTCCTAGTACAAGGACTTATATTTACTCCTGTTGGAGGCTCTCACGGAAACTAACACGTATGCACTTGTGTCCGATGAATTCAGCCATACACAAAAGCCTAGGTCCTACATAAGAATATATTAGAGTTTGCATCGCAAACATTTACCCGCAATCCTACATAAGGAAAGAGAGTATGGACTCACTAATTGATAACTTGTTAGATTGAGCCTCGTTGATGTGTCATTCTTGAGTTACTTCATTAAAGTTCTACCGTGCTTGAATCCACTCCTCAATTGCACCCCTGAATGTTGATGTCGATGCTTTAGCTCATACGATCGTTCACCTTGCATTTGATACTCCGATGAGGTGACCAAGGCAAGGGAGGATGGTGAAATCTCCTACAACTAAGGGAATAATTGTTTTCCAAAGGAGAATTCACTTAGATGGGTCTTCTAAATGATTTAGATAAAGTATTTGCCAAAAACATTAGGTATAATCTTTAAAAAATTATGAAGTTCAAGTTTATCTTCAAGGCGAATATTGAAATCCTTATTAGAGTGTTTATCTCTAAGAAGATGACTTAGAGCCATTGGTTTAGAGGCTTTGGATGAGGGATATGAACATGGAATCACCAAGACTTCTATTTTACCAAAAACCAATCTAAATGCCCAAGGTTCATATGCCCTTTATAAAGGAACTAAGTTTCAAGTGTAGAATAATGTGCAGAAAAACGGCACCTTCGATCAATCGATCGAACGTCCACAGATTTAACTGAATAGCTCATTGAACATTTTTTTACTTCCATTGATTGATCAAAATGGGATATCAATAGATCAACCAAAATAAATTCCAGACAAAAACTTGTTAGACGATTTTGTTTGTCGTCGATTGATCAGGCAAGTTCATCAATTAATTGACCAGGATCATCGATCGATCAGAGCTTCGATCAACAACACCCGAAAGTCTATTGTTTTAGATCATTTGGTGTATAACAGCTTTGTACCTCTTATAACTTTACTTATCATGTTTCAATTGGGCTCATAAGGTTAAAAAATGATCAAATAAGGTTTACATATAAATGTTAGGATTATCTAGATGCTAGGTTGATCTAGATTTAAGGTTAAGGTCACCAAGACACTTCAATTTATAGGTTCTTCACTCATTGATGCTCCATGTCCTCTTGTGTCTTCAGTCTTTAGCTTTAAAGGGCTCAACCGACTATATGACACATGGACTCACGTGATTTACAAAACAGGTGCACAAATAAGTTGGCTAATGATCTCCCTATTTGTCAATTACGTGAAAATAAAACTAATATAAATCTTGTCATGGTCTATACCAATAATAATCAAAACAAGTAAAAATATTACATGTCCAATTACAAATTATTTACAACTTGATACAAACAAGACATGTAATACTAAATTACTTCACCGCCCCCCCCCCCCCCCCCCCCCCCCCCCCCCCAAAATTTTCATATATTCCCTACAACAACAAACAAATCTTGTAAAATGAAATTTGACTTGTTTTGGTGTGATTTGAACTTTCTCTCACTTTTTGTCAGTATTTAACAAAGATAATTCCAAACATATACTAATTAAGTACCAAAAATGAAAACTTCTATAATTCATGGATTTACTAGTAAGCGCAGACTAACAAGAGAACAGGGAGCATATTACATTAAAAACATGGAGCATGCTTATTATGGTCATTCAAAAGATATACAAATCAAAATAAGAATAACTAATGATAGTCTAATAATAAACACATGATATTAAAATCATACAACTTTAAAGCTAAACTTTTAAAAGAAAAGGATGTTAGAATCCTCGAATTTACCTATAAAGCACAAATGAGTCTAATCTCCTCTAATTTAACTATTGGGCTCACTAATGAGGCTCAGTTCCTTATATTTAACAAATAAACATTCATATTCCCTTATAGGTGGACATCATTCCAAAGCTCCCACGGATCTCACTCTAGACAGTTAAATCCTTGAAGAGCAATCTGCTCTAATACCAATTGAAATTCTGCGAGGTAGTGGGCTCCGAGCTATGCATGCGGAAGCTTGGTGAATATAAAAAATTAATGGCTATATCTTAGAGGTAGTGAATAGGATCACTTAAATTTTTTTTAATTAAAACATAATTTCATATTTTAACTAATATGTCAATTTAAACTAAGAAGTAATTAATGGTAAGGCTTACAAGTCAAAGTGAGTCTAGTCACATAAACTATATAAGATATACCAATTCAAGCAACTAGTTATACTCGATAGTAATCTTATGTGTGGGATGTGCTACCAATCAATACCTAACATAAATCTAATCATGCATACGTATAATTCAATAATTAAGTTCATAAGTATAAATAGAAATATGCTCAAATCACAATCGCAAACATAAGCATGTATAGTGGTTCGCTTTCCACACTTCACTCCCGATGGTGTACCCTCCTTGAATATACTGGTATTTACTATCGAAGGTTTTAAGGAGGTTCACCTTTAACATTTACAGCCTTACATAAGGACCTAACATACACTCCCGTCGGAGGCTCCCTCGGAGACTTAGTTTGCTTTCTAGTGGCTAATCAACAACCTTAGTCATAGTTCAAGGACCCATGTTTACTCCAATCGGATGCTCCCACAAACACTAACATATACTTACCTATGTCCAGTGAATTCAGCCCCACACAAGAGATTCGGTCCTACACAAGAACCTATTCGAGTTTGGGTCACAAACTCTTACCCTTAATCCTATGCAAGGATTGAGAGTATGGAATCACTAATTGATAACTTGTTAGATTAAGCCTCGTTGATGCGCCGTTCTTGAGTTACTTCTTTAAAGCTCTCATATACTTGAATCTGCTTCTCAACTACTCCCTTGAGCATTGATGCTGATGCTTCAACTCCTATGGTCGTTCGCCTTCCATATATGATGTTTTGACGAGGTGACCAAGGCAAGGGAGGATGGTGACAACTCCTACAACTAAAAAAATAGTTATTTTTCAAATAAGTATTCACCTAGATGGGTCATCTAGAGGATTTAGACAAGGAATTTGCCAAGAAGATTAGGTTTAATCTCTAAAAGATGGTAAAGTTCAAGTTTAACTTCAATGTAGAGATTGAAATCCTCATTAGAGTGTTAGTCTTAATTAGGAAGATGACATGGACTCATTGGTTTACAGGCTTAGGATGAGGGGTATGAACATAAAATCACTTAGGTTTCTATTGCACTAAAAACTCATCCAAATGTTGAAGATTCGTATGCCCTTTATAAAAGAACTTTGTTCCATTGATAAAAAAGGGCAGAAAAAGACACATTCGATCAATCACCTTGATCAATCAAACGTTCGCAAATTTAGTTGGATAACTCACTTAACATTTTTTTACTTCCATTGATCAATTGATTGATCAAACTGGGAAAAACCAATCCCAGAAGTACACAAAATAAAATAAAGTGAAGTAATCCAATCGCACCAAGTAAGAACAATGTAAACACTTTGAATTTAAAATGGAAAAACCCTTGCGGGAAAAATTACGACACAAAGCGACAGATAATCACTATGAAAAATAAAAAATACAAGAGAAGAGAGATTATCTGATCTAAACAACCTCGAATCAATCCCCAAGCTACACTCTTGAAACCCTATAACAAATTTAAAAGCCCTTAGAGACCTCCTAATCCTGATTACACTCATATATATAGCTTCTGGAAGAATCACAATCAAAATTAAAAGCAAATCCGATAGATCCGTAATTCTGCGCATACGTTCGATGACACCTTCGATGGGACTTCGATGACATTGAACCAACTTCGATGGCATCGAAACAACACCAAAGTTGTCCAGAGACAAAACATAGAAAATTGAATTTTCTCGATTGCATTGCTGGGTCTTTAATGATATTGAACTTAACCTTCTATGTCATCGAACCTTCTTTGATGGCATCAAAATAACACCTAAACAGTCTAGCAATCAACTGGAGAAATTATGAAAATTCTCGATGTGATCAAGCATCTGTTCAATGGAATTGAACAGTACTCGATGACATCAATAGGCCCTCTTTCTGAATAGATTTAAGACATTAAAAACAACAATCTCCACAATGTATTCAATCATCAAACATGTAACTTCTTGTCCTATTTTTCTCATCTCTGCCTTGCATTATAGCTCCATCATCGTTTCTTGTGCACACTGTATCTTCCTTTATGCCTTCACCAAGCCTAGAGAAGTTGCACAAAACTTGAACTTCTCTATAAGAATCACCTTAGTGAACATGTTCACCGGATTCATGCTTATGTGAATCTTCTCCAGAGTCACGCCTCCTTCCTTAAGCACCTGTCAGATAAAATAGTGACGAACATCAATGTGTTTAGTACATGAATGATAAACAAAGTTTTTAGCTAAATTAATAGTGCTCTCGCTGCCATAATTAACTGGCACGGCTTCCTGCTGAAGCCCCAACTGATTTATCATGCCTCTTAACCAAATACATTCCTTGAACGCCCCTTTTACTGCCATATTCTCTACTTCGGTGGTGGAAAGAGCTACCACAGACTAAAGCTTCAATATCCAATTGATTGCTCCACTCGCTAACACAAAACGAGTAACCTTGAGTTGATTTTCTAAAATTCATACTGCTTGCGTTATCTGAATTCACGTACCCAATTAACTTGGCCCGATTTTCTTAAAAGTTAAGACGTAGTCTATTGTACTTCGAATGTATCGAAGTAGTCATTTTACCACTTCATAGTATTGCTTACTGGGGTTTGACATATATCTGCTCACAATACCAATTGTGTGTAAAATATTCGGTCTCATACAGACCATGACATATATTAAATTGCCCACAACATTTGAATAAGGCATATGAGACATGTCCTACTTTTCCTCAACTGTTTTATGATATTGTTATTAGGAAAGCTTGAAGTGAGCCATGTGGGGAACGTTAACTGGCTTTACCTTATCCATCTCATACTTGATCAACACCTTTTCAAGGTATTGTACCTAAAATAACTAAAGTTTGCTCCTCTTTTCATCTCTATGAATATCTATGTCAAGAACCCTTTTTACAGCCCCCAAATCTTTTATCTCAAATATCCTTGATAACTGAGTCTTCAGTATATCTATCTTAGATATGTATGATTGACGATCAACATGTCATCAATATACAATACTAAGATGATGAATTTTTTATTACTCAGTGTCTTGTAATAGACATAGTGATTGTATTCAATCCTAGTAAATTTCTGACTCAACATGAAAGAATCAAATTTTTTATACAACTGGCTAGGCAACTATTTCAGGCAATACAATGGCCTTTTTTAACCAATGCCAACACGAATTTGATCGATACTTGTATTACAAATAGTGCGAATATCTCTGTGAAGTTAATCCATTCTCTCTGAGCATAACCCTTCACAACAAACCTTGCCTTGCATCTATACTGTTTCTTCTTGAAGATCCAATTGCACCCGATCGCTTTTCGGCTGATAGGAAGCTTCACCAGCTTCCATGTTTTGTTCTTCTACAATGAGTCCATCTCATCATCCATCACAGCTTTCTACTTTTTAGCATCAGGCTCATCAAGGGCCTCCTGAAGAGTAGATGGATCCCCCTCATCTGTAATGAGGGCATATGCAATATTTGAGTTGTCTCTGTATCTCACCGGTAACTTGTGATCTCGTGGTGAATTCCTTCTAGGTGGCTACTCTACCTCTTCCTGTACCTCTGTCTACGTATCTGTCTCAGCCTAAGTATCACTTGTCTCAACCTAAACATTTACAATTAACTTTTCTGGCTTTTTTTGCTCATCCTACTCATTCTTATAGAATAGAGACCCTTTATTGAATTTAACATTCCGACTGATAATAATATTCCGTGTAACCTTATTATACAGCCTGTAGCCTTTTAGACCACCACCACAGCCAATAAAGATATACTTTTTGTCTCTTTAGTATAACTTATCTCTCTCAACTGACGGTATATAAGAGTAAGCCTCACAACTAAATATATGTAAATATGAGTAGTCAGCCTTATGGTCACTCCATACTTCTTCTAAAATCCTATAATTAATTATTGCAGAAGGGGATCGATTCACCCAATAGCAGGCCGTGTTAATGACCTCAATTCATAGGTCCTTGCACAACCCAACATTACTAATCATGCATCGAACCCTTTTCAAGAGAGTCCGATTCATCCGCTCAGCCACACCATTTTGGTCGGGCGTGTGGCGCACTACGTTGTGCCTTATAATGCCTTTATTCTTACAAATTTGATTAAATTTAGTAGAAGTAAATTCACCACCGTTATCAGTCCTTAAAACTTTCACTTTTCGCCCTATTTGCTTTTCCACCATGATCTTTCATTGTTTGAAATTAGTGAAAGCCTCGGATTTATGTTTCATGAAATAAACCTAAACTTTCCTGAAGTAGTCGTCAATGAATGTGACAAACCATAACGATCCTCCAGTAGAAACCACGGGCGACGGCCCCCATACATCAGAATGCATATAATTAAGCACAACCTTACATACATATTTTTCAGATTTAAAAGATAGCTTAAATTGTTTACCATATATACAATGCTCGTATATATTTAAATTAAAACTTTTAAAAGCTAGAATTAAAAAATGATCATAAAGTATATTCATGCCCTGCTCACTTATGTGACCTAGATGTGCATGCCACATACATGCAGACATAAAATTTACTGTAGCTCCATCCATTAAAGTGCTCCCGATCAACCTGTAAAGATTTACATGCCTCTATGCTTTCATGACTATGAGTGTCCCCTTTGAAACATTAAGGATACTATTAAAAACCGATGAATCTCTATCCTATTGCCCCATCGTATCAAATATCTTGATGCGGCAGTACCAACACCAACAACATTACAAGCATTGTCATTGCCATAAATACATGACAATCATCGTATTCCTTGTATCTGGTGAACCAACCCCGATGAGGAGTCATTTTATGTGATGCTCTTGTATCTAGAATCCATTTATCCCTACGGTCATCGTGTAGGTATCCAATCATAGACACAGATAAAACATTTATTCCACTCGTTCCTTAATTTGATGTGGTAGTGTTAGCCTCCCTCGAAGAAGCCTCTGAGTTCTCTTTCTTTGTTTTAGGGTTTGTACAATATTTTTTCATGTGCCCTGACATCCCATAATTCCAACACTTTAACTTTCCGTTGCCCTTGCCCTTGGATTTGGATCTCGATCAAGAAGATCCTGTGTCCCACTTAGAATTTTGACCCCTCATAAATAATACATCAATAGAGGCCCCAATGCTACTATTTTTCTTTCTCATCGCCTTTCCTCGAAGGGCTAGGATAATGGTATCAACACTAAGAGTTGTGTTCCGGTGCATAAGATGTCTTTTAAAGATTTATACAAAGAAGGGAGTGAATTTAACAAGATACACGCATAATCTTCATCCTCGACGACTACCTCCACATCTAGTAGTTTGCAGATCATCTTATTAAAATTGCTAATATAGGCCTCAACATCTCTCCCTTAGACATCTTAACGTTGAACAACTCCTGCCCAATAAGTCCACATATCAGTACTGTTCATCTAAGCGATCATTACCGGGGTTTAGTACACTCTACACCAGCTTGCTACCCCATCAAGCGCATAACTGGGTAAGTGGAAGAGACCTCACTATCCGCCTGGCTAGTATCAGCCAATATCTATCCGTCACGTCAATAGCGGACTCATTCATGAGCTAGTCAAACTCAGCTTAACTATGCCTACTCCCTCAGGCGGGTAAGGCCACACCCCCTCCCAACCGACCACAACACAGTGGGAGACGCGGCCTATAAGTATACGGCCCTCATGCGCTCATATATATCCACTCGGTCTTAATGTTGGGGTGTCTTTTGGTACTAAGAGCGTTTAGAAATTTTCACCTAGGGCCATTTATGATAGCCTGATGCTCAAGCCAAATATTTTCGGTGTTCCATTTAATCATCCATGATATGCCTGTAGAGGCTATGACCCTGATGTCGCTAGGGCGTACAGTAATCACAACATACAATACAAGATACATGAGTCATATAATCCAGTCATGCATCAATCCTGTGCATATTATGTACTCATGTGAGATAACCTCCGCCTATCAGGGAGTCTCATAACAACCCGCCCAATGACTTATGCAATGGTCAACCACATCTTATAACAAACATGCAGATGATGCGTATGGGCATGAATCATGATGTTATGCTGTCACAGACTCATAATTTGTATCAATAATCGACATCAATAATCGGCCTCGACAATGTGGACATTTAACTAACATTGCCCTAAGAAATGACCCACATAGAGCCTAACATATAGTGGACCCATGACTTCGCACAAGTGCCTAATATACAACACCATGGGCCTTTCTCAAGAGCTCAATACACATCATGATGGACCTCTCACATGGGTCTAAGATACATCACATGGGCTCCATTGCCTGGCCCTCGAATGCACCACAATGGGCCTCATCACATAGGCCTAATATACATCACATTGGGCCTCAAACACGGGCTGAATATACATCACAATGGGCCTCAAATAAGGACTACATATACATCACATTAGGCTTCGACAATCGGAATTGGTCTCGATAATTGGCTTCGACAATCGGAATCAACCTTGACAATTGGCCTCGACAATCGAAATCGGCCTCGATAATCAAAATCGATAATTGGAATCAGCCTCAACAATCGGAATCGGCCTTGACAATCAGCTTTGATAGTTGAAATTGACCTCAACAATCGAAATTGACGATCAGAATTGACAATCGAAATTGATGAACAGAATCGACAATCGGAATCGACCTCAACAAACGGAATCAGCCTTGTCAATCGACTCAGCCTCGATAATTGGAATTGGCCTCAACAATCGACCTCGACATACGAAATCAGCCTCATTGATAGGACTCGGCCTCAGTTGTAAGACCCGTGTCCTAGTCCGTACCGTTCCGTTGGCCTTCGTGATCCTTTCGGTCAAAAATCGGCAATCCTCGACCCGTATCCAATGTTTGCGCGCGATCTTAAGCCGAGACCTATATGCCAAAGTTAGCTCAAATCGAAACCTATACCTTAACGACCGTGCCGTTATTGCGGTTCTAACACCGTGACTCACGCACCGAATCAATACCCAGGCTAGAAGATGTAGGATCGCGTTCATTTTGAGAAAAACGCCGCCGTGTGAATTCTGAGAGAATCTCTACGACCTATCCCATCAATCAATCAATCAATCAATGTCAAGTACAAGTCAAGTCACTCCATACCCAAGTACAACAACCCACCCCTTCCCTTTTCAAAAGTCAACTCTCTCTCTCCTCTCACCATCCCTCTTTTACCTCATTTTCAACCCAACCCATACCTCTTCTTATAACACATCACTCCATCCATCACCCATCACACCTCACCCATCCTTATCATCCCATCACTTCTCTCTCTCCCTCATTTCTCAAAAATCTCTCCCAAGCAACACCCCATCACACGTCCAAGCCTCCCCAACTCTCTCCCAAATCATAAGTGTGGCCCACCCTCTCATCTCTCATCCACACCATCAAGACTTCATCATCCACCGTTAAACATCGAGCATAGGTGCATACAAGCCTAAGGGAGCAAGGAGAAGACTTAGAGGTGGGTGATCATCTTTCATTTCAATTTTTAAGGGCCCACTTGTTGTGGGACCCACTTGATGTATGTGTTGTAACTATGGAGGGCCCATAGTGGCGAGGACCCTCCTCTCCATCACTGTCTCTCTTGTTCTCTCTCTCTTTCTCTCTCTTTATCCTTCCCCTAAAATGAAGTGGGCCCCACTAATTCATGATAAATCTACTCCATCCGTCAAATGGTGTGGCCCACCACATTTTAGGTAAAATGATATGTAATGTATATTATATTCTATTAACATTATATATATATATATATATATATATATATATATATATATATATATATATATATATATATATATATATATAGGTATATGGTGGGCCACGTATGTGTGGGACCCACCATGATATTGTGATTATCCACGCCGTCGCATGTAATGGAATGCGTGTACTGGCTTGGGTGTGCACTGGCGGATAACAAAGTAAAATAAAATATTATTTATATTAGTATTTGGGGTGGACTTCTCATGCAGGCCCTACCTTGGCATATAAGTTTAATCCACACCGTCTATTTCATTCCCCAGATCATTTTAGGCGTTGAGCCGAAAGATGAGGCTGATCCGATAATCCAGCGGGCCATACCAAAGGAAACAACGGTACCCCCATTAAAACCTACCTTGAGTATTCTATTCGCCACAAACACGCCGCATATTGGTCTCATTTGATCGACCAGGGGCCGTAGAATCTAATGGACAGGTTGGATTTTTCAGATGTGGGCCCCACATGGAAAAAACACAAAACTTGTGATTTTTTTTTTTTTTAAAACAAACAAAGGCAGCAACAACTGCTGCTGCTACTGACACAGACGCAGGGAGCGCCTGCGGCTCTAGGGGCTAGCGAACGGATGGGCTGAGTCCCACGGGTCCCAGCCGTGGGCCCCATCGTGATGCGTTTCGAACATCAATACCTTGCATTTCATGGGTCCCCTTTGTCTATGGGGCGTCCCCAAAAATCAACCGTATATGAAACTCAGGTGGGCCATACCATCTGAAATCATGTGAAGACATGCCTAAAGCACATAAAACCACTCGGTGGGGCATACCTGAAATTTGGATGCGGGTGAAACTTGGTCTGAACCCTCAGCCAAGTGGGACACTCATAATGGGTGGACTGGATTTGTGAACCACATTTCGGTGGGCCCCACGCCCACCCCCAGGTCCAAGTGACCTTATAAATAGGTTGGCTAGAAAACAAACATTACGATGGACCCTGGTCCACGTGACCTTATGTACAGATTGGATGGAAATAAACATTCCAGTGGGCCCCAGGACCGTGCGACCTTATAGACAAGTTGGGTGGCAAATAAGCATTACAGTGGCCCCAGCCCCCCTCCCTGGTCCACGTGACCTTATAAACAGCTTGGATGAAAAATAAATATTATGGTGGGCCCCCCATGCCCCAATCAATGGGCTGGATGGAAAATAATATTATGGTGAGCCCACGATTTATGTGACCTTATCAACAGATTGGATAGGAAAATAAACATTATGGCGGGCCTCACATGAGGCTCACTTTGGTAAATATGGGCCCATGTATTTAAGCCCATTTTGATGTATTTTTAGGCCCATTATTGAGGCCCACTTGGATGCATATGGGCTGATCTGTTTATCCCATCTTGATGTATTTTTAGGCCCATTATTGAGGCTCACTTGGATGCATATGGGCTGATGTGTTTAGGCTCATCTTGATGTATTTTTAGGCCCATTATTGAGGCCCACTTGGATGCATATGGGCTGATGTGTTTAGGCCCATCTTGATATATTTTTAGGCTCATTATTGAGGCCCACTTAGATGCATATGGGATGATGTGTTTAGGCCCATCTTGATGTATTTTTAGGCCTATAATTGAGGCCCACTTGGATGTATATGGGCTGATGTGTTTAGGCCCATCTTGATGTATTTTTAGGCCCATTATTGAGGCCCACTTTGATATATATGGGCTCATGTATTTAGGCCCATTTCAACATGTATATAAGCCCAATGTTGAGGCCCACTTTGGTATATATATGAGCTCATGTATGTAGGCCATCTTGATGTGTTTATAGGCCCATTGTTGGGGCCTATCTTGAAATATATAGGCCACGTTATAAGGCCCATTTGATGTATTTGTGGCCTATTATTGAGGCTCACTTTGATATATATAAGGCCTATGTGATTAGGCCCATTTGATACACATAAATCTTATGTGATTAGGCTCATTTTAATGCATTCTAAGGCCCATGGGTGATAGCCCATTGCAAAGTACCGAAGGCCCATTGGTGAGGCTCATTGAGGTGGCCACTTAATGAATATAAAGCCCATGAGATACGGCCCATTTGATGTATTGAAGGCCCACGAGTCGAGACCCAATGGGATGTACATGAGGCCCATTATAACGGGATTCTACCATGGTTTATGAGTTGACTATTGTAGTGGGCTATGCTTTGGGAGCAATGATGGTTTGACGCCCACATTGTAGGGATAGTGTTGGTTAAATGTCCGCATTGTCACTCTCCCTAAGGCTCACTGATAGGCCCATACTTGTAGTATGAAGGCCGTCTAGGCCCGTCTTCCTTATGAACAGAGCCCATTATCATATAACATGTTTAGTATAGATCCATAATTCATAATCATACGCATCATATGTATGCTTGATATGAGGAGTGACTGATCATAGCATATGCCTTCGGGCGGATTGTCTATTGGCTCCCTGATAGTCGGAGTTGCCCTACATGAGCGCATGGTACACGTAGGACTGTTGCATGACTGGTAGTGTAACTCATGCACTTGCATTTGTATGATTGTAGTTATTGTATGCCTTAGCGACATCAGGGCCAAAGCCTCCACAGATGCATCGTGAGTGGCTGGATTGAATATCGAAAATGTTTGGTTCTAGCATACGGGCGCCATATATATCCCTGAGTGAAAATCTCCAAACCCGATGGTACCAGAGGATGACTCCAACGTCGAGACTGAGTGGATACATGAGCGCGCGAGGGCCATATACTAGTAGGCCGCGTCTCCTACTGTGTCGTGGACGGTTAGAAAGGGGTGTGACCTTACCCGCCCGAGTGAGGGGGCAACTTCTAGGTTGAGTTTGACCAGCTTGAGGAATCGGTCCGCTATCGACGAGCCGGGCCCGATATTGGCAGGTGGATAGTGAGGTCTCTTCTTCTCTCCCAGTTGTGCGTTCGGATAGGGAGGACAAGCTGGCTAGAGTGTACTAGACCCCGGTGATTTTTCAGACTGAGAACCGTACTGACTTGATGCTCTAGTGAGGAGCTACATTGATATGTGGATGAGGATTGACATGCTTGACTTGCATTCATATCTTGCACCGCATAGCCTTGGTACGGCTGATTGCATTCATGTATTCATCAGCATGATTCCACATTACTCTGATCTTGCATTTTGAGCACGGTTATATTGTGCACACACTTACACCACCCTCTAAGCTTTCTATAAGCTTATGCACGATTGATGCGTGCAGGTGACGCCAGGACGCAGCCTTAGTCTCGCCACCGTTAGAGCGTGCAGCCGAGCTTCTGGAGTTTTTGTTATTGTCACTATCTTGTATTTTCCTTTCCTATGCATTATACCTAAAGTTTTTGATCATAGTGGATTTTGTGATGGTGTTCTTGTGGTTATTGTTTGTGGGTTATGCTTATGTTATGCTCATTACGAATCAAATGGATATTAGAAATCCTCCTTGTAGCATTTCAGGATCGGAACCTGGTATATGGGTGCTGGGAACCGAGAATGGGGTACTACGGAGGCTGTCGGTGCCGGATTCGGCGATCGAAAATTTTCTGAGCCCGATTTTCGAGTTTGGGGCGTGACATCAACAATCGGAATCGACCTCAACAATCAGCCTTGACATACAGAATCGGCCTCAACAATCGACCTTCACATACAGAATCGGCCTTGTTGATCGGACTCAGCCTCGACAATCGAAATCGACCTCGACAATCGGCCTTGACATAGGAATTGGCCTTATCCATCGGACTCAACCTCGAGAATCAGAATCGACGATTGGAATCGACAATGGAAATCGACAATCAGAATTGGCCTCGATAAACGGAATCGGCCTCGTCAATCGGACTCAGCCTCAACAATCGGAATTGGCCTCGACAATCGGACTCGGCCTTGACAATCAGAATCGATAATCGGAATCGGCCTCGATAATCGGAATGGCCTTATTAATCAGACTTAGCCTCAACAATTGGAATCGGCCTAGACAATCGGCCTCGACATACAGAATCAACCTCGTCGATCAGACTCTGCCTCGATAATCAGAATCGATGATCGAAATCGACGATTGAAATCGACAATCGGAATCAGTAATCGACCTCGACGCAAGGCGGGATCCATAGATGGACGACCGATGATGGATCAAGCCATATCAATGAGGCCTAAGCGTTTAGGTTAACCCTCTAGAGAACGATGAGAATGGGCCTATCCAGGCCTAAGGGAAGGTCACAATGTAGACATTTAACCATCACTGCCCATCAATATAGACATTCAACCAACATTACCCCCAAGGGGTGGCCCACATAAGGTCAAACATATAGTGGGCGCATGGCCTCACACAAGGGCCTAATACACATCACGATGAGTCACATCTATGGGCCTCTCATACATCAGGTGGGCCGCATCATATGGGCCACATATACATCACATTAGGCCTCTGACACGGGCCTAATATATATCACAAAGGGCCACATCCCATGGGCCTTGAATACATCACAATGGACCTCATCACATGGGCTTTAAATACATAACAGGTGGGCCCTGCACATGGGTCAGTAATACATCTCAATGGGCCATGACCCATGGGCCGAAAATACGTTATAATGGGCCTCATCATGTGGGCCAGAGATACATCACAATGGGCCACGTTCCATGGGCTTAATACAATCAAGTGTGCCTCATACCTGGGCCGTATATACATCACTATGGGCCTCATAAATGGGCCTCAAATACATCACGATGGGCTACAACTCATGGGCCATAAATACACAACAGGTGGGCCCCATCACATGGGCCTCATGCACAGGTGGGCCTCATATATATATTAAGTGGGCCAAATGGGGCAGCCCATGGTTTAACAAAACAGATGGACAATGCAGTTGAAACATATTCTTCATGGTGCACCTAGCATGCTGATGGGTGACGTGGTGAATACATACATCACGGCGGGTTCCCACACCACCCTAGACAGATGGACGGCTGGAGAACCACACACATTCTAGTGGGGTCCACGTCCTCAAGCAGACGAGCGGTTGGACATAACAATACCTCATGGTGGTCTCACGTCACTTGTCCAGATGGACGTGTGGATATAGAGCATATACATCAAGATGGGTCCCACCTGCCATGGACGGAGCTGATATTCAACACATCATCAAGGTGGGTCCCATCCCACACATACAACATGTGTGGGGTGGGCCCCACGTAAGATGAAATGGATGGACAGTGTGCATAAGTACATACATTACAGTGGAATCCATTCCACCGTCCAGGGTAGATGGACGTAGTGGATAAAGAATAAATGCATTAAGGTAGGTCCCACCCACACATGTGGGGTGGGCCCCCACAGCAATGGAGGACGGTAGGGATAAGGTACATGTACCATGTTGGGCTACACCACCGTCCAAGTACGGATGGCGTGGATTTAAAACACTAACATCAAGGTGGTTCCCACCTCACATGTGTCACATGTTCAAGGTGGGTCCCATCATCCAAATCAATGGAAAAGCAGGGTGGATGCACATTACATGCATCAGGGGTGGGGTCCCACTGTCTAGAGTACTGGACGGTGCGAATCTGACCCACACATGCCTCCAATCAGACCCGCAGAACTACAGCATACGAAGAACAGCCATATAGCTGGTGTAGATGTACTCCAGCTGATGTACTTCAAAGTAGGTGGGTCCCACGTGGGGCCCACCACATAATATGTACTATTATTATTATATTAGTTCTTTTTTTTTAAAGGCTACAACGATCTAGTGCTTAACGTCCTGAATGGACGGCTTGGGTAAGACACCTGTACCATGTGGGTCCCACGTTCAACCACTGGATGATGTGGACACCACACATAGATCATGGTGGGGCCCACAGGTCAAGTTGATATTTATGTTTCTCTTGCAAACAGGCCCGTCTAAGTAGGTGGACGATCCTACTGCTGCTGTTATGGTGTAACCCATAAATCATCGGATCTGGGCCGTGTAGATGGACGGCTGAGGATATAGAACACATACATCAAGGTGGGGTCCGTGTCAGTGGGCCACTCCACTCCAAAAACCGAACAGAGATTTATGCTTTCCCTTCATCAAGGGCCTGCCCAAAAATGGGTAGCAATGGTGCTGCTGGACGATCAGTAAGGTGGACCCTACTTAATGGTCGGCAAGGCTGTCCCACTTACAAATAATGTGGATAAACTCATATATCAGGTGGGCCACAAACAGGGAAGGGAGAGAGAGAGAGAGAAGCACCCACTTTACTCTTCTTCCTCTTCCCATATACTCCTATGCTTATATGAAGCTCTTTCAAAGGTGAAGATGACGATCTAGAGGTTGGATTGGTGGGGATCTAAGGTAGGAGAGGGCTGGATTTTTTGGGATGGGTTGGACGTCCATGGCTCTTGCAATGGAAAATGAAAAGGAAAGAGGGAGGGAGGGAGAGCTAGGAGAGAGAGAGAGAGAGAGAGAGAGAGAGAGAGAGAGAGAGAGAGAGAGAGAGAGAGAGGAAAAGGTCATGACATGCAATAATGATGTAAGGCCATCATTAATTTCTTGGTAAGGGAGGGTGTTGACTTTTGAGAAAAGTAGAGAAAATGATTGCCTAACACATCACCCCATGATGGCTTAGAAAATTATGTCATTGCAATAGGTGGGTCCTGCAACGTGCAGTCTACAGCCATTACAATGCACGGGCCACAACTTATAATCTAAGCGTCGCATTGACACATGAGACGCGGAGTTAGAACCGTGGCGACGACACGATTAGTAGGGTATAAGTTTCGAGTCGAGCAGACTCTGATATACTAGACACGACTCAGGATCACATGTAAATGCTGATAACAGATCACAGGTCGTCAGAATTCGACCGGGAGGACCGTGGAAGCCTATATAACGGTACGGGCTAGGATACGGGTCTCACAACAACATGAAATCTTCGGATTTCATCTGTGGAAGATATGAAACCAGAAATAGAGATGATGTCTTGGATGAATTCGGCGAGCACGGGGATTGGGTTGTGTGAACTGGCACCGGGCCCCATAATTTCTCCAATTTCTCTCTTCTTCTGTTTCTCTCTCCCTAGCTTTGGAAAAATTCGTATGGGAGAAGGTGGTACCTAAATGAGGGCTATTTATAATGCAGATGTGCACAAATAGTCTTGGTGACCCTTCAATAAAATTGCCATGGGTGATGTTGTTTTCAACTTACAGGGCCATCCAAGGGTCTACTAGCTTATCTACACCATGGGGCAGGTGCTCCGCTATGGGATCTACGTTTCGTCACAACCGAGCGGTAATTGGATGCTTTGATTAGTCGTGGGAGCCCTAGTTATGATTGACGATCGTTAGTGATCAATCGAGGCTGTGGTTATACGGATGCATGAAAAAATATTCTTAACTCGCACATTGAGTTTGATTGAAACCCAACGGTCGAAAAGTCGTAACTTCACGAAAGAGTAGAGAGCCCAATTCACTTAAATTTCAGGCTTCTGCTTAGGGCATTCGCGTATCCCAAGCACTCAACCCTTGGCCTAAGTTGAGTAGTTCTGGGCATTTTCTTGATTCGCCACCCGCAATAGATGTTAAGCCCACTAAGATGATCGTCTTTCTATGGCTTCAGGTTTAGTGGCCTACTAATGAATGGTTTACATCTTATTTGGCTAATCAGGACATTTTCGGGATGAATTGGGCAACGAGATTTCTCATGCACGATGATTAGGGTTTGGATTAGCTAAATTCATAGTGTGGCCTATTTGTAATTAGCGAAAATGGTGATTCGTATCTAAACACCTTAATCAAGGATCCTAATTCAACTATACTAGAAACTATCCGAATTAGTAAGATATACTAAAAATAAAAAATTTCTAATTTAATTATATAAGATGATTCCTATTATTATTAGAAGAAATTCTTAAGAAGATACTAAATATAAAAATCCTAAGGTGAAAAAGATATGTGTGATCCATCGACAACATGAAGTTGCGAAAATTTTCAGTTTCAATAGGTCATTTTCAATTACTATATTATCTTTATAATTTTTATGGTAGTTCATCATTAAGTTTAATTTAGCTCCATCAAATTTCATTACATTTTGAGTTTCATAAAAATTCTAAAAATTTCGAAAGTACCAGCTGCTAAAAACTAAGATTTTTGATATAGTTTCTAAACCTCCCTAAAAGAAACCCTTTTTAAATCTTGTTTTTATTTATTTATTTATTTTTATATAAAACTAAACTCATCAATTTTTAATCTAGCTTTTGAATTACCTCAATCAGAGTTGTAGAAAAATAGATATTTACTCTACTCTATTTCTTTTCTTAACCATTTATTTATGGCCGACTGTTGGAAGAGTTTATAATTTGGATGGTCCATATTACAATAGAAATGGCAATGTGTGGAGTGGATGAATCTCCACTATTTGGTAGACCATTACCGTTCTGGTGGATCTTAAGTCTATGGGTTTTTAAAATTCCAAGCCTCTGCCTTGAAAATTTGGAGGAAAAAGGAGGGAGAGCTATGAAAAGAGAAATCCTTTTGGTTTTATTCAGATAAAAATGACAAAATATGAGAACATATAATTTTATTCCATTGTTTTATAACGACTGAATGGGATGGTGGACCGGTTTAGACCAGGCTCGTTTCACTTTGGACTCTGATTCCGTAGTGACCCCTTCCAATACCAAGGTGGTATTGTGGGCCTTACATTGATGTTTATGTTTTATCCATGCCCTATATCTATGCTATCCGGCTCATTTTAGATTATTAACCCAAAAATGAGGCAGATATACATTTTATTTTTATTTTTATACACATGCACACACACCCTCACACACACACGCTGGTGGAATTTCACCACCTATGGGTACTCGAATAGCTGAAACTCCTGAGAGTCTACCACACGGGCAAGAGTAATGAGGCAGGTATACATTTTAGGTGGACTATACAATGGGAAATAGTGGTGATGGAAGACTCATCATTAAAAACTTCTTAGGGTCTCAGCATTTTTTAATCAAGCTAATATTTTTGTTTTCTTCATCTAATCTGTGTGACTTTATCAAGAAGTTGGATGACAAATAAACACTAGAGTGGGCTTTACAAAGTTTTTAATGGTGGGTGTTCAATCCACTGTTTCATATGGCATGATCCACTTGAAATTTAAATCTGCCTCATTTTTTGTCTCATGAGTTAAAATGATTTGAAAAAATGGATGGGAATTTAAAACATTTACATTATCGTGGGGTCCATAGAACCAACCAGCACGGTGATCTGTGTACTGGATGGGTCACTCCCAACTCCTAAGACTTTCTCGGCAGGTTTCTAAGACTGTGCTTACCTTGATGTATGTGTTGTATATCCATGCCGTCGATCTGTTATGCTGATTTATTTTAGGGCACCGGCTAAAAAAGAAAAAAAAGAAGATCCAAATATCAGGTGGACAACACCACATAAAACGGTAGTGATTGAATTCCACCGTTAAAAACTTTTTGTGGGCCAACCGTAATATTTATTTTCCATCCAACCTGTCCATAAGGTCACACAGACCTGGATGAAGGGAAAGCACAGATATCAGCTTGATCTAAAACTTTTGATGCCCATAAAAAACTTTTAATGGTCCATCACTACAGTTTCACGTGGTGTGGTTCACCTGATGTTTGGATCTGCTTTATTTTTGGGCTCATGCATCGAAAATTGTTTTACTCGGAAGAGGTTTTCTAGATAACATCCTGATGTATCGCTGTATGATACGTCGGGACTATAGCCATTGGATATTGGGTCATGTTCGGTGATCCTGACCATTTGCAGCCTCATTGTTAGCATGCTTCGCCTCCCTCATCTCTAACCGTTGAAAACAAGGGCTTTACCTTTAAAGTCTGGTCCGAGCCCTGCTGGAAAGCCACGACATTGCCTAATTCACCTTCTGGGCTTGTGCGGAGTGGGATGGCGTCCTTGTTTTCGAGCCCAGCAGCTGGGAATGCAGAGATGGATCAGGGGCTCCTTGCTAGGTCTGAACCTGCCCCTCAGCTCCTGATGGATCTGTTACATGGCCTCCGGGCCCAAGTCTAACCGGATCTATCACTGGACTTAGTGTTGGCGTGGGTCTTGCTCTTGGGCCAATGACTGGGCTTACAATTAACATGGGCTCACCCGTTGGTTTCATCATTGCTGGATCACCTGATGGGGTGGCCTTGGAGTGGGCTGGCGTCCTTGTTTTCTATGGCTGGAATGAGTTTTTCTGGCCCAAATGTGCAATTCCAGGCCCAGATGAAAGGCTGAGCCACATTTCTATTCCTGCTACGCCCAGTGCCCATAAAGCGATAAAACCTGACTACCAGGTTCACGACGAAGAATCAGATTTCCTTACGAATAGGCTTGCTCGTCCCCACGACGATTCATGGTTTTTACAATGGGAACCATGGACTGGCCTTTGCATCTGATTTGCCACAACATGGGTCAGATCCTGCTGGGCATGAATATTGGATTAGGGCTGTACATCAAGCTGAGTTGAGTCGAGGTGGGCCGCTTGACTCGTCCATGCTCTCCTGAAGCTCGCTTTTGAGCTTACCATTAGACCTTTGCTCGTTTGTTAAACCTTTTGAGGTGATCTTACCTTGAGTCGAGGTGAGCCTACTCCCAACCCCACCCAACCTCACCCAATTGAACCTAGCCCCAACCCAACCTCAACCCGAGCCAACCTGACCCACAAATCAAAGATTCAAAACCCAAAATCTCACTTTGTAGTATTTGATGTTTTTCTATCTTTAAATAAGTACATAAAAAAATTTAAAAAAATCAAAGAGAAGGTTTACGTAGATGTACTTTGTTATTGAGAGAGAGAGAGAGAGAGAGAGAGAGAGAGAAGCGCAGGTACGGTGGATTAGGTAAGGAAAGCAAAATGTAAGAAAGAGACTGATATGGTAGGGTAGGGTCACATATATATATATATATATATATATATATATATATATATATATATATATATATATATATATATATATATATATAAAATATTCGAGTTGAGTTGAGTTGAGTCGAGCCAAGCTCGAGCAGAGTTGACTTTGAGTCGGGTCTAGTCAAGCTTCACTTTGCTTAATCTCGGCTTGTTTTCAAAATAAGCTAAGTCATATGAAGCTTGGCTCACCTCGATTCACCGTTTAAGCAAAGCCAAGCCAAGCTAGATCGAGCCAAGAAATGCAAGCTCTTCGAGCTAGCTTGGCTCGTGTGTTACTATATTTCATGGTCTAATTCTAGCTTGGAAACCTAAATGATTAAGTGTAAGCTTGATAGGCTCCTCGCTAAATCTATCTACATTGACTCCTTTAGAAACTAATATTTACACCTGTTTTTGGCACATACACTTGAACCAATGAGATGTCCCCATGTGTTGACACTAATGACTCACGTCCCAAGAATATCTTTTACCCCACCTCATTCAGAGACACATCACCTGCCAAGAGTAGAATGGCGCAGCGCTCTACACACGTATGCATATAAGATGCCATGTGAATGGCATGTAACCCTAATAAGTGTGACACGGGTAATTGAGGTAGCGTGCTCAACAATGCTATAAAAGAACCATTGAGACATGAATCTTATCGCAAATCTGGATATGCTTGACAATGCCATCTCACACAATCCTTTCGAAACGAGAGATCCTTCCAGAGGTGATCGGTGCTCTCGTTAGATTACGAATATTCAAGAAGTGGATCATTATTAGAGTGGATGCGAACCAAGGACACCATGATCGATCCGGGTATAGTGAGACTGATCTGTAAGATCCACGGATCTCCACAGTCATGTTGGTAAGAGATTTTAAAATGATTTATGACTTCAATAGATCTCTTTGGCCAGGCAAGGATAATTAGAAAATAACTACACACTGTAACTACTAATGATCATAGACTAGCAAGGAAACCCTGCAAGGGTTTTTCCTTCCACTAAAGCTATAAAAGGAGCACGCGATGAAGAGCTCTAGACTCATGCCAAACACAATCAATCTAGACAAAGTAACATTGCTTTTATCTTTGTTTTTAGTTCCTCCACTTCTGTCCAGAAAAGCTGCAAAACATTCGAGGTTTAGGTTAGCTTTAAATCACTATTATCCAACGCTATCGATGTAGTATGCTTAGGAGATAAATATCCACAACCTACCAGTGTTGGATCCTCGATCAATCGAGTCCTTACTTGGAAGATCACATATCGGTCACATCTTTGTTGACCAATCCCCCTTGATTGCTTGTATATAAGGCTATTTATCTTTCATTTATTTCTGTACTTAGTTTGTTTATCTATCGATTGTATTAAACTCCATATACAAATCAATAAAATCTCAACATTTTTAGCCTTTAGTTTTAAATCTTTGGTTCATCTTTATTCTATTGAGAAATACAAAGCCTGCTATCATTGGTGAAATAAGAATCATGAATGTGAGGCGTGAAGAATCAATTTAGAATGAGTAACCCATATCCTTCTCAAATCGCCTAATTGTTACAATCGTCTGTGGTTGAGAGGGCGACCAATCCCATGAGTTCATTCTTAATTGATCTATCTCAATGTGGGGGGCACCAGCGTTCAATCAAACTCGAGTCGAGTATGACTTTGACACACTTGTACCATCCTAATGGAACACGCTAACTGAATATACGCCCTTGTCAACATGTGTGGCCTTGTGTTTGATTAAATTGCGCAAACAACTACAAAGCCTCCTACCTTCATCTAAGTCCTTTTAATCATTGTCCTATATTGTTGGACTTCGATGCTAGATCTTTTGGTGGAAAACCCCCATTCTTTTTTTTTTTTTTAAAATTATCAGTGTAAGATGGATGGTTTTTTTGAGAAAACTTGATTTACTCCTAACAAGGTTGATATACAGTTCGCACTACAAACGATAATTTCTTCCTATGTACATTGAATTTCTTCGAACTGGATGTGGCTGGGGCCCAATTACATCATGCCCTATGTAGGACCAGGCCCGGATCTGACGTACTAATTTCGTTTTTGTTTGGCATTCGTTTGATCAATCCATGCTAAGAATTATCTATAACATGTCCTATATCAAAACCCTCCATTTGTAAAAAAAACTTGTCCTCAAGTTATCCAATGAACTTGTCTTATGATACTTATATAAATTTACCACAATGAAAGTCCATGACATCTCCATGTCCTCGGGAGTATCAACAACATAAGCGCTGATTTTCTTATTCCTTTTCTTTTTATATGTCTTAGTTGGAAACTTCTTCTTATGTAGGTGAACTAGTACATTATCCCCCACTTCAAACACCTTCTGGCGATAATGTTTATCAGCCTCTTTCTTTGTATTAGTCTCATGTAATGTTTTGGGCGTCAATGGGGCTAACATAACACACAAACTCATGCTATCCTCCATTAGACGCTTATGGATAAGTTTTCCACTTGTCCTTATAAGATCTCACATTCTTTCGAACTACTCTAATAATGTGGGTGATTAGGCAAATTTGCCCTTGAAAAATTATCAATGTAGTATTGTATATCCCTCGTACCCATAAGGAAGTTCATTGGGCATAATTGCCTAGAATTCCTACAATATTGATTTCAACTTCTTTAAAATATTTGTGGCATTTATTTATTTTTCCTTTTCAACTAATGCATTGATCTCCCCCGTCTCCTCAAATTCTTTGATGATCTTTGGAACATTTGTAGGTTCTACTTGTTTTCTCTTTTTAACTAAAGCATTGATCTCTCCCGTCTCTTCAAATTTTTTGATGAAACTTGACATAGTTACGAGAGACCACCCCTCCACTTTAAAAGTCTTAGATTGGTTCTCCGTGCTTATAGGGGCATGAATAATCTTTCTTTCATCTTTAATAAATATAAATATATTATCTCGGCCTTTATGCGTAGTATCAACATTATACTATCATGAACGACCAAGTAACATGTGACATGCTTTTATGTCGACTATGTCACACATTATTTCATCCTTATAATATTTATCAATGGAGAATGTAATACGACATTGTTCCATTACCTTTATTTTTTTGACATTCTTGATTCATCCAATTGTATACGGAGAGTGGTACTTTTCTGTCTTTAATTACAGTTTTTCACAATTGTTTTCGACATAAGATTCTTACTACTCCTGACATTGATGATCATATTATAGACTTTTTGGTGTACAGTGTACCTCGTTTGAAAGATATGTGCCATTGTAAATCTTCCTCCACCTTTTGGAATATACAATGGCTTCCTCTCAAATAGAGTGGTAGCTTGCGATTCCTCATTATTTAGTGGTGGCTTGTGATTCATCACCAGTGTCACACCATGAACATGATGACTACGAGCTCCATCGCCAATATCATGTTACTCATTATTATAAACATGGATTTTTCTTAAGGCACTCGTCATGCGGTCGATAGTTGCTATTGTCCATGCGTGGCTTGCCTATTATCCTACTGGAAAGCTTTAAGCATCACCAATATAGAATTGATCCTCGGAGAATCACCAATGAGATTGTTGCCTATACTATTGTTAGATGCCATCAAACCAAGGAAAAGACTCACTCTGATACTAACTGATGTAGGGGTGAGCATAAAGAGATATTGAGGAAGATCATCATTTACCTCAAGTTTGTAAAACCTTGAATCCACAAGGTGTAATGATTCTTAAATCCATAAGAAATAAAGGAAAATTTAAAATATTTTTAATTGCTATAATGTGTAATAATATACGATGTATAATTTTCTCAATTACACTATTAATAAAGAAAAATAAACCAAAATTCGTAATTACAACAAAATATTGAAATTCTAACTTTAATAAAAGTTATCCAAAATAATAAAACTCATTTAAAGCTTAATTTGTCAAAATTTTTTTTTTTAAAATAAACTATACGAGAAAAGTCTTAGCAAGATTACAAGTAATTTCTAAAACGATAAAAATCTAAAACTCTGAAAAAAAAAATTACTACAAAAATCAAAATTACTAATAATAGTATTTTTTTTTCTTCTAAAATCTCATTTTGAGAAGAAAGCATACATTTTCTCACAAAAAGGACAGAAGCAACCCACCTTGTGGGTTGGTTGACTCAGATGGCTCAGTACATTAAAGATTGATATGTTGTGAGTTCCGTAACAATATCCAGATCAAAGTTATGGCCTACTGAGGTTTGTACTTTAGACAACATTTTCTCATATATCTAATGCCCCAACACTTGCAATCAAATTTGATGATCACACTACCCTCTTTAATCAAATTACAAGACAGCCGCATGTGAATTTTGATATTTTTTCAAGTGATGTATATTATTTTTTACGGTGTAGCTCACCTTATATTTAGGTAGATCATTTAAATTTGAAAAAACAAATAAAATCATTTTGAGCGTCACAGTGGATTGCATAAATAGATGGGTTGGTATCATACAAATTTCATGTGGATTATGAATTTTCAAACTTCAGTTAATTTCCATGGAAAAAATATATACAGTGGGCAATGCGATTGCAGTAATTTCTTCACTAAGAAAACGAGGCTTATTTGGTAAAATCAAAATTCGGGATGAATTTCATGGTAAAAATCTGTACTTAATTGTGGCAAACTCACGATCGTGTCTCCCCGTTGTTTTCCCGTAGCCACACAAACTCACATTGATACAGTCCGTGGCGTCGTGTGGCCCAACTAAGCCATATTCAAGCCTCTTGTCATGTCGGTCCCACTAAGTTACGATTGCGGTCCCCACTTCAAAATGCTAAATAAAAATATCTTATCTTCTTCAAGGTATAGAAAAAAGTAATAATACACTATTAAAATAACTTGGTGCGATGTTCAACGGTCATGGAAGTACTGCCCTTATTATTATTGGTGGGTCACGAGTAATGTACGGTTGAAACAGATTTCTAGACTTCTAGTATTCAAACTTTCTAGTTCCCAAGCTTCTAGAAGGGAGGAAGCTTCCACAAGAGAGGTACGATGGTACGCTAGTTGCGCAGCATAAAAGCACTATGGAATTCCTCGGAGTGCCCGCGGCAAACATCTGCAGATCAGGATGGTTGATATGGTGGCCCACCACGTGGATGGACTATGGGCCAAAAATCTAAATGGTTGGATAGCTATGAACATCCAGCTGTTGTGAATTTTAATTGTTCAATTTGGACCGCTGATCTAATTGTTCCTTTTGCAGGTCAGTGGTTGGATTGCCACGACTGTGTGCTCCACTTAATTTTTGGAATCTGGCCCATCCATGTGATGGTCCACCATAGCAACAGTTGCAATGACCACATGTTTGCCACGTGTACCTTGAGAAGTGTGCTGTACAGGAGTTTTATACAGTGTGCACTGCATAATAGCTTTCCTTTTTACGTAATGGCGACCACCAATAGTTTATTCACTAGAATAAAAGAATTCTGGCCTCTGTTCAACACTCATCAGAGAGGCTAATCAATGGAGAGAATGTGATTCTGATCTATGTGGAGCCCATGGTTCAATAATCAAGACCGTTGATATGATTTGGCCTGCTATTGATTGGTAATGCACGAAAGATCTTGGAGATAAGAGCATCCTAACCTTTTTAACTGGCGGCCGACAAATGGACGGATGCGAACGAATGAAAATACAATAACAGTCCACATTCAACAGAACGGGAAAGATCAATGGTTTAGAACCTTCTATTCCGGGGCTTTTAAGGGCATCCCCCATGCAAGATATGGCCCATCACGTCAACGGTGTGGATCACTGAACCATAGGCTCACATGTACGGAATCACAGCGTAAAAGTCTATACGACAGTTGAGGCTAGGGAGGGATTGGCCTAGCCCAACATAGACCCTAGATCAAGGGCAGGTAGAGCGGGACCCACATACATTTGTAGGGCCACGGACTACAATTTGCATAATGCGGTGAGCTAAAGTGGACCGTCCAAATCACACAACAAAAATCCACGTCACAAACTATTGACCAACATGCTATAGTGGCCCACCATCCACTCATATTCATATTTTCAGCCGAGGTGGGCCCCACAATTGGAAGCCATCCTAAAATGCCACTTTTTTATTGCCATGAGTTGGCGGTCAGCAGTCGCGTAGATCGGATATGTGGTGAATATTCTAACCCATGATCATTTCCTCATCAACTGGGCCCCACTCGTTTCAACGAGCGATGTCGAGTCTCTCTGTACGTGATATGCTCCATTCATGATCCGTGGAAGCTTCCAAAGATCAAGGACTAAATCTCTGACGAGGATTTCTTGGTCTTGAAGATTTTTAACTACAGTATTCAAAGCGGGCCTGGCCTCACCTAACCGGTGCTTCCTGACAGTGGGGCCCACCTTGATGCATTTACTGTATATCCACTCTGTCCATCCGATTTTCCAAATTGTCTTAGAGCATGAGCCCAAAAATTAAGCCTATAAAGATCTCAAATGGACCACACTATAGGAAACAGTGGTGATTGAATGCCCACCATTAAAAACTTCTTTGGGCCCACGTTAATGTCCACCCTAATGTTTATTTTCCATCCAACCTGTTGATAATGTCACAAGGAACTGAATGAATGGAAAAACAAAGATCATCTTAATAAAAAAGTTTTGTGGCTCACAAGAAGTTTTTAATAGCCAATCGCCCCTATTTAACATGATGTGGTCTACCTGAGATATGGATCTACATCAATTTTGCATTCATTTCAGAAAACGAATTTGGAAAAACGGATGAATGGCGTGGATATACAATACATACATCAAGGTAGGCCCATGTTCAGGACTGCACTGGCTGAGTGAGGCCGGCCGGGGCGCACCAAATCCACTCCTGCGTGTGGTAAGAAGAAAGAAATGTAAATTACAGACGGAGGTGGAATTCCGAGAATTCCAAATATGCCCTCATGTTTGATCGACGACGGAGTGAGAAGAATTCCACGCATGTGGTACAAATCTCCCGGTAGATTTGCAAAACTTACAAGATAGTTTGCGAAAAGAAATTAGTACGTGCAGCATCCAACTTAGGGCCTGTTTCGCCAGACCGGTCCCACGGTACTGTTGAAAATTATATAGATTAATATAATTACTGTATAATTTAGAACCCGAAAAATATAAATACCATAAAATATGGACAGGCTGAAGCACGTCTAAAACGCTGTTCTTAAAGCTTTATTTGCCTCTACTCAAGTGAATTGAGTATGCTGATAGGTTACAGGCAAACCACTTCTAGAATACGACGAGCCTGGTGTGAGTCTGCGTTTAGCTAACACGAAGGCTCACCTATTGGAACTCTGTTACACTCAGCTGACAAAAATACAATACAAGATAAAATCCCAGAAGAAAGAAAGAGAAGAAAATGTGATTTAGACCACTGCACTGGTCAATTCTTCAGCCACTGGTTTAGTTGAACCGTTCTAGACCACACCGATGGTCTATTCTTCTTGCAAAGGTTTAACCCTTGTTGTCTTGTATTGTTGGAACTACTGGAGTAGTGGGTTGTCTCAATTCGTATGGTAGTGCTGGATTGGGTTGTGAGATGGTTTGGAAACCCATCTAGGCCCTCCTTTTATAGGCTATGGTGGTTGAGAGTTATGGTCCAGGGAAATAAATCCCATGACTGTTTTTTGGCTGTTGGAGAAAACTAGCCGTTTTATAACTGTTGTGCATGGGCCATTAATCTGCTACATGCTGACTGTTGCGAGACGACGTATAGCATGTGCGAAGTATAAAGTGCGCCACTAGCATCTCTACAGCTACACTGCCTTACATGCCCACACCCTCGCACCAAGTGTGAGACCCATATCCTAGCCCATACCATTCCATAGGCTCTCATAGTCTTCTCGATCGAATTCCGACGACCCGCGACCTACGAATTTCGTTTGCGATGACCCTTAAGTTCAATCATATAAGCCCGACCCGGGTCGACTCGGAAATCATCGCAATAGCAATCGTCTTGTCGACACGGTTCTAACGTCACGTTTCATGCGGCAATCCGAGTTGTACATTAAAAGATACAGGTCGTGCCCTATTTAGACCATTGATTGTGTTTTGGTGGGACCCACCTATCACAATGACACTTTTTCCAAGGCTAGAGTGATATCACCCTAAGCCATCCATAATTTCTAGTCAAAACAATAATGACCCTAGCCCATAATTACTCCCTTTTTCTCAAAACACTTATTACCTAGCTAAGAGAGAGAGAGAGAGAGAGAGAGAGAGAGAGAGAGAGAGAGAGAGAGAGAGAGAGAGAGAGAGAGAGCTATCATCATTACTCTCTCTCCTTCATCTCTCTCTTCCCTTTTACATTCTCCATTCCACCATTGTAGCAAGACCTTAGACGTCCCAAGCTCTCCAAGATTTTCAACCCTCTCTCACCTTAGATTCCCTATATCCGGCCATCAAAAACTCATCTCCACTATTGAAGGAGCCCCATTGGAGCTTTGGAGCATTAAGAGGAATAAGGAAGGTGGGTGCTTCTTTCTCTCTCTCTCTCTCTCTCTCTCTCTCTCTCTCTCTACCTCTCTCCATCGTTTTTGAGTGATGATATGGCTGTGTGGCCGCCCGAATGGACCCCACCTTGATGTATGTCTTATCCATACCATCCAGCCACTTAGTGGCCCACCTGGGTAGGGCCCACCCCTCCTTCGTACGTTAGTAGGTGAGACCCACCTCAAATATATGTGTTGTGCCCGACCGTCCAGCATCCAGGGACGCTAGACGTCGTTATAAAGTGAAGAGTGGACTGGCAGCGTGGTGCACTGTCAAGCAAATGAAATATATATATATATATATATTAGCTTGATTTAATGGTTTTTAGGTGGGCTGCTTATGTAGGCCCCAGCTTAATGTATAAATCTGATCTACGCCATCCATTTCATTCCCCACTTTATTTTAGTCATTGAACCGAAAAATAAGAGTAATCTGATTATATGGCGGGCCATTACATAGAAAATAGTATTTTTCACTGTTAAGATTTACTCCGATGTTTCTATACACCGAAACATACTCAATAGTGGACTTGATGGGTTTGTCCTAAGCCATGAAATCCAATGGATGGGTCGGATTCCCCTGATACGGACCCTACCTGCGAAAAACCTCAAGAAAACTCTTTTTTTTTTTAAATAAAAAATAAAAATTGAAACACCCATGCAGCAGGACGCTGTTGCTACCTGATGATGCGTAGGCAGCGTCCTGCGCTGACGGATGGATGGTCAGGTAGGGACCCACGGTCCCAGCCATGGCCCCCACCATGATGTGGTTTGTACATCCACACCGTGCATTTGGTAGGCCACCTTAGGGCAGTGGGCCATCCCAAAAATCAGCATCATCCGAAACTCAGGTGGCCCACACGGCAGGAAACAGTGGGATTGGGCGTATGCCATTGAAACCTTTTGGGTGTCCATAAGTTTTGAACCTTATGAAATTTGTTTTTCCTTTGCATCCAGGTCTGCGTGACCTTACCAATGGATCGCGTGGGCCCCACATGGGACCCAGTGTTGTATATGTTTCTATCCACACCATCCACTGTCCTTGGATGGTGGGACTAACCCCACGTGTGGGGCCTCCTTGACGCATGTGACTGTCCAGGCCGTCCAAGTGCCTGGACGTCATCATATGTGTGTATATATATATATATATATATATATATATATATATATATATATATATATATATATTATATTTTATATATTATGTATATATTATATATTTTATATATTATATATATGAGATAGTGGCCCTACGTGGGACCCACCTACCCTCTTAAATGTAGAAGCTGCAAGGAGTAGCTACTTTATTATAATATATATATATATATATATATATATATATATACACATATTTGAGGGTGGGCCCAATGTGGGACCCACCTCTGTTTTTCTTTGAGTAGCAATAACTGCACCCATGACAGCCATATAACCATCCTATGGACATCCCTGCTGCTGTACACTGTGGCAAGTTCAGTGGGTCCCACCTTTTCCATCCATGCCGTTTAGCTATGGGACCCACCATGATTCATGTGTTGTATCCGAACCGTCCAACCATTTGAGATATCATTTTATGGCATGAATACAAGAATAGGCTAGATCTAAAGTTCAAGTGGACCCCACCATTTAAATAGTGGACAGTGACATCCACCGCTCCAACTTCTCAAGGCCACAGTAGTTTGTTTTACTTCATCTATTGCTATGTTAACTTATGAATAGGTTGGATCTCAAATACATTATGGCGGGCCACACCATGATGTGATCATCCATTGATTAGGTGGACCACACCACAAAAATAGTGGAGGATTAAACATCTATCATTGAAACCCACTTGGGTCACGGAAGTTCTGAGTCAATGGGGAATTGTTCTCCCTCTTAATCCAGGTCTTTATGACCTTAGGATTAGATTGGTTGGAAGGTGAACTTTGTGGTGGGCCATATGATTCATTTAACAGTGCAAGTTTATTATCTCCACTGCTATTTGTGGCATGGTCCAAATGATCCTTCCATATGATTTATTTATTTATTTATTTTTTTGGGATGTATAGGGCCTACCTTGATATATATGAGGCCCATGTGATTAGGCCCATCTTGACGTATTTGTGGCCATTCGTTGAGGCCCACCTTAGTATATATGAGGCCCATATGATACGGCCCATTTGATGTATTTGTGGCTCATGGGTTAAGGCCCATTGATGCGGCCCACTCGATGTATATGATGGCCCATTAGTGCGGCCCATTGATGCAACCCACTTAATGTGTATGAGGCCCATTAGTGTGCCCATTGATGCAACCCACTTGATGTGTATGAGACATATTAGTGCCGCCCATTGATGCAAGGCCCATTGTGATATGCATTGGGCCCATGACGTGTGGCCCATTTGACGTGTTCAGGGCTCAGATGCGTGGCCCATTTGATGCATATGAGACCCATGTGTAGGGCCCGCGTGCTATGTATTTGAGGCCCATGAGCAGGACCCACCTAAGGTGTATATAAGGCCCATTGATTCGGCCCACTTGTTGTATTTGAGGCCCGCGGGTGGCGGCCCATTATGATGTACTGGGGCCCATGGGTTGTGGCCCATTGATATGTATACTTGGCCATACGTCGTGATCCATTATGATGTATTTTCGACCCATTTAGTGAGGCCCATTGTGATATATGCTTGCTCATATGATGAGGCTTATTGAGATGTATTCCCTACCCATATGATGCGACCCCATAGCGATGTGCATTAGGCCCATGTGATGCGACCCACCTGATTTATGAAATCATTGTGTGAGGCCATGGGGCCACTATATGTTTGGCCCTATGTGGGCCACTTGTTGGGAGCAATGTTGGTTAGATGTCCACATTGATGGGCAATGACGGTTAGATGTCCTCATTGTGACCTTCCCTTAGGCCTTGTTAGGCCATTCTCATCGATGTCGATTACCGATTTCGATCATTGAGGCCAATTTCGATTACTAAGGCTGATTGTCGAAACCTATATGATGTATATGTGACCCGTAGTTAAGGCACATTATGATGTATTTAAGGCCCATTGTGATATGTATTAGGCCTATGATGCATGTCCCATTTGATGTATTCGAGACCCATGTGTAGGGCCCACATGTCCTGTATTTAAGGCCCATGAGCAAGGCCCACCTGTTGTGGATATGTGGTCCTTGGGCAAGGCCATTGTGTTGTATATTAGGCCTTTATGTGAGACCGTCAACCCATTATGTGTTTAGTTCTATGTGGGCAATTCCTTGGGGCAATGTTGGTTAGATGTCCACATTGTCGAGGCTGATTGTTGATGCTGGTTATTGACACCGATTATGAGTATGAGACAACGTAACATCATAATACATACGCATCATGTGCATGTTTGTTATGAGATATGATTGACCATTGCATATGCCATAGGGGAGGTTATTCATGGGGCTCTCTGATAAGCGGAGTCATCCCACATGAACGCACGGTATGCGCAGGATTGATGCATGATTGCACTGTGTGACTCATGCATCTCGCATCTCTGTGACATGACCATCGTACGCCTTAATGACATTAGAGCTGTAGCCTCCACAAGCATATTGTGGATGGCTAGATGGGATACTGAAAATCTATTCTACATGGGGTATTATAGATATCCTTGGGTAAAAGTCCTAGAACCCTCTTGGTTCTAAAGGTTGCTCAAATGTCTATACCGAGTGGATGCATAAGTGTATGAGGGCCGTATACTGTTAAACCGCGTCTCCCATTGTGTCGTGGTCAGTTGGAAGGGGGTGCGGCCTTACCTGTCCGAGAGGAGGAGCAATGCTAGGCTGAGTCTGACCAATTTGAGGAATGGGTCCGCTATCGACGAGCCGGGACCGATATTGGCAGGCGGATAGTAAGGTTTCTTTCACTCACCTTGTTGCACGTGATGGGGTGACAATCTGGTCTGGAGTGTAATAGACCCCGATGATTTTTTAGAGAGGAACCGTACTGATATGTGGACTTATTAAGTAGGAGTTGCATGCTCATTCATTCATTCATTCACTGTTTACTTGAGCTGGTGGTGCGTAACTAATTATTGTGTACCTTCGTTATGGTAATGATTTCGGTCGGCCGTGTGACTAACCTGAGATTAGGAGTTTACCATATCAAGTCTGACTATCCAAATTTAGGTATGAGACTGGTTTGAATAGAAGACCCTTGTGATGGACCCCATAGCCTGCGATACTACGTACTATCATCCCGACTTCACACTCCAGCATGGTCATTCCATTCGCACCACATATTGCATTACATTCGCGGCATATAACATTTTGTGTTATTGTGTTTCTGCATTTATTTGGTCTAGATACGGCTGACACTATTCGTGAACTCATCAGGAATTGCATACTGCATCGCATCCTCGGCATTTGATATTTGGCTTTTTATGACTCCTTATTTGCATAGTTGTTCTATAATGCGTATTCTGATATTGATTGAATCATGGGCTTGTCTGTATTTTCGCTTACTCTGTTATCATATGATTTATGATCTTGTCAATATTCTTTTTACTATGATAATTCATGCTCTTGTCAGTATTTCTACTTATTTCGACATTATACAATTTATGGATTACCAGTATTTCTGGTATTGTATGATTATGGCTTTATATTGAATACTTGGCACTTACCTTGTGCTCACACTTACACCACCCTCTAAGCTTTCTATAAGCTTATGCACGATAGATGCGTGCAGGTGATGTTAGGTTGCAGTAATACTGAGCTTGGCGTATGCAGCGGTCTTCTGGTGCTCGATTTTTAATTTATATATTTCCCTTTCAGCATTGTATTCAAATGATTATATTAGTGGATATATGATGATGATGTTGCCTTTGTGAATTGGGTAATCTTGTAGTTATGTTTATTGCAAGTTAAATGTACAAAAAAAATCCCTCCTTGTAGGATCCCAGGATCAGAATCTGGCATATATATGCTAGGAGCGGAGAATGGGGTACTACGGAGGCCCCACCAAATGCTTTTATATGTTTTAGGGATGTCTTCACATAGTTTTAGATGCTATGACCCACCTGAGTTTCGTATATAATTGATTTTTGGACTTAAAGGGGACCCATCAAATGCATGGTGTTGATGTTCTATACACATCATGGTGGGACGCACACAGATTAACCTTATGGAAAGTTCCCATAAGGTGACCTTATAGTACCATTTCACTATTTAGGTAACTCCTTCATAGATGTTACTCTAATTGTATAGGGCCCACCTTGATATATTTTATATATATCGACACCGTCCATATATTTTTCCATCATATTTTAAGATTTGATTTCAAATTATAAGAACTCAATAATCTCAGGTGGGCCATACCAATCAAAACAGTGATGAATAACCATTAAAAACCTTTTGAAGGCCACAAAAGTTTAGGTTCAATTTGATCTTTGTAGTTTACCTTCATTTAGATCTTCTTTACATTATTAACAAGTTGGATTGCAAATAAACATTACTAAAACCTTACGATGGGCTCTTTATAATTTTTAATGGCGAGGTATTATATTATCATTCTTTCCAGCAGTGTGGTCAACTTAAGATTTAAATCTACATAATTTTTTATACCTGGTCCAAAAATGGGTTGGAGAAACATATGGGTGGCAAGGATATACAACACATCATCAAAATCTCACTTTTATTATTCAATTTTTCAATTTTTATTGTCAAAATACAAAATCTAGTTTTCTTTTTTTTAAAAAAAAATATATATTTTTTACAATTTGTCAATTTTTTTTCACAATTTTGTTTAATTTTTTTTAATTTTCTTTTTCAAAAATCATTTTTTAATCTCACTTTTCTTATATAACTTTTAAATTTTTCATGTCAAAATACAAAATCTAGTTTTCTTTTTAAAAAAAATATATATTTTCACAATTTGTCAATTTTTTCTCAATTTTGTTTAATTTTTTAAATTTTCTTTTTCAAAATATCATTTTTTTATCTAAATCTTTTTTTTTTCAAAATTATCAACATTATTCAAAGTTCTTAATTTTTTCTTTTCAAAATCTATATTTTTATAAAATTAGTCTTTTTTTTTTAAAATTTAAATTTTTCTTAAACATTGTTAATTATTTTTCTAAGTGGTCAACTATTTTTTTTTTTCAAAATTCATAATTTTTTTGTACTTCTTAAATTTTGACCTGAGCATTAGAGACGGTTTAGAACCGTCTCTAATGCAGACGGTCTTTGACAGGACTGTTAGACGGCTAAGGACCATCTCTAACGCAGACGGTCTTTGACAGTCTCAGATTACCAGTAAAAGACGGCCAATGACCATCTCTAATGCAGACAATCCTTGACAGTCTTAGATTACAAGTAAAAGATGGCCAATGACCGTCTCAGATGACCGCATATAAGATGGTCAAAGACCGTCTGTAATGCGGACGGTTTTTGATCGTTTTAATGACCGCATATAAGATAATCAAAGATCGTCTTAAATGATTTGTGGACGTTCAACATTTTAAGACAATATTAGGGACGGTCAAGAGCTGTCTAAAATTTTAGAGACGGCTTACGGCCGTCTCTAAACTGTCTTTAAACCAAGCAATTTTAGAGATTGTCCCGGACCATCTCAAAATCCGTCTTTTTTTTTTTTTTTTTCCATTTTTCACGCAGTGAGAAGTGCAACGATCTACCTCATCTATGCATATACTCGTGATTTAATCCCTCAACTATCATGGCCAGCCACTAATAATCATATCCCATGGTAATCAGAAGTAGACCATTAGATTTGGACAATCAAGTCATTATCAAGTTCGATCAAAGCAGTTTTAATTGTTAAAACAAAACTTTCACAGTTAAAAACCTTTGAAGATTCAATAAAAACAATCAGAGTGCTAAACCACTTGACAAGTTACCAATTTCTCTAGACCAAAGTCATAAATATATTCCTAAGAAAACCAATGGATTCCCTGTTGGACCGTGAAAAAATCAACTACACCCAATGGAAGTACCTAGTTACATCCACTTTATTGGGCCCTGCATGGACCTCGTACAAAGAGCCAAAGTTAACCAATCTATATTGTAACTCGTACACATCCGCCGGTCCAACGATCAATAATCTTTCATGCATCATTAAGTCCTAATCTCACGATCACACTCCAAGTTAATGGGTCCGCAGACTACTAACTTGATTTCGATCCACTAATGTGGGTGACCAAAGATCCAAACTTGAATCCTTTGTTTATCACACACTCACACTCTTGTGTTGGGTATTGGTGGTGAAGACTGACCATCATGAACTAAGTCAGTCCCCTCAAACAAGATGACCATATATTACATGAATTGATGCCCATATGTGTGTCCCATACACGTGACAATCATAGTCTAATAGGGTACTGAAATTCATTGACCACGACTTTCCGAGGTCAATGACCATCATATTCAATCTCAAGTTCTCAACGACTATTAGAGGAATCAGTCTTCAAAAATCCATAATGAAAATTTAAGGTATCACGATACATTGAGGATCAATAGGATGTCCACCAAGGACTCGTGGTCATCGTGATCTACGTCGGAGATTACCTTAGTCACGTCAATATGATTAATTAATTAGAGCTCACATTGGTTTTTTAAGGCACTGGCTCTAGTAACCTTCCACTTTCCATAGAAATAATACGTGCTCAAACATCTTAGGCATATATGCCGAATGAGGACTTTAAAGACAAGAGGATTAAGGAGCCATAATAGTCATCTAGCATACCATATACCATTCCCCTAATGCTCACTCACACTATCTAACACAGAACTATGCATTCCAATAATTTCACTACTTTCACTTAGGGCTTGCCTTCTAAACGTTGTGATCTAAACCCGATCTCCTCATAGTTCTAAGTTCACATAAGAATTCTATGATCCACTAGAGAGAGTAAACATGTGCATCTTGCACATATGGATCATCCAAGAATACCCATCACGTCACATGCTAAACTGACATTTTCACCATATGAGCGAAAGGCCAATATTATATTACATCCATACTCGAAGCAACTCACCCAATTCATGAGATTTTTTCTAACATGAACTTTCTCTAGGATAGGTTAGGTTTATTACAATATCTCATTTTCCTCCCATTAACTATGACGTCTTCTCAAAAGTTTGATAATGTGCGTATTAGAGAATTGTTGGATTCTATAAGCAGTAAACATGCCTCTTGGCATTATTCCCTTGTTGGCGCACTTAAGTTAATGTCATTTGAGTAACAACTTAGATCCAACCATACGAAGAGTAGGAAAATGGCCACATAAGTATAAAGCCTTCATCACAATTAATGTGATAAAATCTTATTCATTAGTGCTCATGAACAGGGCAAGATAAACATGTCATTCATATAATCATCAATATTGCAACTATGGACTTAGCCAAAAACTAGTGATTCAAAGAGTATCATAAGGATATAACCCAGAGCTCATGCTCTCATCACCACTATCAAGCACATGGGTAATGACAATAATTCTTTTTTAAATGGGATGATATATGTTTGGTTGAAGTTTTACATACAATGCATGCATATGAGTCCATTTTATCATACAACCTACTGAGCCATATTTAACACAAGAGTACATTTGGATGTCTCTAATGGAACATGTGTCTTAGAGATGGAATATCTCTCTAAAGTCTATATATTATCGTGTTCCCCAATTCCTAAATGAGGATACTTTAGAGAGTCATATTTACCAATCACAACACATCCTATAATGAATCACAAATACGATAGTTTAATAAGGAGGAATAAAAAAAATATGCCAATGACTAATAAAGTGATACTTAAGCGAATAAACCATATTCATGAATCAAAGTAACAACTGGGTTCAAGGCTTAATATTATTACTCCATAATTACTCTAGACCATGCTTGTATCCATCCTTCTTAAGCTGTTCCTAGACGACGCATACTCCCATGCTTATCATTTTCATTCCGTCCCTTCTGATTTTCTGCATTGGCCTCCTGATCAATAAGATTCTTGTAGGCCTTGCACTTATTCCTGAAGTGCTTTGGCTTTCCACAGTGCCAAAAATCTTCACCACAAGAAAATAGGCCTTTAGCCACAAATTTTTAACCTTAGTTGAAAAAATGGAGGCTAAATGTGTCTTTTCGCCTCGGTTGCTAAGGAATTGAGGCTAAAAGTTCATCTTTCGCCTCAGTTGTATAGGAACCGAGGCGAAAAGTCTACCTTTTAGCCTCAGTTGCATAGGAACCAAGGTGAAAAGTCTACCTTATATCCTTAGTTGCTTAGGAACCGAGGTGAAAAGTCTATTTTTTAGCCTCAGTTGCATAGGAACCGAGGCAAAAAGTCTACCTGTTAGCCTCAGTTGCATAGGACTGAGGCAAAAAATCTACCTTTTAGCCTCAGTTGCATAGGAACTGAGGCGAAAAGTCTATTTTTTAGCCTCAGTTGCATAGGAACCGAGGCAAAAAGTCTACCTTTTAGCCTCAGTTGCATAGGAACCGAGGCGAAAAGTATATTTTTTTAGTATCAGTTGCACAGGAACCGAGGCAAAAAGTCTACCTTTTAGCCTCAGTTGCATAGGAACTGAGGTGAAAAGTCTATTTTTTAGCCTCAGTTGCATAGGAACCGAGGCGAAAAGTCTACCTTTTAGCCTCAGTTGCATAGGAACGGAGGCGAAAAGTCTATCTTTTAGCCTCAGTTGCATAGGAACCGAGGCGAAAAGTCTACCTCTTAGCCTCAATTGCATAGGAACCGAGACGAAAAGTCTACCTTTTAGCCTCAGTTGCATAGGAACCGAGGTGAAAAGGCTACCTTTTAGCCTCAGTTGCATAGGAATCGAGGCAAAAAGTCTACCTTTTAGCCTCAGTTGCATAGGAATCGAGGCAAAAAGTCTATTTTTTAGCCTCACTTGCATAGGAACCGAGGCGAAAAGTCTACCTTTTAGCCTCAATTGCATAAGAACCGAGGCAAAATGTCTACCTTTGATACTCTGGCAGAATGTGATGGATGATACGCAGGCACTTAGAAATTGTATAAATGGCATGCCTCTAATTCAAATTAATTGGTGTATGGTGATATTTGATTATTTGACTAGATCGGTGGACATTTATTGGATGGTTAAAATGAAAAATATCCAACGGTCCTACTTCAACAATCAAGTGTCCATGAATACAAACGCACCACACATGCTAACATGATACGTGTGAGAGATCTCATATGTTTATAAAATGGCTTGCACTTTTCACATGTAGCTTCATGAAATCACGAATGCTCACCGATTGTGAAATCCAAGCCAATGGATTTCTTAATTTGAGTCATCCCAAAAGTCTACTTTTTAGCCTTAATTGCATAGGAACCGAGGTAAAAAGTTCACTTTTTAGTCTCAGTTGCATAGGAACCGAGGCCAGAAGTCTACTTTTTAGCCTCAGTTGCATAGGAACTAAGGCTAAAAGTCTACATTTAAGAATATTGAAAAAAAAGTTGAGAATCTTGAAAGAATTAATAAATTTTAAAATTTTTGACAATTATGAAAAAATTGAGAATTTTGAAAAAAAAAATTGAGACAATTGTGAAAAAATTGAGAATTTTGAAAAAAAAAATTGAGAGTTTTGAAGAGATTTGAATTTTGAATTTTCTAAGAACTAAGAATTTTTAAAAATTTTGAGAACTTTTTAAAAATTAAGAATTATTTTTTTTTGAAAAATTAAGAATAAAAAATGATAATTATAAAAAAGTATGATTTTTTTTTTTTAAATTGAGAATTTTTTTAAAATTAAGAATTTTTAAAATTTTTAAAATTTTTGAAAAAAAAAGAGAATTTTGAATTTGAGAATCTTGAAAAAAATTGAAAAATTTTAAAAAATTGAGAAATTTCAAATAATTGAAAATTTTGAAAAAAATTAAGAATTTCTAAAACTATTAAGAATTGATTTTTTTTTTATTTTTTGATAATTTTGAAAAAACTGAGAATTTTAATTTTTTTTGATAAATTTCAACAAATTTATAATCTTGAAAATATCTAGAATTAAAAAAGAAAATTAAGAATCTTGATTTTTTTCCTTTTTGAGAAAACTCTTTTCTGTGGTGGGGGTCCACTAAAGGTTTAGATCTGACTCATTCTCTCGATCATGCTCTAAAATGATCTCTTCAAATGGATGGACAGTGTGGATATAATACGTGCATCACGGTGGGGCCCGCAGAAGTTGATGATGTTGCTACTCGACCTATTAGTAGCTAATCCACGGCTACCCCACCCTATATATCTGAAATCCCCAATTTTATTTCTCATCTACGATCGAATTCTACAGCTCTCTCTCTCACTTTGTGAAATTCCATCTCTGCTAGCTTTTCTCACTCAACCTCAATTCATCCCCACCGAATCGTCTCTCTTCCTAATATCTTTACCTTTCGTTCGGAACATCTCTCTCGATTGAGGTAAGTATCGTTAAAATTGGTGATTCGACGCTCCAAATCGAGGATATGGAGAAATCGGAGGCGAAATTGCGGATCTGTGTCGAGAAGCTGGGGTAGAACATTGAGGAGTGGGATGAGATGATCCGGTTCATCTCAAGAAGTTGCGGTAGAATGTTGAGGAGAGGGATGAGATGATCCGGTTCATGTTGAGGAAGGCGGATGATGAGGAGGATGTGAAGGAAGTAGAGATCCGTGGGCATGGATCGAAGAGCAGGGGCACGTTTGGCAGGAATGTGGAAGAAAGCGGCGATTTAGGGGAGTATTGCATGGATTTTTTGAGGATTGGGAGAATTAGGGTTTCGCAGGGGTTAGATTCGGTCCCTGAGGCTTGTTTCATGGAGACGATTATGGAAAGGAATGCTGCTGAAGCAGACGGGATGACAGTTCTTTACAAGCAAAGGAATGACTTTGGGAGGGATTTCTTGCCATCAGCTTCTGTTGCTTGGATGGAACGGTCGAGTGAATGGCAGCAGGTTTGTGCTTCTTCTTCTTTCTCTTTCTCAGTTTCAGGAGCGCGTATAACACACACACACAAAAGAGTAATAGTCATATTTATTTTTGATGTGTGTTCCCTTGACGAATTAACAACCTGATTTTTGGCCGAAGATATTTTGAGTGGGTCCCACCTGATTAAATGCTAGAATCTGTCACATGTGTTGAATTTGCATGTTTTTCACAATGGCGTCGTCAGCCTATCATTGGGTAGATCATTTCTCAGATTGGCTCATTTTTAGGCTGACTGTGTCGATGTGCAAAAGTAAATTTTTAGCTCATCGGAGTCTACATAGATTATATAGCCTTTCCACATGTATCACGACGTCCCCAGTGAGACAGAAATGTCTAGCTCATCAAACTCTATGTAGATGCATGACAATGGATGCGTGTGAAATTTTAAGTTTTAAACTATTTATATACTATTTCTTTTAGCTTTGAAGTGGCAATTCATTGTTTCGCTAACTTGTGAAGGTTTTAGAATGTCTTAGGTAAGCCTTCGCACTATATAGAATTTGGGATGATAAAATTTGCTAAAATCAGCTAATCATATAAAAAGAACTAAAATTTTTTGGAATTATGAGAGTATCAAAGCATGCATCGTACTAGATGGATTGAATGTCCTCCACCTATTACAATGGTCTCCAAATGCAATATGAAGGTTTTCTAGGGTAGACATCCCATCCTTCTAACTTGTGTGATCCATTTAATGAACAATCAAATTATTTTGTTTTTTAGACAGATCATTTAGGAAAGCATATGATAAATAGATGGGATTCCACCAATGTGTCCTCTTTTCATGCAATCTTAGTGTCAATATTTCCCATGTCCTGATCAATTAGATTTCTTTTATATAACTGTCTGGGGGTGAATGGCGGTAGATCCACACCCAGCAATAGGTGTGCCTTCCACTCAAAATAGGACTTTGCCCTCTCTGTATCTAACTTCACAAGAAAATTGTGAATCTGTTTGCTTAAATTCATTTTTTTTTTTTTTAACAATTTCTATATGTTCTACTTCCATTTGGTTGCAGTTGCTTCCAAGCCTATTTGGTAGACGTCTAAAAATGAGTTCATCTCATTTTGGTTAATTATAGCTCTTAATAGAGATCTCAATTGTTGCTTATCAAGAATATCGTCTCTAGTACATGATTACAATTAATAAAAATGAAGTGAACTCATTGCTAGGTGTTTGCCAAACAGGTCCTCTGGGCTCTTTCATCTTTAAGAAGACTAGAGTAACTTACAAGAGAAGAAACATTGATGGGTAGATAAATATTACAAGAGAAGAAAAGTGTTTCCTGGGTCTCCATGTTCCCTTTTCCTTTCTTTTTTACTTTCCTTTCTCAGCAGTCCATTAAGATTCAAATTGTAAAGTGTTTCCAAGGTTTCCGTGATTTATTTATTTATTTTTTCTAATTCTTGTAGGGTGGAATATCAAATGGTGAAATGATAACCATGAGGATAGATTTCAAGCCTACTTCTACAATTGCAGTAAGTTGGACTCCCTAATAGAACACTTGTACATTTAGCACGGATTGAAAAGGGAAGACTATGTCAGTTTGACAGCTAAATTTTTTTTTCTTATCAGACTTGTTATGCGACACTTGCAGAGGAAACAACATACAGTGATCAGAGACCGACATGAGACTGAATTCATTGCATGAGGATGCCATGATCCTTGTGTGGTCCCTCGAGGTCTGTTCAGAAACTTCCTTCATAGGGAAACTCCCCCCTGTCATTCAATCTGTCATTTGCTTTCTTGGTCTACATTTAACCTAATTAAACATCATGGAAGAAGATTCATGTTAACAATTGCTTGCTAGTGTTGCAGCTGTGCCGATGGTGGAAGCCATGGTTACTTTGGTTATTTTGGATCGATTGATTGTGCAGTATGCACAATGCCAGCTGCTACCCATCAACCCTTACCTCCAAGAACCTGTGGAGACACCAAAGCTTGAGGTTTGGTTTACCTGAAACATTGTCCAGTGGTTACTACTTTAAGGTTTCAAATTTTCTTCAGGCAATGTGTGGTTATAATTTCACTGTTATGTCTCAGCCTTCAGAGCTTTTCAGAGTTATATTTTTATCTCATTTTTTTTTTTTTGGAAGTCATGAAAGCTTTACAAGATTATGTGAAGTAAATTTTTATGCTTTTATTTAGGTTCTTCTGTGAATCAAATACGTATTTGCAAAATGGTCTTGCTTGTACATCTTGATCATTAACTCTTAGCTTTCTGTAGATTGTGGAGAAACTTCTAATTGCTGCTGTTGCAGATGCTGATGTTAGTGTTCATCTGTCGGTCTTTCTATCTTTGCATGGAAATGGAGGTTTCGATGCACTTTTGGCGCAGGCTAATAGTTTGAGTGCTATCTTTGTTGCTCTCAATGATGAGGTATAATTTTTGGCACAACCTGCCAATGGCTCTTCTATGAGCATTTGAATTGTTATCTTTATTTGAAAAATGTTTGTGAACATAGGGGCATGTTCACTATCTTTTTTTTTTTTCATGTCATAGGATTTTGATGTTCAAGAGTTTGCTATATCAGTTGCTGGCAGATTGTTTGAAAAGAATCCATCATATGTTCTGCCTGCACTTTGTTGCCATCTCATACAATTGTTGATACATCTTGAGCAAAGGTTATCTGAAAGATATCTACTTGCCAATAATATTATTGATTTATGGTGAAATGGATGCCCTTTTATTTGTTTCACGTCATTATCTTTGAAATATTCAGATCACAACTTTTCTCTTACTATTTAAGCAGTGCAGATAGCAAATGCAGAGAAGAAAGTGATAAACTCTTGGGCTTCCTAATTCGCAACCTAATCTTGTATTAAACATAATCGAAAATCAAAAGCAGCCATCATATAAGGAGGTTAGTTTTTTCTAGTTGAATATTTATTACAAAAATGGCATTTTAGTGATGTCTCATTAGTAGGTTGCTGTCCCGCAGATGGGTAGCTATGATGCAATGATTATGCAGAAGCTTGCTACCATGCAGTAGTTAGAATGTGAGCTTGAGGCCATCTCTGCCATTGATTACCGGGGAATTATGTTATTCCTAGTGAAGAAGTTCTTGTGGGTCTGTATTGATTTAGTTTAATCACTTCATTGAGGTTGAATGTTGTTAGTGGTTATCTTCCTTTGGTAGGAACATTTGGAGGATCTAGCAGGTAAAGATGCCCAAGAGAAATCTGATGCTGCTATAGAAACCCTTTTACAAGAGCTTCTAGATGAAAGAAATGTCAATAAAAGACCGGATGATTCAAAACAGATACAGGAAAAGTCAAAGAAAAAGAAAAAGAGAGATTATATATAGAAGAGATAAGAATATAAATATTTGTGGAACCTAACGTTGTGTAACAGTTTGATTGAGTTTGTTTTGAAAACTTTAAATAGACTATTGTTAACTATTTTGTTGGTATTATGGCTTTCATGATTTATTGTTTCATGAGTGGATTGAATGAATGGATTAGTAGTTTAAATAAATATTTAAAAAAATTAAACATTTTTAGCCTCAATTTGTAACCGAGGCTTGGATTTAGCCTCGGTTGTTAAGAACCAAGGCTAAAATTCCCGTGGCTAAAGGATTTAGCCTCGGTTGTTGAGAACCGAGGTTAAAAATAGATTTAGCTTCGGTTGGAAGCAATTGAGGCTAACATTTGGATTTAGTCTCAGTTGGAAACAATGGAGGCTAAAATTTTAATTTAGCCTCATTTTGTAAAAACCGAAGCTAAAAAGGTTCTTTTAGCCTCACTTGAAGAATCGAGGCTATAAAAGTCATTTTAGCCTCGGTTGCTAAAACTGAGGCTAAAGCCTTTAGCCACGGGGCTTTTAACCTCAGTTTGGATAACTGAGGCAAAATTGAGGCTAAAGGCTTTAGCCTTAGTTTTTAACCTTTTTAGCTACTGTTTTGAACTGAAGCTAAAGTCCCCCTTTTCTTGTAGTGCTTTCTTTTATTTTTTTCATTTTTCTTACCTTTTGGGCTAGTCGGGGCACCTGCACCTGTAGAGGTATTGCCCTTAGCACGGTCGTATTTGCACTTATAAACCTATCTATAATTGTGATTTAGTTTTTTCTTTTCCCTATGCCTTACTAGTTAAACTTTCTTTTCCATTGCCTATGGCAGCTTCATGTTGCCTGCAGTTTCGGATGTACGGGCTCATTAGATTGCAAACATTCAGTTTATAATAATAATTATAAAAAAAAGAAAATGACAGAAATTAGATACCCGACTCACAGTGAGTCCCATTTTATGAGTTCTGCCTCTCCAACTCATAAAATGATGAACCTTATCATTGACCCTTTTTGGTCAAGGCCCACCTGACTTTTAGTCAAGGTCCCCTTGATTTCACATTCTTCTTAGGAAGTTGATTATGCTTAGTGATTGTTTTCCTATAAAAAAATACATGCCTATGTAACCCTTTCACATGCATCGAACTGCCACAAATAATATTTACAATAATAAATTAAATAGTTTCAAATAAATAAATAAAACCAATCGATCCATAGCTCCCATTCATCCATGCCTAAAACCTGCAAAACAAAATAACGAAAAGAAATTAATTGGTATTAGAGTTTAAGTTTTGGAATTCAACTCAATATTGCATCAAAATACATATTAAAGCAATCGAAAACTTACTTATTTTCAAGAACCGAATGAAGGTTAACAATGAGTACAGAGAGTAGGATTCAAAATAAACGGGGCAGCTTAGTTGATGAATAGCCAAAATCACACAAGCATGCGTCGCATTAGCAAGTGTAGAGAGTAGGATTCAAAATACTGCACTGATAATGCCTGTAGCAGGGCCTCAGGTTAGGAATGTATGCTAAACAAATGAGAGTGATCATTGTGAATAGATGCCTTCCATAGAATAAGTTGGGTTACCTTGAATTTGCCCAGACGTCTTGGGAAGACAACTAAATTAGCCTTGTAAGTTGTCAGCCTTTGAACATTAGCTTGAAGACCCTCCAGAGAATGGTTCTTGCGACGGATGGTCAACTACAATGCCAATGGTTGAGGCAAGTTTCTTTGGAATGCTAGCTGCCTGAAAAATACAGTCCAGAATTACATGATCCACAATGCATAAATTCATGACGATAAGAGAAGCATCACACTAGGGGAAATAGAAGCATCATGGAAATATGGAAATTGGATGATCCACAATGCACATGTTTGTGGAATTCAGACCGTTAAGACTGTTCTCATTTCAACTGTCCATTTTATTTCCACCAATAAAATCTAAAGCTCAGGGATTAATCAGTGTAACTTTTTATATATAAACCATCTACATTGGGGTCCACAATTTGGACAGCTTAACTTTGACTTACTCATATGCCACGTGCACTGTTTCTCTGCCCCTGTGTATCAGCCATCACTCTCTGCTGAGGTAACAAATTTTACCCTTTAGCTTCATAGCTGAGGTCATGCATGCTAAGGTCCACTGGACAAAACAATTTAATGGGCTTTCTATAGCCTAAAAATTTTCATTTAGCATATGATCCTAACCACAAGACCTGTTGCCTTTTTTTTTTTTTTTTTGTAATTATTAAATTACAAAGAGTTTGTCTCCCACTCGTTACATGAGCTGATGGAGACAGTGTAGTATGTTTTGGTGATCCACGGTTCAAACCCTGTTAGTATCACCTTTCCAAAAAAAACAAAACAAAAAATTTCCAAACAGCTTTTAAGGCCTGTTTGGATGCACCCTCAAAAGGGGGGTTTGTCTGCTACATTCTATTTTGAGCCAATCTGCCATCGTGTTGTGCATTTGGATGCAGTTTTGAAAACCCCCGTCTGATCCCCCACTTGAAGAAATAGGCGCTTCAAAGCCCACTTGGCAAAAACCAATCCAATTAGTTTTTGGTAAGTCTAACTGACAAAGCAGTCAAGAAATCCCATTTTGTAGGAACCCTCTTTTGTGCTATACTTGTGTCCAAATGGGCCATTACTGCACATTTGGCAATTAGGGTCATGGTATCATCATCAATGGCATTCTTGGAACCTGGCCTATGGAAGAGGTAGGGAATTCGTTGAATGGTCTGGATTGATGAGCATGCACTTGGGTAGATATGGGGAACATTTTACACTATGTGACATGATATTAAAAAATTACGTAATAGCCGTTACGTGAAATGGTAGCGGTGGGAATTGTTACGGGCTATGGGCCGGGTTGTAGCTGCTGTTATAGAAAAAGTGGCCTTAACGACCGTTATGGCTTCGTAGCAGCCGTTACCGGGCTACTATAGGTTTTTTAAGGAAAAAAAAGGCTATAATGGTACCGTAATAGTACCATTATTGGATACCTTGCTATGGAACTATCCAATTAATGAGCAGTCTAAAAGCTTTTGAGTTGTAGCAATTTTTATAATTCAAACCCATTATAGGCAGACTCAATGTACCAATTTTTTTAGTTCAAACTCATTACCGTAGTTGTAATTCACATAATGGGATGAAACAGCAGATCCAAATCCATCTTTCTTTCGGTTTAATATTTTCCTTAAATATTTTCTTTTCAAGTATCAAAGTTATCCATATTAGGAAGGCTTAAAAACTAGTGTGTGTAGAAAAAGGTCCCCAATGGGCTTAAACTATGGGGCTAAAGGGTGTACATAAATCAAAATGATGGCCCGCATTTGTGAGTAGTGAGAATCTTCTGTTAACTTTGAAAGGATCACAATGATGGCCTGCGTTTATTCATCTAAAGACCCTGTCAATGTCACTAGCCTACATTCAAGCCAACAAAATTATGATCTTGTGGGGATATTTTGATGTCATCTTGTTAAACCTAGATATTAATACTAAAACATATAAATTAATGTTATAAGTAACTTTAAACAAAATATAATCTCAAATAGTAATAAAAAGACAACCAATAATATATTCAGGCATCTATTTCGGAAGATTTCATTTACATTGGTTTATAAGTTGAACAAATGATAGAGGGTAAGTATTGCCTGTACACTATTTCCAAATATAAAAATATATCTTGGAATTGAGATTCAAATAAAATAAAATAAAATAAGATTAAATCCTATATAAGAAAAGGAAGGGAAACAATAGATCTAAAACACGGGTGAAAAGCAAGGGAAACAGTAGGGATGGAAATGTACTGCATTGAAACCTTCTTAGAGCACACCATGAAATTTATATGCCATCAAAACTGTTGATAGGGTTATTACAACTGCAGGAACAAATATTATCCTAGATTCCTGATACAAGCAAGACTTTTGCTGTCAACGCAAGGCTTTCAATCCCCACTATTTCTTGTGATATAATTAAGAGAGTTTTATATCTTCCTAATTTTTAGGTCCTTGCCCAGATTGCATAAATCTTCAAAACAGTGGGGATTGAATACCTAGCAGTGACAGAAGTTTTGTATCGTAATGATATTTTCTCCTACCGTTTATCAACCACACATTTCTTGTGAATATCTGCTTACCTGCATAGAAACTGACCATAAGGGTATATTTTGATCATGGTCTAGGTAGATGGAATTTCAGTGATTCAAATCCGACATTGAGACATTTAATACAGAAAATTCAATAAGCAAGCAAAAATCTTAAAGGAAACAAGAAAGAAAGGGAAAAAAAAACATATGTATGAAATATTTATATTATAACACAAAATTGAGCTCAAGTAATTCCATGATTTGAAGGACAGACCTGATGCCGAATCCACAAATTGCCCATTAATTAGCAGTTGGGTGTGCTCTACTTGAACAGGTGGTGTTATCAAGTCTTCAGCTGTAATGGCAGTGCCAAATCTATGGACGATTCTAGCATTTCTGCGTGAAGTTTATATTATAACACAAAATTCTGCAAATAGAAATGCTTGAGTATCAACCAACTAGCACAAAATTAGCAAGATGACATATGTATGAAATGCAAGCGGTCCAAAAGATTAGTTCCACAATGAAGAACAAGATGCAATTATGGTCAGTCCACTCACCATGTGGGCCACATCATAGAAAATGTAGGACTGCAAATCTGATCAAAGTGTGCATGTGTGACTGGATTGGAAATCCAAAAGAGGCATGGGCATCAGTTTGATGAATAAGAACTTCCATACTAGACCACTTAAACTTTACAACATGCTCGCGGCCAAAACCCATGAATTCTGCCTTGGGACCTAGCGAGGAAAATAGTTGATAAATCAAAACCTGCAAGCAATCAAAACCTGGGACCTAGCGAGGAAAAAGTTAACACTAAACCTGTGATGATTAAGCTAAAATTTTAAGTTGTTATAAACCAAAACCTAAAATGAGTAGGAAAAATAAACAATTATTGTCCGAGCTCAAACGTGTAAGATGTTACAAACCTTAACCTAAAATGAGTAGCAAAAATAAAAAATTCAGTATACATATGTAAATGTGAAATCTATAATGAACAACCAAAACAATCGTTTCAAACCTGTATGCTGATACAAACCAAAACCTGAAATGAGCATCCAAATAGTGACTTAACATCCAAACCTGTATGCTCACAAGGCTTTTGTACTCCATCTGTACAGTGTGTCATTTCGCTACAATGGACCACATTTCAAAAGCACAACCATCTCGTTAATACCAACCAATAATGGAAATTATACATCACTAATGCACAACATTTTCATAACAAAGCGGAAAATCTTATATCCCAAATTGTTTAGGCTTTGACTCGGAAGACTTGTTCAATAATACGACCACATGCAATCCAGATTTTTGTCATAACTTGCAGGTGCAAGAACACTATGGCAGATAATTCGAAATGATAGTAGAAAATTATAAGCTACATAGCACCGCCAGAAACCCAACTAATTGAAGATAGATATGCAGTAAAAGTCTGAAGGCTGAAAATACAAACATATGAGCATGTAAGCCATGGCTATACTTTTCTAAATCATGTATGCTTAGAAGCATCAGATGGATTGTGGTGTTTTCTTTATAGTGGCACATTTATTGTAGGTCCCAGTGATGCATGTTTACTATAGATCCCAAAGCAAACTTGCATTTCACATATGAATTGTCCAATATCTCCATAAATGATTCTACACCCAAAGAAAAGAAAAAAAAATCACTCTATAGCTTCATACTATCAAACAAAAGCACTGACAGATGAAATTCAACAAATTACACATGAAGAAGAATAAAAGCATCACCAAAAAGATATATGAGAAGACAACATGTATAGTAACTTTTTGTCACTGAGAAAATTTGTTTCAATGTGTTGATGGTGAGTATCAAGTTGTGTTATAGAAGAGACCACATATCATTTATGTCTCTCTATTTTTATTTTTATTTTTATTT